>OW679197.1:165916390-166208041 GCA_940337035.1 Agriotes lineatus | reverse complement strand
CTCACCGTTCGCTCTGGCTGCTTCTGGAGCTTTATATTAATTTAATACGGCACCTAATAAGTTCCTGAATCCATTATTTCAAATAAAAAAATACAGAAATTAGTGCTGTGGAACTTGCAGAACTTATATTGAATAAAACATAGAATTTATCAAATTCCATTGGCGTGTTAGAACAACCAACTATGAATTTCTAGCTTCTTACAAATAGAATGTGAAATCGTAAAATATGGAATTGTTTTATTTTCATGATTTTAAAATTCTACTAACACAATAAAGCTGCTAAACGGTCACCGTTTACTCTGGCTGCTTTTGGAGCTACATATTAATTAAATACGGCACTTAATAAGCTCCTGAAGTCGTTATTTTAACTAAAATAATACAAAAACGGAAACTGTGGAACTTGCAGAACTTATATTTAATAAAACATAGAATTTATCTAACTCCATCGGCGTGTTAGAACCACCAACTGTGAATTTCTATGTTCTGACAAAACGAATGTGAAACCGCAAGATATGGAATAGCTTTAAATTGATGATTTTCTAATTCTCCTGATACAAATAAAGCTCCTAAACGTCTCCGTTCGCTCGGTCTGCTCCTGGAGCTTTATATTAATTTAATACGGCACCTAATAAGTTCCTGAATCCAATATTTCAAATAAAATAATACAGAAATTAGTGCTGTGGAACTTGCAGCACTTATATTGAATAAAACATAGAATTTATCTAACTCCATCGGCGTGTTAGAACCACCAACTGTGAATTTCTATGTTCTGACAAACCGAATGTGACCCTGCAAGATATGGAATAGCTTTAAATTGATGATTTTCCAATTCTGCTAATTCAAATAAAGCTCCTAAACGTCACCGTTCGCTCGGGCTGCTTCTGGAGCTTTATATTAATTTAATACGGCACCTAATAAGTTCCTGAATCTATTATTTCAAATAAAATAATACAGAAATTAGTGCTGTGGAACTTGCAGAACCTATATTGAATAAAACATAGAATTTATCTAACTCCATCGGCGTTTTAGAACCACCAACTGTGAATTTCTATGTTCTGACAAACCGAATGTGACACTGCAAGATATGGAATAGCTTTAAAATAATGATTTTCCAATTCACCTAATACAAATAAAGCTCCTAAACGTCACAGTTCGCTCTAGCTGCTTCTGGAGCTTTATATTAATTTAATACGACACCTAATAAGTTCCTGAATCCATTATTTCAAATAAAACAATACAGAAATTAGTGCTGTGGAACTTGCAGCACTTATATTGAATAAAACATAGAATTTATCTAACTCCATCGGCGTGTTAGAACCACCAACTGTGAATTTCTAGGTTCTTACAAATAGAATGTGAAATCGTAAAATATGGAATTACCTTACTTTTATGATTTTCCAATTCTACTAACACAAATAAAGCTGCTATATGTCACCGTTTACTATGGCTGCTCTTGGAGCTACATATTAATTAAATACGGCACTTAATAAGCTCCTGAAGCCGTTATTTTAACTAAAATAATACAAAAACGGGAACTGTGGAACTTGCAGAACTTATATTAATTAAAAAATAGAATATATCTAATTCCATCGGCGTGTTAGAACCACCACTGTGAATTTCTATGTTCTGACAAACCGAGTGTGACACCGCAAGATATGGAATATCTTTAAATTGAAGATTTTCCATTTCTCCTAATACAAATAAAGCTCCTAAACGTCACCGTTCGCTCTGGCTGCTTCTGGAGCTTTATATTAATTTAATACGGCACCTAATAAGTTCCTGAATCCATTATTTGAAATAAAATAATACAGACATTAAGTGCTGTGGAACTTGCAGATCTATATTGAATAAAACATAAAATTTATCAAACTCCATCAGCGTGTTAGAACAACCAACTGTGAATTTCTAGGTTCTTACAAATAGAATGTGAAATCGTAAAATATGGAATTGCTTTATTTTTATGATTTTCCAATTCTACTAACACAAATAAAGCTGCTAAACGTCACCGTTTACTCTGGCTGCTTTTGGAGCTACATATTAAATAAATACGGCACTTAATAAGCTCCTGAAGCCGTTATTTTAACTAAAATAATAGAAAAACGGGAACTGTGGAACTTGCAGAAGTTATATTAAATAAAAAATAGAATTTATCTAACTCCATCGGCGTGTTAGAACCACCAACTGTGAATTTCTATGTTCTGACAAACCGAATGTGATACCGCAAGATATGGAATAGCTTTAAATTCATGATTTTCTAATTCTCCAGATACAAATAAAGCTCCTAAACGTCACCGTTCGCTCTGGCTGCTTCTGGAGCCTTATATTAATTTAATACGCATCTAATTAGTTCCTGAATCCATTATTTCAAATAAAATAATACAGAAATTAGTGCTGTGGAACTTGCAGAACTTATATTGAATAAAACATAGAATTCATCAAACTCCATCGGCGTGTTAGAACAACCAACTATGAATTTCTAGGTTCTTACAAATAGAATGTGACACTACAAGATATGGAATAGCATTAAATTCATGATTTTCCAATTCTGCTAATACAAATAAAGCTCCTAAACGTCACCGTTCGCTCGGGCTGCTTCTGGAGCTTTATATTAATTTAATACGGCACCTAATAAGTTTCTGAATCCATTATTTCAAATAGAATAATACAGAAATTAGTGCTGTGGAACTTGCAGAACTTATATTGAATAAAACATAGAATTTATCAAACTCCATCGGCGTGTTAGAACCACCAACTGTGAATTTCTATGTTCTGACAAACCGAATGTGACACTGCAAGATATGGAATAGCTTTAAATTGATGATTTGTTAATTCTCCTAATACAAATAAAGCTCCTAAACGTCACCGTTCGCTCTGGCTGCTTCTGGAGCTTTATATTAATTTAATACGGCACCTAATAAGTTCCTGAATCCATTATTTCAAATAAAATAATACAGAAATTAGTGCTGTAAAACTTGCAGAACTTATATTGAATAAAACATAGAATTTATCAAACTCCATCAGCGTGTTAGAACAACCAACTATGAATTTCTAGGTTCTTACAAATAGAATGTAAAATCGTAAAATATGGAATTGCTTTATTTTTATGATTTTCCAATTCTACTAACACAAATAAAGCTGCTAAACGTCACCGTTTACTCTGGCTGCTTTTGGAGCTACATATTAATGACATACGGCACTTAATAAGCTCCTGAAGCCGTTATTTTAACTAAAATAATACAAAAACGGGAACTGTGGAACTTGCAGAACTTATATTAAATAAAAAATAGAATATATCTAATTCCATCGGCGTTTTAGAACCACCAACTGTGAATTTATATGTTCTGACAAACCGAATGTGACACTGCAAGAAATGGAATATCTTTAAATTGATGATTTTCCAATTCTCCTAATACAAATAAAGCTCCTAAACGTCACCGTTCGCTCGGGCTGTTTCTGGAGCTTTATATTAATTTAATACGGCACATAATAAGTTCTTGAATCCATTATTTCAAATAAAATAATACAGAAATTAGTGCTGTGGAACTTGCAGAACTTATATTGAATAAAACATAGAATTTATCTAACTCCATCGGCGTGTTAGAACCACCAACTGTGAATTTCTATGTTCTGACAAACAGAGTGTGACACTGCAAGATATGGAATATCTTTAAATTGAAGATTTTCCAATTCTCCTAATACAAATAAAGCTCCTAAACGTCACCGGTCGCTCTGGCTGCTTCTGAAGCTTTATATTAATTTAATACGGCACCTAATAAGTTCCTGAATCCATTATTTGAAATAAAATAATACAGACATTAGTGCTGTGGAACTTGCAGAACTTATATTAAATAAAAAATAGAATTTATCAAACTCCATCGGCGTGTTAGAACAACCAACTATGAATTTCTAGGTTCTTACAAATGGAATGTGAAATCGTAAAATATGGAATTACCTTATTTTTATGATTTTCCAATTCTACTAACACAAATAAAGCTGCTAAACGTCACCGTTTACTCTGGCTGATTTTGGAGCTACATATTAAATAAATACGGCACTTAATAAGCTCCTGAAGCCGTTATTTTAACTAAAATAATACAAAAACGGGAACTGTGGAACTTGCAGAACTTATATTAAATAAAAAATACAATTTATCTAACTCCATCGGCGTGTTAGAACCACCAACTGTGAATTTCTATATTCTGACAAACCGAATGTGACACCGCAAGATATGGAATAGCTTTAAATTGATGATTTTCTAATTCTCCTAATACAAATAAAGCTTCTAAACGTCACCGTTCGCTCTGATTGCTTCTGGAGCCTTATATTAATTTAATACGCACCTAATTAGTTCCTGAATCCATTATTTCAAATAAAATAATACAGAAATAAGTGCTGTGGAACTTGCAGAACTTATATTGAATAAAACATAGAATTTATCAAACTCCATCAGCGTGTTAGAACAACCAACTATGAATTTCTAGGTTCTTACAAATAGAATGTGAAATCGTAAAATATGGAATTGCTTTATTTTTATGATTTTCCAATTCTACTAACACAAATAAAGCTGCTAAACGTCACCGTTTACTCTGGCTGCTTTTGGAGCTACATATTAAATAAATACGGCACTTAATAAGCTCCTGAAGCCGTTATTTTAACTAAAATAATACAAAAACGGGAACTGTGGAACTTGCAGAACTTATATTAAATAAAAAACAGAATTTATCTAACTCCATCGGCGTGTTGGAACCACCAACTGTGAATTTCTATGATCTGACAAACCGAATGTGACACTGCAAGATATGGAATAGCTTTAAATTGATGATTTTCCAATTCTGCTAATACAAATAAAGCTCCTAAACGTCACCGTTCGCTCGGACTGCTTCTGGAGCTTTATATTAATTTAATACGGCACCTAATAAGTTCCTGAATCCATTATTTCAAATAAAATAATACAGAAATTAGTGCTGTGGAACTTGCAGAACTTATATTAAATAAAAAATAGAATTTATCAAACTCCATCGGCGTGTTAGAACAACCAACTATGAATTTCTAGGTTCTTACAAATGGAATGTGAAATCGTAAAATATGGAATTACCTTATTTTTATGATTTTCAAATTCTACTAACACAAATAAAGCTGCTATATGTCACCGTTTACTCTGGCTGCTTTTGGAGCTACATCTTAATTAAATACGGCACTTAATAAGCTCCTGAAGCCGTTGTTTTAACTAAAATAATACAAAAACAGGAACTGTGGAACTTGCAGAAGTTATATTAAATAGAAAATAGAATTTATCTAATTCCATCGGCGTGTTAGAACCACCAACTGTGATTTTATATGTTCTGACAAACCGAATGTGACACTGCAAAATATGGAATATCTTTAAATTGATGATTTTCCAATTCTCCTAATACAAATAAAGCCTCTAAACGTCACCGTTCGCTCGGGCTGTTTCTGGAGCTTTATATTAATTTAATACGGCACCTAATAAGTTCCTGAATCCATTATTTCAAATAAAATAATACAGAAATTAGTGCTGTGAAACTTGCAGAACTTATATTGAATAAAACATAGAATTTATCAAACTCCATCAGCGTGTTAGAACAACCAACTATGAATTTCTAGGTTCTTACAAATAGAATGTGAAATCGTAAAATATGGAATTGCTTTATTTTTATGATTTTCCAATTCTACTAACACAAATAAAGCTTCTAAACGTCACCGTTTACTCTGGCTGCTTTTGGAGCTACATATTAATGAAATACGGCACTTAATAAGCTCCTGAAGCCGTTATTTTAACTAAAATAATACAAAAACGGGAACTGTGGAAATTGCAGAACTTATATTAAATAAAAAACAGAATTTATCTAACTCCATCGGCGTGCTAGAACCACCAACTGTGAATTTCTATGTTCTGACAAACCGAATGTGACACTGCAAGATATGGAATAGCTTTAAATTGATGATTTTCCAATTCTACTAACACAAATAAAGCTGCTAAACGTCACCGTTCGCTCGTGCTGCCCTGCTTCTGGAGCTTTATATTAATTTAATACGGCACCTAATAAGTTCCTGAATCCATTATTTCAAATAATATAATACAGAAATTAGTGCTGTGGAACTTGCAGAACTTATATTGAATAAAACATAGAATTTATCAAACTCCATCGGCGTGTTAGAACAACCAACTATGAATTTCTAGGTTCTTACAAATAGAATGTGAAATCGTAAAATATGGAATTGCTTTATTTTTATGATTTTCCAATTCTACTAACACAAATAAAGCTGCTAAACGGCACCGTTTAATCTGGCTGCTTTTGGAGCTACATATTAATTAAATACGGCACTTAGTAAGCTCCTGAAGCCGTTATTTTAACTAAAATAATACAAAAACGGGAACTGTGGAACTTGCAGAACTTATATTAAATAAAACATAGAATTTATCCAACTCCATCGGCGTGTTAGAAACACCAACTGTGAATTTCTATGTTCTGACAAACCGAATGTGAAACCGCAAGATATGGAATAGCTTTAAATTGATGATTATCCAATTCTCCTGATACAAATAAAGCTGCTAAACGTCACCGTTCGCTCGGGCTGCTTCTGGAGCTTTATATTAATTTAATACGGCACCTAATAAGTTCCTGAATCCATTATTTCAAATAAAATAATACAGAAATTATTGCTGTGGAACTTGCAGAACTTATATTGAATAAAACATAGAATTTATCAAACTCCATCAGCGTGTTAGAACAACCAACTGTGAATTTCTAGGTTCTTACAAATAGAATGTGAAATCGTAAAATATGGAATTACTTTATTTTTATGATTTTCCAATTCTACTAACACAAATAAAGCTGCTAAACGTCACCGTTCGCTCGGGCTGCTTCTGGAGCTTTATATTAATTTAGTACGGCACCTAATAAGTTCCTGAATCCATTATTTCAAATAAAATAATACAGAAATTAGTGCTGTGGAACTTGCAGAACTTATATTGAATAAAACATAGAATTTATCTAACTCCATCGGCGTGTTAGAACCACCAACTGTGAATTTCTATGTTCTGACAAACCGAATGTGACTCTGCAAGTTATGGAATAGCTTTAAATTGAAGATTTTCCAATTCTCCTAATACAAAATAAAGTTCCTAAACGTCAGCGTTCGCTCTGGCTGCTTCTGGAGCCTTATATTAATTTAATAGGGCACCTAATAAGTTCCTGAATCTATTATTTCAAATAAAATAATACAGAAATTAGTGCTGTGGAACTTGCAGAACTTATATTGAATAAAACACAGAATTTATCTAACTCCATCGGCGTGTTAGAACCACCAACTGTGAATTTCTATGTTCTGACAAACCGAATGTGACACTGCAAAATATGGAAAAGCTTTAAATTGATGATTTTCCAATTCTGCTAATACAAATAAAGCTCCTAAATGTCACCGTTCGCTCGGGCTGCTTCTGGAGCTTTATATTAATTTAATACGGCACCTAATAAGTTCCTGAATCCATTATTTCAAATAAAATAATACAGAAATTAGTGCTGTGGACCTTGCAGAACTTATATTGAATAAAACATAGAATTTATCTAACTCCATCGGCGTGTTGGAACCACCAACTGTGAATTTCTATGTTCTGACAAACCGAATGTGACACTGCAAGATATGGAATAGCTTTAAAATAATGATTTGCCAATTCTCCTAATACAAATAAAGCTCCTAAACGTCACCGTTCGCTCTGGCTGCTTCTGGAACTTTATATTAATTTAATACGGCACCTAATAAGTTCCTGAATCCATTATTTCAAATAAAATAATAAAGAAATTAGTGCTGTGGAACTTGCAGAACTTATATTGAATAAAACATAGAATTTATCAAACTCCATCGGCGTGTTAGAACAGCCAACTATGAATTTCTAGGTTCTTACAAATAGAATGTGAAATCGTAAAATATGGAATTACCTTACTTTTATGATTTTCCAATTCTACTAACACAAATAAAGCTGCTATATGTCACCGTTTACTATGGCTGCTCTTGGAGCTACATATTAATTAAATACGGCACTTAATAGGCTCCTGAAGCCGTTATTTTAACTAAAATAATACAAAAACGGGAACTGTGGAACTTGCAGAACTTATATTAAATAAAAAATAGAATATATCTAATTCCATCGGCGTGTTAGAACCACCAACTGTAAATTTCTATGTTCTGACAAACCGAGTGTGACACCGCAAGATATGGAATATCTTTAAATTGAAGATTTTCCATTTCTCCTAATACAAATAAAGCTCCTAAACGTCACCGTTCGCTCTGGCTGCTTCTGGAGCTTTATATTAATTTAATACGGCACCTAATAAGTTCCTGAATCCATTATTTGAAATATAATACTACAGACATTAGTGCTGTGGAACTTGCAGAACTTATATTGAATAAAACATAAAATTTATGAAACTCCATCAGCGTGTTAGAACAACCAACTGTGAATTTCTAGGTTCTTACAAATAGAATGTGAAATCGTAAAATATGGAATTACTTTATTTTTATGATTTTCCAATTCTACTAACACAAATAAAGCTGCTAAACGTCACCGTTTATTCTGGCTGCTTTTGGAGCTACATATTAAATAAATACGGCACTTAATAAGCTCCTGAAGCCGTTATTTTAACTAAAATAATACAAAAACGGGAACTGTGGAACTTGCAGAACTTATATTAAATAAAAAACCGAATTTATCTAACTCCATCGGCGTGTTAGAACCACCAACTGTGAATTTCTATGATCTGACAAACCGAATGTGCAACTGCAAGATATGGAATAGCTTTAAATTGATGATTTTCCAATTCTGCTAATACAAATAAAGCTCCTAAACGTCAGCGTTCGCTCGGGCTGCTTCTGGAGCTTTATATTAATTTAATACGGCACCTAATAAGTTCCTGAATCCATTATTTCAAATAAAATAATACAGAAATTAGTGCTGTGGAACTTGCAGAACTTATATTAAATAAAAAATAGAATTTATCAAACTCCATCGGCGTGTTAGAACAGCCAACTATGAATTTCTAGGTTCTTACAAATAGAATGTGAAATCGTAAAATATGGAATTACCTTACTTTTATGATTTTCCAATTCTACTAACACAAATAAAGCTGCTATATGTCACCGTTTACTATGGCTGCTCTTGGAGCTACATATTAATTAAATACGGCACTTAATAAGCTCCTGAAGCCGTTATTTTAACTAAAATAATACAAAAACGGGAACTGTGGAACTTGCAGAACTTATATTAAATAAAAAATAGAATATATCTAATTCCATCGGTGTGTTAGAACCACCAACTGTGAATTTCTATGATCTGACAAACCGAATGTGACACTGCAAGATATGGAATAGCTTTAAATTGATGATTTTCCAATTCTGCTAATACAAATAAAGCTCCTAAACGTCAGCGTTCGCTCGGGCTGCTTCTGGAGCTTTATATTAATTTAATACGGCACCTAATAAGTTCCTGAATCCATTATTTCAAATAAAATAATACAGAAATTAGTGCTGTGGAACTTGCAGAACTTATATTAAATAAAAAATAGAATTTATCAAACTCCATCGGCGTGTTAGAACAACCAACTATGAATTTCTAGGTTCTTACAAATGGAATGTGAAATCGTAAAATATGGAATTACCTTATTTTTATGATTTTCCAATTCTACTAACACAAATAAAGCTGCTATATGTCACCGTTTACTCTGGCTGCTTTTGGAGCTACATCTTAATTAAATACGGCACTTAATAAGCTCCTGAAGCCGTTATTTTAACTAAAATAATACAAAAACGGGAACTGTGGAACTTGCAGAAGTTATATTAAATAAAAAATAGAATTTATCTAATTCCATCGGCGTGTTAGAACCACCAACTGTGATTTTATATGTTCTGACAAACCGAATGTGACACTGCAAAATATGGAATATCTTTAAATTGATGATTTTCCAATTCTCCTAATACAAATAAAGCCTCTAAACGTCACCGTTCGCTCGGGCTGTTTCTGGAGCTTTATATTAATTTAATACGGCACCTAATAAGTTCTTGAATCCATTATTTCACATAAAATAATACAGAAATTAGTGCTGTGGAACTTGCAGAACTTATATTGAATAAAACATAGAATTTATCTAACTCCATCGGCGTGTTAGAACCACCAACTGTGATTTTATATGTTCTGACAAACCGAATGTGACACTGCAAGATATGGAATAGCTTTAAATTGAAGATTTTCCAATTCTCCTAATACAAATAAAGCTCCTAAACGTCACCGTTCGCTCTGGCTGCTTCTGGAGCTTTATATTAATTTAATACGACACCTAATAAGTTCCTGTATCCATTATTTGAAATAAAATAATACAGACATTAGTGCTGTGGAACTTGCAGAACTTATATTGAATAAAACCTAGAATTTATCAAACTCCATCAGCGTGTTAGAACAACCAACTGTGAATTTCTAGGTTCTTACAAATAGAATGTGAAATCGTAAAATATGGAATTGCTTTATTTTTATGATTTTCCAATTTTACTAACACAAATAAAGCTGCTAAACGTCACCGTTTACTCTGGCTGCTTTTGAAGCTACATATTAAATAAATACAACACATAATAAGCTCCTGAAGCCGTTATTTTAACTAAAATAATACAAAAACGGGAACTGTGGAACTTTCAGAACTTATATTAAATAAAAATAGAATTTATCTTACTCCATCGGCGTGTTAGAACCACCAACTGTGAATTTCTATGTTCTGACAAACCGAATGTGACACCGCAAGATATGGAATAGTTTTAAATTGATGATTTTCTAATTCTCCTGATACAAATAAGGCTCCTAAACGTCACCGTTCGCTCTGGCTGCTTCTGGAGCTTTATATTAATTTAATACGGCACCTAATAAGTTCCTGAATCTATTATTTCAAATAAAATAATAAAGAAATTAGTGCTGTGGAACTTGCAGAACTTATATTGAATAAAACATAGAATTTATCAAACTCCATCGGCGTGTTAGAACAGCCAACTATGAATTTCTAGGTTCTTACAAATAGAATGTGAAATCGTAAAATATGGAATTACCTTACTTTTATGATTTTCCAATTCTACTAACACAAATAAAGCTGCTATATGTCACCGTTTACTTTGGCTGCTCTTGGAGCTACATATTAATTAAATACGGCACTTAATAAGCTCCTGAAGCCGTTATTTTAACTAAAATAATACAAAAACGGGAACTGTGGAACTTGCAGAACTTATATTAAATAAAAATAGAATTTATCTTACTCCATCGGCGTGTTAGAACCACCAACTGTGAATTTCTATGTTCTGACAAACCGAATGTGACACCGCAAGATATGGAATAGTTTTAAATTGATGATTTTCTAATTCTCCTGATACAAATAAGGCTCCTAAACGTCACCGTTCGCTCTGGCTGCTTCTGGAGCTTTATATTAATTTAATACGGCACCTAATAAGTTCCTGAATCTATTATTTCAAATAAAATAATAAAGAAATTAGTGCTGTGGAACTTGCAGAACTTATATTGAATAAAACATAGAATTTATCAAACTCCATCGGCGTGTTAGAACAGCCAACTATGAATTTCTAGGTTCTTACAAATAGAATGTGAAATCGTAAAATATGGAATTACCTTACTTTTATGATTTTCCAATTCTACTAACACAAATAAAGCTGCTATATGTCACCGTTTACTTTGGCTGCTCTTGGAGCTACATATTAATTCAATACGGCACTTAATAAGCTCCTGAAGCCGTTATTTTAACTAAAATAATACAAAAACGGGAACTGTGGAACTTGCAGAACTTATATTAAATAAAAAATAGAATTTATCTAATTCCATCGGCGTGTTAGAACCACCAACTGTGAATTTCTATGTTCTGACAAACCGAGTGTGACACCGCAAGATATGGAATATCTTTAAATTGAAGATTTTCCATTTCTCCTAATACAAATAAAGCTCCTAAACGTCACCGTTCGCTCTGGCTGCTTCTGGAGCTTTATATTAATTTAATACGGCACCTAATAAGTTCCTGAATCCATTATTTGAAATAAAATAATACAGACATTAGTGCTGTGGAACTTGCAGAACTTATATTGAATAAAACATAAAATTTATCAAACTCCATCAGCGTGTTAGAACAACCAACTGTGAATTTCTAGGTTCTTACAAATAGAATGTGAAATCGTAAAATATGGAATTGCTTTATTTTTATGATTTTCCAATTCTACTAACACAAATAAAGCTGCTAAACGTCACCGTTTACTCTGGCTGCTTTTGGAGCTACATATTAAATAAATACGGCAGTTAATAAGCTCCTGAAGCCGTTATTTTAACTAAAATAATACAAAAACGGGAACTGTGGAACTTGCAGAACTTATATTAAATAAAAAACAGAATTTATCTAACTCCATCGGCGTGTTAGAACCACCAACTGTGAATTTCTATGATCTGACAAACCGAATGTGACACTGCAAGATATGGAATAGCTTTAAATTGATGATTTTCCAATTCTGCTAATACAAATAAAGTTCCTAAACGTCAGCGTTCGCTCGGGCTGCTTCTGGAGCTTTATATTAATTTAATACGGCACCTAATAAGTTCCTGAATCCATTATTTCAAATAAAATAATACAGAAATTAGTGCTGTGGAACTTGCAGAACTTATATTAAATAAAAAATAGAATTTATCAAACTCCATCGGCGTGTTAGAACAACCAACTATGAATTTCTAGGTTCTTACAAATGGAATGTGAAATCGTAAAATATGGAATTACCTTATTTTTATGATTTTCCAATTCTACTAACACAAATAAAGCTGCTATATGTCACCGTTTACTCTGGCTGCTTTTGAAGCTACATATTAAATAAATACGGCACATAATAAGCTCCTGAAGCCATTATTTTAACTAAAATAATACAAAAACGGGAACTGTGGAACTTGCAGAAGTTATATTAAATAAAAAATAGAATTTATCTAATTCCATCGGCGTGTTAGAACCACCAACTGTGAATTTATATGTTCTGACAAACCGAATGTGACACTGCAAGATATGGAATAGCTTTAAATTGAAGATTTTCCAATTCTCCTAATACAAATAAAGCTCCTAAACGTCACCGTTCGCTCTGGCTGCTTCTGTAGCTTTATATTAATTTAATACGGCACCTAATAAGTTCCTGTATCCATTATTTGAAATAAAATAATACAGACATTAGTGCTGTGGAACTTGCAGAACTTATATTGAATAAAACATAGAATTTATCAAACTCCATCAGCGTGTTAGAACAACCAACTGTGAATTTCTAGATTCTTACAAATAGAATGTGAAATCGTAAAATATGGAATTGCTTTATTTTTATGATTTTCCAATTCTACTAACACAAATAAAGCTGCTAAACGTCACCGTTTACTCTGGCTGCTTTTGAAGCTACATATTAAATAAATACGGCACATAATAAGCTCCTGAAGCCGTTATTTTAACTAAAATAATACAAAAACGGGAACTGTGGAACTTGCAGAACTTATATTAAATAAAAAATAGAATTTATCTAACTCCATCGGCGTGTTAGAACCACCAACTGTGAATTTCTATGTTCTGACAAACCGAATGTGATACCGCAAGATATGGAATAGCTTTAAATTGATGGTTTTCTAATTCTCCAGATACAAATAAAGCTCCTAAACGTCACCGTTCGCTCTGGCTGCTTCTGGAGCCTTATATTAATTTAATACGCATCTAATTAGTTCCTGAATCCATTATTTCAAATAAAATAATACAGAAATTAGTGCTGTGGAACTTGCAGAACTTATATTGAATAAAACATAGAATTCATCAAACTCCGTCGGCGTGTTAGAACAACCAACTATGAATTTCTAGGTTCTTACAAATAGAATGTGACACTACAAGATATGGAATAGCATTAAATTCATGATTTTCCAATTCTGCTAATACAAATAAAGCTCCTAAACGTCACCGTTCGCTCGGGCTGCTTCTGGAGCTTTATATTAATTTAATACGGCACCTAATAAGTTTCTGAATCCATTATTTCAAATAGAATAATACAGAAATTAGTGCTGTGGAACTTGCAGAACTTATATTGAATAAAACATAGAATTTATCAAACTCCATCGGCGTGTTAGAACCACCAACTGTGAATTTCTATGTTCTGACAAACCGAATGTGACACTGCAAGATATGGAATAGCTTTAAATTGATGATTTTTTAATTCTCCTAATACAAATAAAGCTCCTAAACGTCACCGTTCGCTCTGGCTGCTTCTGGAGCTTTATATTAATTTAATACGGCACCTAATAAGTTCCTGAATCCATTATTTCAAATAAAATAATACAGAAATTAGTGCTGTGAAACTTGCAGAACTTATATTGAATAAAACATAGAATTTATCAAACTCCATCAGCGTGTTAGAACAACCAACTATGAATTTCTAGGTTCTTACAAATAGAATGTAAAATCGTAAAATATGGAATTGCTTTATTTTTATGATTTTCCAATTCTACTAACACAAATAAAGCTGCTAAACGTCACCGTTTACTCTGGCTGCTTTTGGAGCTACATATTAAATAAATACGGCACTTAATAAGCTCCTGAAGCCGTTATTTTAACTAAAATAATACAAAAACGGGAACTGTGGAACTTGCAGAACTTATATTAAATAAAAAACAGAATTTATCTAACTCCATCGGCGTGTTGGAACCACCAACTGTGAATTTCTATGATCTGACAAACCGAATGTGACACTGCAAGATATGGAATAGCTTTAAATTGATGATTTTCCAATTCTGCTAATACAAATAAAGCTCCTAAACGTCACCGTTCGCTCGGGCTGCTTCTGGAGCTTTATATTAATTTAATACGGCACCTAATAAGTTCCTGAATCCATTATTTCAAATAAAATAATACAGAAATTAGTGCTGTGGAACTTGCAGAACTTATATTAAATAAAAAATAGAATTTATCAAACTCCATCGGCGTGTTAGAACAACCAACTATGAATTTCTAGGTTCTTACAAATGGAATGTGAAATCGTAAAATATGGAATTACCTTATTTTTATGATTTTCAAATTTTACTAACACAAATAAAGCTGCTATATGTCACCGTTTACTCTGGCTGCTTTTGGAGCTACATCTTAATTAAATACGGCACTTAATAAGCTCCTGAAGCCGTTGTTTTAACTAAAATAATACAAAAACGGGAACTGTGGAACTTGCAGAAGTTATATTAAATAAAAAATAGAATTTATCTAATTCCATCGGCGTGTTAGAACCACCAACTGTGATTTTCTATGTTCTGACAAACCGAATGTGACACTGCAAAATATGGAATATCTTTAAATTGATGATTTTCCAATTCTCCTAATACAAATAAAGCCTCTAAACGTCACCGTTCGCTCGGGCTGTTTCTGGAGCTTTATATTAATTTAATACGGCACCTAATAAGTTCCTGAATCCATTATTTCAAATAAAATAATACAGAAATTAGTGCTGTGAAACTTGCAGAACTTATATTGAATAAAACATAGAATTTATCAAACTCCATCAGCGTGTTAGAACAACCAACTATGAATTTCTAGGTTCTTACAAATAGAATGTGAAATCGTAAAATATGGAATTGCTTTATTTTTATGATTTTCCAATTCTACTAACACAAATAAAGCTGCTAAACGTCACCGTTTACTCTGGCTGCTTTTGGAGCTACATATTAATGAAATACGGCACTTAATAAGCTCCTGAAGCCGTTATTTTAACTAAAATAATACAAAAACGGGAACTGTGGAAATTGCAGAACTTATATTAAATAAAAAACAGAATTTATCTAACTCCATCGGCGTGTTAGAACCACCAACTGTGAATTTCTATGTTCTGACAAACCGAATGTGACACTGCAAGATATGGAATAGCTTTAAATTGATGATTTTCCAATTCTACTAACACAAATAAAGCTGCTAAACGTCACCGTTCGCTCGTGCTGCGCTGCTTCTGGAGCTTTATATTAATTTAATACGGCACCTAATAAGTTCCTGAATCCATTATTTCAAATAATATAATACAGAAATTAGTGCTGTGGAACTTGCAGAACTTATATTGAATAAAACATAGAATTTATCAAACTCCATCGGCGTGTTAGAACAACCAACTATGAATTTCTAGGTTCTTACAAATAGAATGTGAAATCGTAAAATATGGAATTGCTTTATTTTTATGATTTTCCAATTCTACTAACACAAATAAAGCTGCTAAACGGCACCGTTTACTCTGGCTGCTTTTGGAGCTACATATTAATTAAATACGGCACTTAATAAGCTCCTGAAGCCGTTATTTTAACTAAAATAATACAAAAACGGGAACTGTGGAACTTGCAGAACTTATATTATATAAAACATAGAATTTATCCAACTCCATCGGCGTGTTAGAAACACCAACTGTGAATTTCTATGTTCTGACAAACCGAATGTGAAACCGCAAGATATGGAATAGCTTTAAAATAATGATTTGCCAATTCTCCTAATACAAATAAAGCTCCTAAACGTCACCGTTCGCTCTGGCTGCTTCTGGAACTTTTTATTAATTTAATACGGCACCTAATAAGTTCCTGAATCCATTATTTCAAATAAAATAATAAAGAAATTAGTGCTGTGGAACTTGCAGAACTTATATTGAATAAAACATAGAATTTATCAAACTCCATCGGCGTGTTAGAACAGCCAACTATGAATTTCTAGGTTCTTACAAATAGAATGTGAAATCGTAAAATATGGAATTACCTTACTTTTATGATTTTCCAATTCTACTAACACAAATAAAGCTGCTATATGTCACCGTTTACTATGGCTGCTCTTGGAGCTACATATTAATTAAATACGGCACTTAATAAGCTCCTGAAGCCGTTATTTTAACTAAAATAATACAAAAACGGGAACTGTGGAACTTGCAGAACTTATATTAAATAAAAAATAGAATATATCTAATTCCATCGGTGTGTTAGAACCACCAACTGTGAATTTCTATGTTCTGACAAACCGAGTGTGACACCGCAAGATATGGAATATCTTTAAATTGAAGATTTTCCATTTCTCCTAATACAAATAATGCTCCTAAACGTCACCGTTCGCTCTGGCTGCTTCTGGAGCTTTATATTAATTTAATACGGCACCTAATAAGTTCCTGAATCCATTATTTGAAATATAATACTACAGACATTAGTGCTGTGGAACTTGCAGAACTTATATTGAATAAAACATAAAATTTATGAAACTCCATCAGCGTGTTAGAACAACCAACTGTGAATTTCTAGGTTCTTACAAATAGAATGTGAAATCGTAAAATATGGAATTGCTTTATTTTTATGATTTTCCAATTCTACTAACACAAATAAAGCTGCTAAACGTCACCGTTTACTCTGGCTGCTTTTGGAGCTACATATTAAATAAATACGGCACTTAATAAGCTCCTGAAGCCGTTATTTTAACTAAAATAATACAAAAACGGGAACTGTGGAACTTGCAGAACTTATATTAAATAAAAAACCGAATTTATCTAACTCCATCGGCGTGTTAGAACCACCAACTGTGAATTTCTATGATCTGACAAACCGAATGTGACACTGCAAGATATGGAATAGCTTTAAATTGATGATTTTCCAATTCTGCTAATACAAATAAAGCTCCTAAACGTCAGCGTTCGCTCGGGCTGCTTCTGGAGCTTTATATTAATTTAATACGGCACCTAATAAGTTCCTGAATCCATTATTTCAAATAAAATAATACAGAAATTAGTGCTGTGGAACTTGCAGAACTTATATTAAATAAAAAATAGAATTTATCAAACTCCATCGGCGTGTTAGAACAACCAACTATGAATTTCTAGGTTCTTACAAATGGAATGTGAAATCGTAAAATATGGAATTACCTTATTTTTATGATTTTCCAATTCTACTAACACAAATAAAGCTGCTATATGTCACCGTTTACTCTGGCTGCTTTTGGAGCTACATCTTAATTAAATACGGCACTTAATAAGCTCCTGAAGCCGTTATTTTAACTAAAATAATACAAAAACGGGAACTGTGGAACTTGCAGAACTTATATTAAATAAAAAACCGAATTTATCAAACTCCATCGGCGTGTTAGAACCACCAACTGTGAATTTCTATGTTCTGACAAACCGAATGTGACACTGCAAAATATGGAATATCTTTAAATTGATGATTTTCCAATTCTCCTAATACAAATAAAGCCTCTAAACGTCACCGTTCGCTCGGGCTGTTTCTGGAGCTTTATATTAATTTAATACGGCACCTAATAAGTTCTTGAATCCATTATTTCACATAAAATAATACAGAAATTAGTGCTGTGGAACTTGCAGAACTTATATTGAATAAAACATAGAATTTATCTAACTCCATCGGCGTGTTAGAACCACCAACTGTGATTTTATATGTTCTGACAAACCGAATGTGACACTGCAAGATATGGAATAGCTTTAAATTGAAGATTTTCCAATTCTCCTAATACAAATAAAGCTCCTAAACGTCACCGTTCGCTCTGGCTGCTTCTGGAGCTTTATATTAATTTAATACGGCACCTAATAAGTTCCTGTATCCATTATTTGAAATAAAATAATACAGACATTAGTGCTGTGGAACTTGCAGAACTTATATTGAATAAAACATAGCATTTATCAAACTCCATCAGCGTGTTAGAACAACCAACTGTGAATTTCTAGGTTCTTACAAATAGAATGTGAAATCGTAAAATATGGAATTGCTTTATTTTTATGATTTTCCAATTCTACTAACACAAATAAAGCTGCTAAACGTCACCGTTTACTCTGGCTGCTTTTGAAGCTACATATTAAATAAATACAACACATAATAAGCTCCTGAAGCCGTTATTTTAACTAAAATAATACAAAAACGGGAACTGTGGAACTTGCAGAACTTATATTAAATAAAAATAGAATTTATCTAACTCCATCGGCGTGTTAGAACCACCAACTGTGAATTTCTATGTTCTGACAAACCGAATGTGACACCGCAAGATATGGAATAGTTTTAAATTGATGATTTTCTAATTCTCCTGATACAAATAAGGCTCCTAAACGTCACCGTTCGCTCTGGCTGCTTCTGGAGCCTTATATTAATTTAATACGCATCTAATTAGTTCCTGAATCCATTATTTCAAATAGAATAATACAGAAATTAGTGCTGTGGAACTTGCAGAACTTATATTGAATAAAACATAGAATTTATCAAACTCCATCGGCGTGTTAGAACCACCAACTGTGAATTTCTATGTTCTGACAAACCGAATGTGACACTGCAAGATATGGAATAGCTTTAAATTGATGATTTTTTAATTCTCCTAATACAAATAAAGCTCCTAAACGTCACCGTTCGCTCTGGCTGCTTCTGGAGCTTTATATTAATTTAATACGGCACCTAATAAGTTCCTGAATCCATTATTTCAAATAAAATAATACAGAAATTAGTGCTGTGAAACTTGCAGAACTTATATTGAATAAAACATAGAATTTATCAAACTCCAACAGCGTGTTAGAACAACCAACTATGAATTTCTAGGTTCTTACAAATAGAATGTGAAATCGTAAAATATGGAATTGCTTTATTTTTATGATTTTCCAATTCTACTAACACAAATAAAGCTGCTAAACGTCACCGTTTACTCTGGCTGCTTTTGAAGCTACATATTAATGAAATACGGCACTTAATAAGCTCCTGAAGCCGTTATTTTAACTACAATAATACAACAACGGGAACTGTGGAAATTGCAGAACTTATATTAAATAAAAAACAGAATTTATCTAACTCCATCGGCGTGTTAGAACCACCAACTGTGAATTTCTATGTTCTGACAAACCGAATGTGACACTGCAAGATATGGAATAGCTTTAAATTGATGATTTTCCAATTCTCCTAATACAAATAAAGCTCCTAAACGTCACCGTTTGCTCTGGCTGCTTCTGGAGCTTTATATTAATTTAATACGGCACCTAATAAGTTCCTGAATCTATTATTTCAAATAAAATAATACAGAAATTAGTCCTGTGGAACTTGCAGAACTTATATTGAATAAAACATAGAATTTATCAAACTCCATCAGAGTGTTAGAATCCCCAACTGTGAATTTCTATGTTCTGACAAACCGAATGTGACACCGCAAGATATGGAATAGCTTTAAATTGATGATTTTCTAATTCTCCTAATACAAATAAAGCTCCTAAACGTCAGCGTTCGCTTTGGCTGCTTCTGGAGCTTTATATTAATTTAATACGGCACCTAATAAGTTCTTGAATCCATTATTTCAAATAAAATAATACAGACATTAGTGCTGTGGAACTTGCAGAACTTATATTGAATAAAACATAGAATTTATCTAACTCCATCGGCGTGTTAGAACCACCAACTGTGAATTTCTATGTTCTGACAAACCGAATGTGACACTGCAAGATATGGAATAGCTTTATATTGATGATTTTCCACTTCTGCTAATACAAATAAAGCTCCTAAACGTCACCGTTCGCTCGGGCTGCTTCTGGAGCTTTATATTAATTTAATACGGCACCTAATAAGTTCCCGAATCCATTATTTCAAATAAAATAATACAGAAATTAGTGCTGTGGAACTTGCAGAACTTATATTGAATAAAACATAGAATTTATCTAACTCCATCGACGTGTTAGAACAACCAACTGTGAATTTCTATGTTCTGACAAACCGAATGTGACACTGCAAGATATGGAATAGCTTTAAAATGATTATTTTCCAATTCTCCTACTACAAATAAAGCTCTTAAACGTCACCGTTCGCTCTGGCTGCTTCTGGAGCCTTATATTAATTTAATACGGCACCTAATAAGTTCCTGACCCCATTATTTCAAATAAAATAATACAGAAATTAGTGCTGTGGAACTTGCAGAACTTATATTGAATAAAACATAGAATTTATCAAACTTCATCGGTGTGTTAGAACCACCAACTGTGAATTTCTATGTTCTGACAAACCGAATGTGACACTGCAAGATATGGAATAGCTTTAAATTGATTATTTTCCAATTCTCCTAATACAAATAAAGCTCCTAAACGTCACCGTTCGCTTTGGCTGCTTCTGGAGCTTTATATTAATTTAATACGGCACCTAATAAGTTCCTGAATCTATTATTTTAAATAAAATACTATAGAAATTAGTGCTGTGGAACTTGCAGAACTTATATTAAATAAAAAATAGAATTTATCTAACTCCATCGGCGTGTTAGAATCACCAACTGTGAATTTCTATGTTCTGACAAACCGAATGTGACACTGCAAGATATGGAATAGCTTTAAATTGATGATTTTCCAATTCTGCTAATACAAATAAAGCTCCTAAACGTCACCGATCGCTCGGGCTGCTTCTGGAGCTTTATATTAATTTAATACGGCACCTAATAAGTTCCCGAGTTATTTCAAATAAAATAATACAGAAATTAGTGCTGTGGAACTTGCAGAACTTATATTGAATAAAACATAGAATTTATCTAACTCCATCGGCGTGTTAGAACAACCAACTGTGAATTTCTATGTTCTGACAAACCGAATGTGACACCGCAAGATATGGAATAGCTTTAAATTGATGATTTTCCAATCCTACTAATACAAATAAAGCTGCTAAACGTCACAGTTTACTATGGCTGCTTTTGGAGCTACATATTAATTAACTACGGCACCTAATAAGCTCCTGAAGCCATTATTTTAACTAAAATAATACAAAACGGGTGCTATGGAACTCGCAGAACTTATATTAAATAAAAAATAGAATTTATCTAACTCCATCGGCGTGTTAGAACCACCAACTTTTAATTTCTATGTTCTGACAAACCGAATGCGACACCGCAAGATATGGAATAGCTTTAAATTGATGATTTTCCAATTCTCCTAATACAAATAAAGCTCCTAAACGTCACCGTTCGCTCTGGCTACTTCTGGAGCTTTATATTAATTTAATGCGGTACCTAATACGTTCCTGAATCCATTATTTCAAATAAAATAATACTGAAATTAGTGCTGTGGAACTTGCAGAACCTATATTGAATAAAACATAGAATTTATCAAACTCCATCGGCGTGTTAGAACTACCAACTGTTATTTTGTAGGTTCTTACAAATAGAATGTGGAATCGTAAAATATGGAATTGCATTATTTTTATGATTTTCCAATTCTACTAACACAAATAAAACTGCTAAACGTCACTGTTTCCTCTGGCTGCTTTTGGAGCTACATATTAATTAAATACGGCAACTAAAGAGCTCCTGAAGCCGTTATTTTAACTAAAATAATACAAAAACGGAAACTGTGGAACTTCCAGAAGTTATATTAAATAAAACATAGAACTTATCAAACTCCATCAGCGTGTTAGAACAACCAACTGTGAATTTCTATGTACTGACAAACCGAATGTGACACCGCAAGATATGGAATAGCTTTAAATTGATGATTTTCCAATCCTACTAATACAAATAAAGCTGCTAAACGACACAGTTTACTATGGCTGCTTTTGGAGCTACATATTAATTAACTACGGCACCTAATAAGCTCCTGAAGCCGTTATTTTAACTAAAATAATACAAAAACGGAAACTGTGGAACTTCCAGAACTTATATTAAATAAAACATAGAACTTATCAAACTCCATCAGCGTGTTAGAACAACCAACTGTGAATTTCTATGTTCTTACAAATAGAATGTGAAATCGTAAAATATGGAATTGCTTTATTTTTATGATTTTCCAATTCTACTAATACAAATAAAGCTCCTAAACGTCACCGTTCGCTCTGGCTGCTTCTGGAGCTTTAGATTAATTTAATACGGCTCCTAATAAGTTCCTGAATCCATTATTTCAAATAAAATAATACAGAAATTAGTGCTGTGGAACTTGCAGAACTTATATTGAATAAAATATAGAATTTATCTAACTCCATCGGCGTGTTAGAACCACCAACTGTAAATTTGTAGGTTCTTACAAATAGAAAGTGAAATCGTAAAATATGGAATTGCGTTATTTTTATGATTTTCCAATTCTACTAACACAAATAAAGCTGCTAAACGTCACCGTTTACTCTGGCTGCTTTTGGAGCTACATTTTAATTAAATACGGCAACTAATAAGCTCCTGAAGCCGTTATTTAAAATAAAATATTACAAAACCGGGAACTGTGGAACTTGCAGAACTTATATTGCATAAAAAATTTAATTTACCTAACTCCATCGGCGTCTTAGAACCACCATCTCTGAATTTCTAGGTTCTTACAAATAGAATGTGAAATCGTAAAATATGGAATTGCTTTATTTTTATGATTTTCCAATTCTACTAATACAATTAAAGCTCCTAAACGTCACCGTTCGCTCTGGCTGCTTCTGGAGCTTTATATTAATTTAATACGGCCCCTAATAAGTTCCTGAATCCATTATTTCAAATAAAATAATACAGAAATTAGTGCTGTGGAACTTGCAGAACTTATATTGAATAAAATATAGAATTTATCAAACTCCATCAGCGTGGTAGAACCACCAACTGTAAATTTGTAGGTTCTTACAAATAGAAAGTGAAATCGTAAAATATGGAATTGCGTTATTTTTATGATTTTCCAATTCTACTAACCCAAATAAAGCTGCTAAACGTCACCGTTTACTCTGGCTGCTTTTGGAGCTACATTTTAATTAAATACGGCACCTAATAAGCTCATGAAGCCGTTATTTAAAATAAAATATTACAAAAACGGGAACTGTGGAACTTGCAGAACTTATATTGAATAAAAAATTTAATTTACCTCACTCCATCGGCGTCTTAGAACCACCAACTCTGAATTTGTAGGTTCTTACAAATAGAAAGTCAAATCGTAAAATATGGAATTGCGTTATTTTTATGATTTTCCAATTCTACTAACACAAATAAAGCTGCTAAACGTTACCGTTTACTCTGGCGCTCTTGGAGCTACTTATTAATTAAATAAGGCACTTAATAAGCTCCTGAAGCCGTTATTTTAACTAAAATAATTAGTGCTGTGGAACTTGCAGAACTTATATTGAATAAAACATAGAATTTATCAAACTCCATCAGCGTGGTAGAACAACCAACTGTGAATTTCTATGTTCTTACAAATAGAATGTGAAATCGTAAAATATGGAATTGCTTTATTTTTATGATTTTCCAATTCTACTAACACAAATAAAGCTGCTAAACGTCACCGTTTACTCTGGCTGCTTTTGGAGCTACATATTAATTAAATACGGCACCTAAAAAGCTCCTGAAACCGTTATTTTAACTAAAATAATACAAAAACGGGAACTGTGGAACTTGCAGAACTTATATTAAATAAAACATAGAATTTATCAAACTCCATCAGCGTGTTAGAACAACCAACTGTAAATTTCTATGTTCTTACAAATAGATTGTGAAATCGTAAAATATGGAATTGCTTTATTTTTATGATTTTCCAATTCTACTAACACAAATAAAGCTGCTAAACGTCACCGTTTGCTCTGGCTGCTTTTGGAGCTAGATATTAATTAAATACGGCACCTAAAAAGCTCCTGAAGCCGTTATTTTAACTAAAATAATACAAAAACGGGAACTGTGGAACTTGCAGAACTTATATTAAATAAAACATAGAATTTATCAAACTCCATCAGCGTGTTAGAACAACCAACTGTAAATTTCTATGTTCTTACAAATAGAATGTGAAATCGTAAAATATGGAATTGCTTTATTTTTATGATTTTCCAATTCTACTAACACAAATAAAGCTGCTAAACGTCACCGTTTACTCTGGTTGCTTTTGGAGCTAGATATTAATTAAATACGGCACCTAAAAAGCTCCTGAAGCCGTTATTTTAACTAAAATAATACAAAAACGGGAACTGTGGAACTTGCAGAACTTATATTGAATAAAACATAGAATTTATCAAACTCCATCAGCGTGTTAGAACAACCAACTGTGAATTTCTATGTTCTTACAAATAGAATGTGAAATCGTAAAATATGGAATTGCTTTAGTTTTTATGATTTTCCAATTGTACTAACACAGATAAAGCTGCTAAACGTCACCGTTTACTCTGTCTGCTTTTGGAGCTAGATATTAATTAAATACGGCACCTAATAAGCTCCTGAAGCCGTTATTTTAACTAAAATAATACAAAAACGGGAACTGTGGAACTTGTAGAACTTATATTGAATAAAACATAGCATTTATCAAACTCCATCAGGGTGTTAGAACAACCAACTGTGAATTTCTATGTTCTTACAAATAGAATGTGAAATCGTAAAATATCGAATTGCTTTATTTTTATGATTTTCCAATTCTACTAACACAAATAAAGCTGCTAAACGTCACCGTTTACTTTGGCTGCTTTTGGAGCTACATATTAATTAAATACGGCACCTAATAAGCTCCTGCAGCCGTTATTTTAACTAAAATAATACAAAAACGGGAACTGTGTAACTTGCAGAACTTATATTTAATAAAAAAATAGAATTTATCTAACTTCATCGGCGTGTTAGAACCACCAGCTTTGAATTTCTATGTTCTGACAAATCGAATGTGACACCGCAAGATATGGAATAGCTTTAAATTGATGATTTTCCAATCCTACTAATACAAATAAAGCTGCTAAACGTCACAGTTTACTATGGCTGCTTTTGGAGCTACATATTAATTAACTACGGCACTTAATTAGCTCCTGAAGCCATTATTTTAACTAAAATAATACAAAACGGGTGCTATAGAACTCGCAGAACTTATATTAAATAAAAAATAGAATTTATCTAACTCCATCGGCGTGTTAGAACCACCAACTTTGAATTTCTAAGTTCTTACATATAAAATGTGAAATCGTAAAATATGAAATTGCTTTATTTTTATGATTTTCCAATTCTACTAACACAATTAAAGCTGCTAAACGTCACCGTTTACTCTGGCTGCTTTTGGAGCTAGATATTAATTAAATACGGCACCTAAAAAGCTCCTGAAGCCGTTATTTTAACTAAAATAATACAAAAACGGGAACTGTGGAACTTGCAGAACTTATATTGAATAAAACATAGAATTTATCAAACTCCATCAGCGTGTTAGAACAACCAACTGTGAATTTCTATGTTCTTACAAATAGAATGTGAAATCCTAAAATATGGAATTGCTTTATTTTTATGATTTTCCAATTCTACTAACACAAATAAAGCTGCTAAACGTCACCGTTTACTCTGGCTGCTTTTGGAGCTACATATTAATTAAATACGGCACCTAATAAGCTCCTGAAGCCATTATTTTAACTAAAATAATTCAAAAACGGGAACTGTGGAACTTGCAGAACTTATATTAAATAAAACATAGAATTTATCAAACTCCATCAGCGTGTTAGAACAACCAACTGTAAATTTCTATGTTCTTACAAATAGATTGTGAAATCGTAAAATATGGAATTGCTTTATTTTTATGATTTTCCAATTCTACTAACACAAATAAAGCTGCTAAACGTCACCGTTTGCTCTGGCTGCTTTTGGAGCTAGATATTAATTAAATACGGCACCTAAAAAGCTCCTGAAGCCGTTATTTTAACTAAAATAATACAAAAACGGGAACTGTGGAACTTGCAGAACTTATATTAAATAAAACATAGAATTTATCAAACTCCATCAGCGTGTTAGAACAACCAACTGTAAATTTCTATGTTCTTACAAATAGAATGTGAAATCGTAAAATATGGAATTGCTTTATTTTTATGATTTTCCAATTCTGCTAACACAAATAAAGCTGCTAAACGTCACCGTTTACTCTGGCTGCTTTTGGAGCTAGATATTAATTAAATACGGCACCTAAAAAGCTCCTGAAGCCGTTATTTTAACTAAAATAATACAAAAACGGGAACTGTGGAACTTGCAGAACTTATATTGAATAAAACATAGAATTTATCAAACTCCATCAGCGTGTTAGAACAACCAACTGTGAATTTCTATGTTCTTACAAATAGAATGTGAAATCGTAAAATATGGAATTGCTTTAGTTTTTATGATTTTCCAATTGTACTAACACAGATAAAGCTGCTAAACGTCACCGTTTACTCTGTCTGCTTTTGGAGCTAGATATTAATTAAATACGGCACCTAATAAGCTCCTGAAGCCGTTATTTTAACTAAAATAATACAAAAACGGGAACTGTGGAACTTGTAGAACTTATATTGAATAAAACATAGCATTTATCAAACTCCATCAGCGTGTTAGAACAACCAACTGTGAATTTCTATGTTCTTACAAATAGAATGTGAAATCGTAAAATATCGAATTGCTTTATTTTTATGATTTTCCAATTCTACTAACACAAATAAAGCTGCTAAACGTCACCGTTTACTTTGGCTGCTTTTGGAGCTACATATTAATTAAATACGGCACCTAATAAGCTCCTGCAGCCGTTATTTTAACTAAAATAATACAAAAACGGCAACTGTGTAACTTGCAGAACTTATATTTAATAAAAAAATAGAATTTATCTAACTTCATCGGCGTGTTAGAACCACCAGCTTTGAATTTCTATGTTCTGACAAATCGAATGTGACACCGCAAGATATGGAATAGCTTTAAATTGATGATTTTCCAATCCTACTAATACAAATAAAGCTGCTAAACGTCACAGTTTACTATGGCTGCTTTTGGAGCTACATATTAATTAACTACGGCACTTAATTAGCTCCTGAAGCCATTATTTTAACTAAAATAATACAAAACGGGTGCTATAGAACTCGCAGAACTTATATTAAATAAAAAATAGAATTTATCTAACTCCATCGGCGTGTTAGAACCACCAACTTTGAATTTCTAAGTTCTTACATATAAAATGTGAAATCGTAAAATATGAAATTGCTTTATTTTTATGATTTTCCAATTCTACTAACACAATTAAAGCTGCTAAACGTCACCGTTTACTCTGGCTGCTTTTGGAGCTAGATATTAATTAAATACGGCACCTAAAAAGCTCCTGAAGCCGTTATTTTAACTAAAATAATACAAAAACGGGAACTGTGGAACTTGCAGAACTTATATTGAATAAAACATAGAATTTATCAAACTCCATCAGCGTGTTAGAACAACCAACTGTGAATTTCTATGTTCTTACAAATAGAATGTGAAATCCTAAAATATGGAATTGCTTTATTTTTATGATTTTCCAATTCTACTAACACAAATAAAGCTGCTAAACGTCACCGTTTACTCTGGCTGCTTTTGGAGCTACATATTAATAAAATACGGCACCTAATAAGCTCCTGAAGCCATTATTTTAACTAAAATAATTCAAAAACTGTGGAACTTGCAGAACTTAAATTTAATAAAAAAATAGAATTTATCTAACTTCATCGACGTGTTAGAACCACCAGCTTTGAATTTCTATGTTCTGACAAACCGAATGTGACACCGCAAGATATGGAATAGCTTTAAATTGATAATTATCCTATCCTACTAATACAAATAAAGCTGCTAAACGTCACAGTTTACTATGGCTGCTTTTGGAGTTACATATTAATTAACTACGGCACCTAATAAGCTCCTGAATCCATTATTTTAACTAAAATAATACAAAACGGGTGCTATGGAACTCGCAAAACTTATATTAAATAAAGAATAAAATTTATCTAACTCCATCGGCGTGTTAGAACCACCAACTTTGAATTTCTATGTTCTGACAAACCGAATGTGACACCGCAAGATATGGAATAGCTTTAAATTGATGATTTTCCAATTCTCCTAATACAAATAAAGCTCCTAAACGTCACCGTTCGCTCTGGCTGCTTCTGGAGCTTTATATTAATTTAATACGGCATCTAATAAGTTCCTTAATCCATTATTTCAAATAAAATAATTCAGAAATTAGTGCTGTGGAACTTGCAGAACTTATATTGAATAAAACATAAAATTTATCAAACTCCATCGGCGTGTTAGAACGACCAACTGTGAATTTCTAGGTTTTTACAAATAGAATGTAATTTTCCAATTCTACTAACACAAATAAAGCTGCTAAACGTCACCGTTTACTCTGGCTGCTTTTCAAGCTACATATTAATTAAATACGGCACCTAATAAGCTCCTGAAGCCGTTATTTTAACTAAAATAATACAAAAACGGGAACTGTGGAACTTGCAGAACTTATATTGAATAAAAAAAATTATTTTTCTAACTCCATCGGCGTGTTAGAACGACCAACTGTGAATTTCTAGGTTCTTACAAATAGAATGTGAAATCGTAAAATATGGAATTGCATTATTTTTATGATTTTCCAATTCTACTAACACAAATAACGCTGCTAAACGTCACCGTTTACTCTGGCTGCTTTTGGAGCGACATATTAAATAAATACGGCACCTAATAAGCTCCTGAAGCCGTTATTTAAAATAAAATAATACAAAAACGGGAACTGTGGAACTTGCAGAACTTATATTGCCTAAAAAATGTAATTTATCTAACTCCATCGGCGTCTTAGAACCACCAACTGTGAATTTTTATGTTCTTACAAAGAAAATGTGAAATCGTAAAACATGGAATTGCTTTATTTTTATGATTTTCCAATTCTACTAACACTAATAAAGCTGCTAACCGTCACCGTTTACTCTGGCTGTTTTTGGAGCTACATATTATTTAAATACGGCACCTAATAAGCTCCTGAAGCCGTTATTTTAACTAAAATATTACAAAAACGGGAACTGTGGAACTTGCAGAACTTATATTGAATAAAAACTTTAATTCATCTAACTCCATCGGCGTCTTAGAACCACCAACTGTAAATTAGTACGTTCTTACAAATAGAATGTGAAATCGCAAAATATGGAATTGCTTTATTTTTATAATTTTCCAATTCTACTAACACAAATAAAGCTGCTAAACGTCACCGTTTGCTCTGGCGCTCTTGGAGCTACATATTAATTAAATAAGGCACTTAATAAGCTCCTGAAGCCGTTATTTTAACTAAAATAATTAGTGCTGTGGAACTTGCAGAACTTATATTGAAAAAAACATAGAATTTGTCTAACTCCATCGGCGTGTTAGAACAACCAACTGTGAATTTCTAGGTTCTTACAAATAGAATGTGAAATCGTAAAATATGGAATTGCTTTATTTTTATGATTTTCCAATTCTACTAACACAAATAAAGCTGCTAAACGTCACCGTTTACTCTGGCTGCTTTTGGAGCTACATATTAAATAAATACGGCACTTAATAAGCTCCTGAAGCCGTTATTTTAACTAAAATAATACAAAAACGGGAACTGTGGAACTTGCAGAACTTATATTGAAAAAACATAGAATTTGTCAAACTCCATCGGCGTGTTAGAGCAACCAACTGTGAATTTCTAGGTTCTTACAAATAGAATGTAAAATCGTAAAATATGGAATTGCTTTATTTTTATGATTTTCCAATTCTACTAACACAAATAAAGCTGCTAAACGTCACCGTTTACTCTGGCTGCTTTTGGAGCTACATATTAATTAAATACGGCACTTAGTAAGCTCCTGAAGCCGTTATTTTAACTAAAATAATTAGTGCTGTGGAACTTGCAGAACTTATATTGAATAAAACATAGAATTTATCAAACTCCATCGGCGTGTTAGAACAACCAACTGTGAATTTCTAGGTTCTTACAAATAGAATGTGAAATGGTAAAATATGGAATTGCTTTATTTTTATGATTTTCCAAATCTACTAACACAAATAAAGCTGCTAAACGTCACTGTTTACTCTGGCTGCTTTTGCAGCTACATATTAATTAAATACGGCACTTAATAAGCTCCTGAAGCCGATATTTTAACTAAAATAATTAGTGCTGTGGAACTTGCAGAACTTATATTGAATAAAACATAGAATTTATCAAACTCCATCGGCGTGTTAGAACAACCAACTGTGAATTTCTAGGTTCTTACAAATAGAATGTGAAATCGTAAAATATGGAATTGCTTTATTTTTATGATTTTCCAAATCTACTAACACAAATAAAGCTGCTAAACGTCACCGTTTACTCTGGCTGCTTTTGCAGCCACATATTAATTAAATACGGCACTTAATAAGCTCCTGAAGCCGTTATTTTAACTAAAATAATTAGTGCTGTGGAACTTGCAGAACTTATATTGAATGAAACATAGAATTTATATAACTCCATCGGCGTGTTAGAACAACCAACTGTGCATTTCTAGGTTCTTACAAATAGAATGTGAAATCGTAAAATATGGAATTGCTTTATTTTTATGATTTTCCAAATCTACTAACACAAATAAAGCTGCTAAACGTCATCGTTTACTCTGGCTGCTTTTGCAGCTACATATTAATTAAATACGGCACTTAATAAGCTCCTGAAGCCGTTATTTTAACTAAAATAATTAGTGCTGTGGAACTTGCAGAGCTTATATTGAATGAAACATAGAATTTATATAACTCCATCGGCGTGTTAGAACAACCAACTGTGAATTTCTAGGTTCTTACAAATAGAATGTGAAATCGTAAAATATTGAATTGCTTTATTTTTATGATTTTCCAAATCTACTAACACAAATAAAGCTGCTAAACGTCACCGTTTACTCTGGCTGCTTTTGCATCTACATATTAATTAAATACGGCACTTAATAAGCTCCTGAAGCCGATATTTTAACTAAAATAATTAGTGCTGTGGAACTTGCAGAACTTATATTAAATAAAACATAGAATTTATCAAACTCCATCGGCGTGTTAGAACAACCAACTGTGAATTTCTAGGTTTTTACAAATAGAATGTGAAATCGTAAAATATGGAATTGCTTTATTTTTATGATTTTCCAATTCTACTAACACTAATAAAGCTGCTTAACGTCACCGTTTACTCTGGCTGCTTTTGGAGCTACATATTAATTAAATACGGCGCTTAATAAGCTCCTGAAGCCATTATTTTAACTAAAATATTACAAAAACGGGAACTGTGGAACTTGTAGAACTTATATTAAATAAAAAATAGAATTTATCTAACTCCATCGGCGTGTTAGAACAACCAACTATGAATTTCTAGGTTCTTACAAATAGAATGTGAAATCGTAAAATATGGAATTGCTTTATTTTTATGATTTTCCAATTCTACTAACACAAATAAAGCTGCTAAACGTCACCGTTTACTCTGGCTGCTTTTGGAGCTACATATTAATTAAATACGGCGCTTAATAAGCTCCTGAAGCCGTTATTTTAACTAAAATAATACAAAAACGGGAACTGTGGAACTTGCAGAACTTATATTGAATAAAACATAGAATTTATCTAACTCCATCGGCGTGTTAGAACCACCAACTGTGAATTTGTAGGTTCTTACAAATAGAATGTGAAATCGTAAAATATGAAATTGCTTTATTTTTATGATTTTCCAATTTTACTAACACAAATAAAGCTGCTAAACGTCACCGTTTACTCTGGCGCTCTTGGAGCTACATATTATTAAATAAAGCACTTAATAAGCTCCTGAAGCCGTTATTTTAACTAAAATAATTAGTGGTGTGGAACTTGCAGAACTTATATTAAATAAAACATAGAATTTATCAAACTCCATCGGCGTGTTAGAACAACCAACTGTGAATTTCTATGTTCTTACAAACCAAATGTGACACCGCAAGATATGGAATAGCTTTAAATTGATGATTTTCCAATCCTACTAATACAAATAAAGCTGCTAAACGTCACCGTTTACTCTGGCGCTCTTGGAGCTACATATTAATTAAATACGGCACCTAATAAGCTCCTGAAGCCATTATTTTAACTAAAATAATTCAAAAACGGGAGCTCTGGAACTTGCAGAACTTATATTAAATAAAAAATAGAATTTATTTAACTTCATCGGCGTGTTAGAACCACCAGCTTTGAATTTCTATGTTCTGACAAACCAAATGTGACACCGCAAGATATGGAATAGCTTTAAATTGATGATTTTCCAATCCTACTAATACAAATAAAGCTGCTAAACGTCACAGTTTACTATGGCTGCTTTTAGAGCTACATATTAATTAACGACGGCACCTAATAAGCTCCTGAAGCCATTATTTTAACTAAAATAATACAAAAACGGGTGCTATGGAACTCGCAGAACATATATTAAATAAAAATAGAATTTATCTAACTCTTTCGGCGTGTTAGAACCACCAGCTTTGAATTTCTATGTTCTGACAAACCGAATGTGACACCGCAAATATGGAATAGCTTTAAATTGACAATTTAACTGATGTCATTGTCAACCAATGGCTGTCTTCAATTTAAAAATAAACTACCAATCGAACCATTATTTTAGTGACAATAATTCGAGGAGCTTTATTTCAGCGACAATTTTTTCTGTAACAATTATTGTAGTGAAAATCGTACGACACTCATCAATGACCAATAGAAAAATTAGTTCACGAGCCGTATCCAAGACAACAACAAAATTTCTTGGAAATTTTTTGTAGGTAGATCAGCCTAACTTTTAGGGCTTGTATCGTTACGATTTTCTTACCGAATCTGCATTCGAGCATCAATTCATATCCGGAAATTATTTTTCGTGCATTCAACAACGTCCTAATTTGCCCTCGCGTCCCGCTCGGGCAAATTAATACGACGTTGTTGGAACGCACTCAAAAAAATTTCCGGAAAGAATTAATGCTCTTATGAGATTATATGTGACAATATTTCGAGGAGCTTTATTTCAGCGACATTTTTTTCTGTAACTATTTTTTAATGAAAAGTTAAATTGTCAAGACGAATAGGACTCTAGGTCGAAATATTGCAGACAATTTTTTCTCTTCAGATTGTCTCGTTTCTGTTGCTTTAGAAAATAACGACTCGTGCAAGCACTCGTCATTATTTTCGTCGCCGCAGAAACTCGTATCTAATACAAATAAAGCTCCTAAACGTCACCGTTCGCTCTGGTTGTTTTTGGAGCTACATATTATTTAAATACGGCACCTAATAAGCTCCTGAAGCCGTTATTTTAACTAAAGTATTACAAAAACGGGAACTGTGGAACTTGCAGAACTTATATTGAATAAAAAATTTAATTTACCTAACGCCATCGGCGTCTTAGAAACACCAACTGTAAATTAGTACGTTCTTACAAATAGAATGTGAAATGGCAAAATATGGAATTGCTTTATTTTTATGATTTTCCAATTCTACTAACACAAATAAAGCTCCTAAACGTCACCGTTCGCTCTGGCTGCTTCTGGAGCTTTATATTAATTTAATACGGCACCTAATAAGTTCCTGAATAAATTATTTCAAATAAAATAATACAGAAATTAGTGCTGTGGAACTTGCAGAACTTATATTGAATAAAATATAGCATTTATCGAACTCCATCGGCGTCTTAGAAACACCAACTGTAAAATTGTAGGTTCTTACAAATAGAAAGTAAAATCGTAAAATATGGAATTGCGTTATTTTTATGATTTTCCAATTCTACTAACACAAATAAAGCTGCTAAACGTCACCGTTTACTCTGGCTGCTTTTGGAGCTACATATTAATTAAATACGGCACCTAATAAGCTCCTGAAGCCGTTATTTTAAATAAAATATTACAAAAACGGGAACTGTGGAACTTGCAGAACTTATATTGAATAAAAAATTTAATTTACCTAACGCCATCGGCGTCTTAGAACCACCAACTCTGATTTTGTAGGTTCTTACAAATAGATTGTGAAATCGTAAAATATGGAATTGCTTTATTTTTATAATTTTCCAATTCTACTAACACAAATAAAGCTGCTAAACGTCACCGTTTGCTCTGGCGCTCTTGGAGCTACATATTAATTAAATAAGGCACTTAATAAGCTCCTGAAGCCGTTATTTTAACTAAAATAATTAGTGCTGTGGAACTTGCAGAACTTATATTGAAAAAAACATAGAATTTGTCAAACTCCATCGGCGTGTTAGAACAACCAACTGTGAATTTCTAGGTTCTTACAAATAAAATGTGAAATCGTAAAATATGGAATTGCTATATTTTTATGATTTTCCAATTCTACTAACACAAATAAAGCTGCTAAACGTCACCGTTTACTCTGGCTGCTTTTGGAGCTACATATTAAATAAATACGGCACTTAATAAGCTCCTGAAGCCGTTATTTTAACTAAAATAATTAGTGCTGTGGAACTTGCAGAACTTATATTGAATAAAACATAGAATTTATCAAACTCCATCGGCGTGTTAGAACAACCAACTGTGAATTTCTAGGTTCTTACAAATAGAATGTGAAATCGTAAAATATGGAATTGCTTTATTTTTATGATTTTCCAATTCTACTAACACAAATAAAGCTGCTAAACGTCACCGTTTACTCTGGCTGCTTTTGGAGCTACATATTAATTAAATACGGCACTTAATAAGCTCCTGAAGCCGTTATTTTAACTAAAATAATTAGTGCTGTGGAACTTGCAGAACTTATATTGAATAAAACATAGAATTTATATCACTCCATCGGCGTGTTAGAACAACCAACTGTGAATTTCTAGGTTTTTACAAATAGAATGCGAAATCGTAAAATATGGAATTGCTTTATTTTTATGATTTTTCAATTCTACTAACACTAATAAAGCTGCTTAACGTCACCGTTTACTCTGGCTGCTTTTGGAGCTACATATTAATTAAATACGGCGCTTAATAAGCTCCTGAAGCCGTTATTTTAACTAAAATAATACAAAAACGGGAACTGTGGAACTTGCACAACTTATATTGAAAAAAACATAGAATTTGTCAAACTATATCGGCGTGTTAGAACAACCAACTGTGAATTTCTAGGTTTTTACAAATAGAATGTGAAATCGTAAAATATGGAATTGCTTTATTTTTATGATTTTCCAATTCTACTAACACAAATAAAGCTGCTTAACGTCACCGTTTACTCTGGCTGCTTTTGGAGCTACATATTAATTAAATACGGCGCTTAATAAGCTCCTGAAGCCGTTATTTTAACTAAAATAATACAAAAACGGGAACTGTGGAACTTGCAGAACATATATTGAAAAAAACATAGAATTTGTCAAACTCCATCGGCGTGTTAGAACAACCAACTGTGAATTTCTAGGTTCTTACAAATAGAATGTGAAATCGTAAAATATGGAATTGCTTTATTTTTATGATTTTCCAATTCTACTAACACAAATAAAGCTGCTAAACGTCACCGTTTGCTCTGGCGCTCTTGGAGCTACATATTAATTAAATAAGGCACTTAATAAGCTCCTGAAGCCGTTATTTTAACTAAAATAAATAGTGCTGTGGAACTTGCAGAACTTATATTGAAAAAAACATAGAATATGTCAAACTCCATCGGCGTGTTAGAACAACCAACTGTGAATTTTTAGGTTCTTAAGAATAAAATGTGAAATCGTAAAATATGGAATTGCTTTATTTTTATGATTTTCCAATTCTACTAACACAAATAAAGCTGCTAAACGTCACCGTTTACTCTGGTTGCTTTTGGAGCTACATATTAAATAAATACGGCACTTAATAAGCTCCTGAAGCCGTTATTTTAACTAAAATAATACAAAAACGGGAACTGTGGAACTTGCAGAACTTATATTGAAAAAAACATAGAATTTGTCAAACTCCATCGGCGTGTTAGAACAACCAACTGTGAATTTCTAGGTTCTTACAAATAGAATGTGAAATCGTAGAATATGGAATTGCTTTATTTTTATGATTTTCCAATTCTACTAACACAAATAAAGCTGCTAAAGGTCACCGTTTACTCTGGCTGCTTTTGGAGCTACAAATTAATTAAATACGGCACTTAATAAGCTCATGAAGCCGTTATTTTAACTAAAATAATTAGTGCTGTGGAGCTTGCAGAACTTATATTGAATGAAACATAGAATTTATATAACTCCATCGGCGTGTTAGAACAACCAACTGTGAATTTCTAGGTTTTTACAAATAGAATGTGAAATCGTAAAATATGGAATTGCTTTATTTTTATGTTTTTCCAATTCTACTAACACTAATAAAGCTGCTTAACGTCACCGTTTACTCTGGCTGCTTTTGGAGCTACATATTAATTAAATACGGCGCTTAATAAGCTCCTGAAGCCGTTATTTTAACTAAAATAATACAAAAACGATAACTGTGGAACTTGAAGAACTTATATTGAAAAAAACATAGAATTTGTCAAACTCCATCGGCGTGTTAGAACAACCAACTGTGAATTTCAAGGTTCTTACAAATAGAATGTGAAATCGTAAAATATGGAATTGCTTTATTTTTATGATTTTCCAATTTTACTAACACAAATAAAGCTGCTAAACGTCACCGTTTACTCTGGCTGCTTTTGGAGCTACATATTAATTAAATACGGCACTTAATAAGCTCCTGAAGCCGTTATTTTAACTAAAATAATTAGTGCTGTGGAACTTGCAGAACTTATATTGAATGAAACATAGAATTTATATAACTCCATCGGCGTGTTAGAACAACCAACTGTGAACTTCTAGGTTTTTACAAATAGAATGTGAAATCGTAAAATATGGAATTGTTTTATTTTTATGATTTTCCAATTCTACTAACACAAATAAAGCTGCTAAACGTCACCGTTTACTCTGGCTGCTTTTGGAGCTACATATTAAATAAATACGGCACTTAATAAGATCCTGAAGCCGTTATTTTAACTAAAATAATACAAAAACGGGAACTGTGGAACTTGCAGAACTTATATTGAAAAAAACATAGAATTTGTCAAACTCCATCGTCGTGTTAGAACAACCAACTGTGAATTTCTAGGTTCTTACAAATAGAATGTGAAATCGTAAAATATGGAATTGCTTTATTTTTATGATTTTCCAATTCTACTAACACAAATAAAGCTGCTAAACGTCACCGTTTACTCTGGCTGCTTTTGCAGCTACATATTAATTAAATACGGCACTTAATAAGCTCCTGAAGCCGATATTTTAACTAAAATAATTAGTGCTGTGGAACTTGCAGAACTTATATTGAATAAAACATAGAATTTATCAAACTCCATCGGCGTGTTAGAACAACCAACTGTGAATTTCTAGGTTTTTACAAATAGAATGTGAAATCGTAAAATATGGAATTGCTTTATTTTTATGATTTTCCAATTCTACTAACACTAATAAAGCTGCTTAACGTCACCGTTTACTCTGGCTGCTTTTGGAGCTACATATTAATTAAATACGGCGCTTAATAAGCTCCTGAAGCCATTATTTTAACTAAAATATTACAAAAACGGGAACTGTGGAACTTGTAGAACTTATATTAAATAAAAAATAGAATTTATCTAACTCCATCGGCGTGTTAGAACAACCAACTATGAATTTCTAGGTTCTTACAAATAGAATGTGAAATCGTAAAATATGGAATTGCTTTATTTTTATGATTTTCCAATTCTACTAACACAACTAAAGCTGCTAAACGTCACCGTTTACTCTGGCTGCTTTTGGAGCTACATATTAATTAAATACGGCGCTTAATAAGCTCCTGAAGCCGTTATTTTAACTAAAATAATACAAAAACGGGAACTGTGGAACTTGCAGAACTTATATTGAATAAAACATAGAATTTATCTAACTCCATCGGCGTGTTAGAACCACCAACTGTGAATTTGTAGGTTCTTACAAATAGAATGTGAAATCGTAAAATATGGAATTGCTTTATTTTTATGATTTTCCAATTCTACTAACACAAATAAAGCTGCTAAACGTCACCGTTTACTCTGGCGCTCTTGGAGCTACATATTATTAAATAAAGCACTTAATAAGCTCCTGAAGCCGTTATTTTAACTAAAATAATTAGTGCTGTGGAACTTGCAGAACTTATATTAAATAAAACATAGAATTTATCAAACTCCATCGGCGTGTTAGAACAACCAACTGTGAATTTCTATGTTCTTACAAATAGAATGTGAAATCGTAAAATATGGAATTGCTTTATTTTTATGATTTTCCAATTCTACTAACACAAATAAAGCTGCTAAACGTCACCGTTTACTCTGGCGCTCTTGGAGCTACATATTATTAAATAAAGCACTTAATAAGCTCCTGAAGCCGTTATTTTAACTAAAATAATTAGTGCTGTGGAACTTGCAGAACTTATATTAAATAAAACATAGAATTTATCAAACTTCATCGGCGTGTTAGAACAACCAACTGTGAATTTCTATGTTCTTACAAATAGAATGTGAAATCGTAAAATATAGAATTGCTTTATTTTTATAATTTTCCAATTCTACTAACACAAATAAAGCTGCTAAACGTCACCGTTTACTCTGGCGCTCTTGGAGCTACATATTAGTTAAATACGGCACCTAATAGGCTCCTGAAGCCATTATTTTAACTAAAATAATTCAAAAACGGGAGCTCTGGAACTTGCAGAACTTATATTAAATAAAAAATAGAATTTATTTAACTTCATCGGCGTGTTAGAACCACCAGCTTTGAATTTCTATGTTCTGACAAACCGAATGTGACACCGCAAGATATGGAATAGCTTTAAATTGACAATTTAACTGATGTCATTGTCAACCAATGGCTGTCTTCAATTTAAAAATAAACTACCAATCGAACCATTATTTTAGTGACAATAATTCGAGGAGCTTTATTTCAGCGACAATTTTTTCTGTAACAATTATTGTAGTGACCATATTTCGAGGAGCTTTATTTCAGCGACATTTTTTTCTGTAACTATTTTTTAATGAAAAGTTAAATTGTCAAGACGAATAGGACTCTAGGTCGAAATATTGCAGACAAGTTTTTCTCTTCAGATTGTCTCGTTTCTGTTGCTTTAGAAAATAACGACTCGTGCAAGCACTCGTCATTATTTTCGTCGCCGCAGAAACTCGTATCTAATACAAATAAAGCTCCTAAACGTCACCGTTCGCTCTGGCTGCTTCTGGAGCTTTATATTAATTTAATACGGCACCTAATGAGTTCCTGAATCCATTATTTCAAATGAAATAATACAGAAATTAGTGCTGTGGAACTTGCAGAACTTATATTGAATAAAACATAGAATCTATCTAACTCCATCGGCGTGTTAGAACCACCAACTGTTATTTTGTAGGTTCTTACAAATAGAATGTGAAATCGTAAAATATGGAAATGCATTATTTTTATGATTTTCCAATTCTACTAACACAAATAAACTGCTAAACGTCACCGTTTACTCTGGCTGCTTTTGGAGCTACATATTAATTAAATACGGCACTTAATAAGCTCCTGAAACCGTTATTTTAACTAAAATTATTAGTGCTGTGGAAATTGCAGAACTTATATTGAATAAAACATAGAATTTATCAAACTCCATCGGCGTGTTAGAACAACCAACTGTGAATTTCTAGGTTCTTACAAATAGAATGTGAAATCGTAAAATATGGAATTGCTTTATTTTTATGATTTTCCAATTCTACTAACACAAATAAAGCTGCTAAACGTCACCGTTTACTCTGGCGGCTTTTGGGCCTACATATTAATTAAATACGGCACCTAAAAAGCTCCTGAAGCCGTTATTTTAACTAAAATAATACAAAAACGGGAACTGTGGAACTTGCAGAACTTATATTGAATAAAACATAGAATTTATCTAACTCCATCGGCGTGTTAGAACCACCAACTGTGAATTTGTCGGTTCTTACAAATAGAATGTGAAATCGTAAAATATAGAATTGCTTTATTTTTATGATTTTTCAATTCTACTAATACAAATAAAGCTCCTAAACGTCACTGTTCGTTCTGGCTGCTTCTGGAGCTTTATATTAATTTAATACGGCACCTAATAAGTTTCTGAATCCATTATTTCAAATAAAATAATACAGAAATTAGTGCTGTGGAACTTGCAGAACTTATATTGAATAAAACATAGAATTTATCAAACTCCATCTGCGTGTGAGAACAACCAACTGTGAATTTCTAGGTTCTTACAAATAGAATGTGAAATCGTAAAATATGGAATTGCTTTATTTTTATGATTTTCCAATTCTACTAACACAAATAAAGCTGCTAAACGTCACCGTTTACTCTGGCGCTCTTGGAGCTACATATTAATTAAATAAGGTACTTAATAAGCTCCTGAAGCCGTTATTTTAACTAAAATAATACAAAAACGGGAACTGTGGAACTTGCAGAACTTATATTTAATAAAAAAATTAATTTATCTAACTCCATCTGCGTCTTAGAACCACCAACTGTGAATTTCTATGTTCTGACAAACCGAATGTGTCACTGCAAGGTATGGAATAGCTTTAAATTGATGATTTTCCAATTCTACTAATACAAATAAAGCTGCTAAACGTCACAGTTTACTCTGGCTGCTTTTGGAGCTTCATATTAATTTAATACGGCACCTAATAAGCTCCTGGAGTTATTATTTTTACTAAAATAATACAGAAATGAGAGCTGTGGAAATTGCAGAACTTATATTGAATGAAAAATAGAATTTATCTAACTCCATCGGCGTGTCAGAACCACCAGCTTTGAATTTCTATGTTCTGACAAACCGAATGTGACACCGTAAGATATGGAGTAGCTTTAAATTGTTGATTTTCCAATTCAACTAATACAAATAAAGCACCTAAACGTCATCTTTCGCTCTGGCTGCTTCTAGAGCTTTATATTAATTTAATACGGCAAATAATATGCACCTGAATCCATTATTTTAACTAAAATAATACAGAAATGAGAGCTGTGGAACTTGCAGAATTTATATTGAATAAAAAATAGAATTTATCTAACTCCATCGGCGTCTTAGAACCACCAACTTTGAATTTTAGGTTCTTACAAATAGAATGTGAAATCGTAAAATATGGAATAGCATTGTTTTTATGATTTTCCAATTCTACTAACACAGATACAGCTGCTAAAGATCACCGTTTGCTCTGGCTGCTTTTGGAGCAACATATTAATTAAATACGGCACCTAATAAGCTTCTGTGACTTCATAAGATGCTTTAAATTGATGATTTTCCAATTCTACTAATACAAATAAAACTGCTAAACGTCACCGTTCGCTCTGGCTGCTTTTGGAGCCTTATATTAATTTCATACGGCACCTAATAAGCTCCTGAAGTTATTATTTTAACTAAAATAATACAGAAATAAGAGCAGTGGAACTAGCAGAATTTATATTGAATAAAAAAAAATTAGCTAACTGCATCGGCGTCTTAGAACCACCAACTTTGAATTTTCGGTTTTTACAAATAGAATGTGAAATCATAAAATATGGAATAGCTTTATTTTTATGATTTTCCAATTCTACTAACACAAATACAGCTGCTAAAGGTCACTGTTTACTCTGGCTGCTTTTGGAGCTACATATTAATTAAATACGGCAACTAATAAGCTGCTGAATCCATTATTTTAACTAAAATAGTATAGAATTGAAAGCTATGGAACTTGCAGGATTTATATTGAATAAAAAATACAATTTATCTAACCCCATCGGCGTCTTAGAACCACGAGCTTTGAATTTCTTGGTTCTGACAAACCAAATGTGACTTCATAAGATGCTTTAAATTGATGATTTTCCAATTCTACTAATACAAATAAAACTGCTAAACGTCACCGTTCGCTCTGGCTGCTTTTGGAGCCTTATATTAATTTCATACGGCACCTAATAAGCTCCTGAAGTTATTATTTTAACTAAAATAATACAGAAATAAGAGCAGTGGAACTAGCAGAATTTATATTGAATAAAAAAAAATTAGCTAACTCCATCGGCGTCTTAGAACCACCAACTTTGAAGTTTCGGTTTTTACAAATAGAATGTGAAATCATAAAATATGGAATAGCTTTATTTTTATGATTTTCCAATTCTACTAACACAAATACAGCTGCTAAAGGTCACTGTTTACTCTGGCTGCTTTTGGAGCTACATATTAATTAAATACGGCAACTAATAAGCTGCTGAATCCATTATTTTAACTAAAATAGTATAGAATTGAAAGCTATGGAACTTGCAGGATTTATATTGAATAAAAAATACAATTTATCTAACCCCATCGGCGTCTTAGAACCACCAGCTTTGAATTTCTTGGTTTTGACAAACCAAATGTGACTTCATAAGATGCTTTAAATTGATGATTTTCCAATTCTACTAATACAAATAAAACTGCTAAACGTCACCGTTCGCTCTGGCTGCTTTTGGAGCCTTATATTAATTTCATACGGCACCTAATAAGCTCCTGAAGTTATTATTTTAACTAAAATAATACAGAAATAAGAGCAGTGGAACTAGCAGAATTTATATTGAATAAAAAAAATTAGCTAACTCCATCGGCGTCTTAGAACCACCAACTTTGAATTTTCGGTTTTTACAAATAGAATGTGAAATCATAAAATATGGAATAGCTTTATTTTTATGATTTTCCAATTCTACTAACACAAATACAGCTGCTAAAGGTCACTGTTTACTCTGGCTGCTTTTGGAGCTACATATTAATTAAATACGGCAACTAATAAGCTGCTGAATCCATTATTTTAACTAAAATAGTATAGAATTGAAAGCTATGGAACTTGCAGGATTTATATTGAATAAAAAATACAATTTATCTAACCCCATCGGCGTCTTAGAACCACCAGCTTTGAATTTCTTGGTTTTGACAAACCAAATGTGACTTCATAAGATGCTTTAAATTGATGATTTTCCAATTCTACTAATACAAATAAAACTGCTAAACGTCACCGTTCGCTCTGGCTGCTTTTGGAGCCTTATATTAATTTCATACGGCACCTAATAAGCTCCTGAAGTTATTATTTTAACTAAAATAATACAGAAATAAGAGCAGTGGAACTAGCAGAATTTATATTGAATAAAAAAAAATTAGCTAACTCCATCGGCGTCTTAGAACCACCAACTTTGAATTTTCGGTTTTTACAAATAGAATGTGAAATCATAAAATATGGAATAGCTTTATTTTTATGATTTTCCAATTCTACTAACACAAATACAGCTGCTAAAGGTCACTGTTTACTCTGGCTGCTTTTGGAGCTACATATTAATTAAATACGGCAACTAATAAGCTGCTGAATCCATTATTTTAACTAAAATAGTATAGAATTGAAAGCTATGGAACTTGCAGGATTTATATTGAATAAAAAATACAATTTATCTAACCCCATCGGCGTCTTAGAACCACCAGCTTTGAATTTCTTGGTTTTGACAAACCAAATGTGACTTCATAAGATGCTTTAAATTGATGATTTTCCAATTCTACTAATACAAATAAAACTGCTAAACGTCACCGTTCGCTCTGGCTGCTTTTGGAGCCTTATATTAATTTCATACGGCACCTAATAAGCTCCTGAAGTTATTATTTTAACTAAAATAATACAGAAATAAGAGCAGTGGAACTAGCAGAATTTATATTGAATAAAAAAAAATTAGCTAACTCCATCGGCGTCTTAGAACCACCAACTTTGAATTTTCGGTTTTTACAAATAGAATGTGAAATCATAAAATATGGAATAGCTTTATTTTTATGATTTTCCAATTCTACTAACACAAATACAGCTGCTAAAGGTCACTGTTTACTCTGGCTGCTTTTGGAGCTACATATTAATTAAATACGGCAACTAATAAGCTGCTGAATCCATTATTTTAACTAAAATAGTATAGAATTGAAAGCTATGGAACTTGCAGGATTTATATTGAATAAAAAATACAATTTATCTAACCCCATCGGCGTCTTAGAACCACCAGCTTTGAATTTCTTGGTTTTGACAAACCAAATGTGACTTCATAAGATGCTTTAAATTGATGATTTTCCAATTCTACTAATACAAATAAAACTGCTAAACGTCACCGTTCGCTCTGGCTGCTTTTGGAGCCTTATATTAATTTCATACGGCACCTAATAAGCTCCTGAAGTTATTATTTTAACTAAAATAATACAGAAATAAGAGCAGTGGAACTAGCAGAATTTATATTGAATAAAAAAAAATTAGCTAACTCCATCGGCGTCTTAGAACCACCAACTTTGAATTTTCGGTTTTTACAAATAGAATGTGAAATCATAAAATATGGAATAGCTTTATTTTTATGATTTTCCAATTCTACTAACACAAATACAGCTGCTAAAGGTCACTGTTTACTCTGGCTGCTTTTGGAGCTACATATTAATTAAATACGGCAACTAATAAGCTGCTGAATCCATTATTTTAACTAAAATAGTATAGAATTGAAAGCTATGGAACTTGCAGGATTTATATTGAATAAAAAATACAATTTATCTAACCCCATCGGCGTCTTAGAACCACCAGCTTTGAATTTCTTGGTTTTGACAAACCAAATGTGACTTCATAAGATGCTTTAAATTGATGATTTTCCAATTCTACTAATACAAATAAAACTGCTAAACGTCACCGTTCGCTCTGGCTGCTTTTGGAGCCTTATATTAATTTCATACGGCACCTAATAAGCTCCTGAAGTTATTATTTTAACTAAAATAATACAGAAATAAGAGCAGTGGAACTAGCAGAATTTATATTGAATAAAAAAAAATTAGCTAACTCCATCGGCGTCTTAGAACCACCAACTTTGAATTTTCGGTTTTTACAAATAGAATGTGAAATCATAAAATATGGAATAGCTTTATTTTTATGATTTTCCAATTCTACTAACACAAATACAGCTGCTAAAGGTCACTGTTTACTCTGGCTGCTTTTGGAGCTACATATTAATTAAATACGGCAACTAATAAGCTGCTGAATCCATTATTTTAACTAAAATAGTATAGAATTGAAAGCTATGGAACTTGCAGGATTTATATTGAATAAAAAATACAATTTATCTAACCCCATCGGCGTCTTAGAACCACCAGCTTTGAATTTCTTGGTTTTGACAAACCAAATGTGACTTCATAAGATGCTTTAAATTGATGATTTTCCAATTCTACTAATACAAATAAAACTGCTAAACGTCACCGTTCGCTCTGGCTGCTTTTGGAGCCTTATATTAATTTCATACGGCACCTAATAAGCTCCTGAAGTTATTATTTTAACTAAAATAATACAGAAATAAGAGCAGTGGAACTAGCAGAATTTATATTGAATAAAAAAAAATTAGCTAACTCCATCGGCGTCTTAGAACCACCAACTTTGAAGTTTCGGTTTTTACAAATAGAATGTGAAATCATAAAATATGGAATAGCTTTATTTTTATGATTTTCCAATTCTACTAACACAAATACAGCTGCTAAAGGTCACTGTTTACTCTGGCTGCTTTTGGAGCTACATATTAATTAAATACGGCAACTAATAAGCTGCTGAATCCATTATTTTAACTAAAATAGTATAGAATTGAAAGCTATGGAACTTGCAGGATTTATATTGAATAAAAAATACAATTTATCTAACCCCATCGGCGTCTTAGAACCACCAGCTTTGAATTTCTTGGTTTTGACAAACCAAATGTGACTTCATAAGATGCTTTAAATTGATGATTTTCCAATTCTACTAATACAAATAAAACTGCTAAACGTCACCGTTCGCTCTGGCTGCTTTTGGAGCCTTATATTAATTTCATACGGCACCTAATAAGCTCCTGAAGTTATTATTTTAACTAAAATAATACAGAAATAAGAGCAGTGGAACTAGCAGAATTTATATTGAATAAAAAAAATTAGCTAACTCCATCGGCGTCTTAGAACCACCAACTTTGAATTTTCGGTTTTTACAAATAGAATGTGAAATCATAAAATATGGAATAGCTTTATTTTTATGATTTTCCAATTCTACTAACACAAATACAGCTGCTAAAGGTCACTGTTTACTCTGGCTGCTTTTGGAGCTACATATTAATTAAATACGGCAACTAATAAGCTGCTGAATCCATTATTTTAACTAAAATAGTATAGAATTGAAAGCTATGGAACTTGCAGGATTTATATTGAATAAAAAATACAATTTATCTAACCCCATCGGCGTCTTAGAACCACCAGCTTTGAATTTCTTGGTTTTGACAAACCAAATGTGACTTCATAAGATGCTTTAAATTGATGATTTTCCAATTCTACTAATACAAATAAAACTGCTAAACGTCACCGTTCGCTCTGGCTGCTTTTGGAGCCTTATATTAATTTCATACGGCACCTAATAAGCTCCTGAAGTTATTATTTTAACTAAAATAATACAGAAATAAGAGCAGTGGAACTAGCAGAATTTATATTGAATAAAAAAAAATTAGCTAACTCCATCGGCGTCTTAGAACCACCAACTTTGAATTTTCGGTTTTTACAAATAGAATGTGAAATCATAAAATATGGAATAGCTTTATTTTTATGATTTTCCAATTCTACTAACACAAATACAGCTGCTAAAGGTCACTGTTTACTCTGGCTGCTTTTGGAGCTACATATTAATTAAATACGGCAACTAATAAGCTGCTGAATCCATTATTTTAACTAAAATAGTATAGAATTGAAAGCTATGGAACTTGCAGGATTTATATTGAATAAAAAATACAATTTATCTAACCCCATCGGCGTCTTAGAACCACCAGCTTTGAATTTCTTGGTTCTGACAAACCAAATGTTACTTCATAAGATGCTTTAAATTGATGATTTTCCAATTCTACTAATACAAATAATGCTGCTTAACGTCACCGTACTTTCTGGCTGCCTTTGGAGCTCCATATTAATTTAATACGGCACCTAGTAAGCTACTGAAGCCATTATTTTAAATAAAATAATACAGAAACGAGAGCTGTCGAATTTGCAGAATTCATATTGAATAAAAAATAGAATTTATCTAACTCCATCGACGTCTTGGAACCACCAACTTTAAATTTCTAGGTTCTGACAAACCGAATGTGACACCGTCAAACATGGAATAGCTTTATTTTTATGATTTTCCAATTCTACTAACTCAAACATTGCTGCTTAGCATCACCGTTCGCTCTGGCTGCTTTCGGAGCTTCATATTAATTTAATACGGCACCTAATAAGCTCCTCAAGCCATTATTTTAAATAGTACTGAAACGAGAGCTGTCGTACTTGCAGAATTCGTATTAAATAAAAAACAGAATTTATCTAACTCCATCAGCGTCTTAGAACCACCAACTTTGAATTTCTAGGTTCTGACAAAACGAATGTGACACCGTAAAATATGGGATAGCTTCATATTGATGATTTTCCATTTCTGCTAACACAAATAAAGCTGCTAAACGTCACGGTTAGCTCTGGCTGCTTTTGTAGCTTCATATTAATTTAATACGGCACCTAATAAGCTAATGGAGCCAAAGTAACCAAAGTAATATAGAAACTAAGACTAGAAAATTTCGGCGTTTTAGGGCCACCAACTTGAATTGCTAGGTTCTGACAAAGCGAATGTGACACTGTAAAGTATGGAATAGCTTTATGTTGATTTTCCAATTTTGATAACACAAATACGGCTGCTAAACGTCACCGTTCGCTCTAGTTGCTTTTTGAGCTTTATATTATTTTAATACGGCATCCAATAAACTCCTGTAACTATTATTATAGCTAATATAATACAGAAATTTATATTATATAAAACATACAATTTACAACTCCATCGCAGTCTTAGAACCACCAGCTTTGAATTTCTAGGTTTTGACAAACCGAATGTGACACTGTAAAGTATGGAATAGCTTTATTTTGATGGTTTACCAATTCTACTAACACAAATAAAGCTGCTGAAAATCACCGTTCGCTGTGGCTGCTTTTGGAGCTGAATATTAATATAATACGGCACCTGATAGGCTCTTGAAGTTATTATTTTAACCAAAATAATATAGAAGTAAGAGCTAGAAAACTTGCAAGGTTTATATTAAATAAAAGAAACAGTTTATTTAACTCCGTTGGCGTTTTAGCGTCACCAACTTTGAATTGCTCGGTTCTGACAAACGGAATGTGACACCGTAAAATACGGAATAGCTTGAAATTAATGTTTACTAACACAAATAATGCTACTAAACGTCACCGTTCTCACTGGCTGCGTTTGGAGCTACATATTAATTTAATAAGGCACCTAATAAGCTCCTGAAGCAATTATTTGAACCAAAATAATATAGAAATAAGAGCTAGAAATCTTGCAAGATTTATATTAAATAAAAAATACAATTTATCTAACTCCGTTGGCGTTTTAGGGCCACCAACTTTAAATTGCTAGGTTCTGACAAAGCAAATGTGACACCATAAAATACGGAATAACTTGATATTATTGATTTATCAATTCTACTAATACAAATAATGCTACTAAACGTCACCGTTCGCTCTGGCTGCTCTTGGAGCTTTATATTAATTTAATACGGCACCTAATAGGCTTCTGAAGCCATTATTTGAACCAAAATAATATAGAAATAAGAGCTAGAAAACTTTCAGGATTTATATTAAATAAACAATACAATTTATCTATCACATTTGGCATTTTAGGGCCACCAACTTTGAATTTCTAGGTTCTGACAAAGCGAATGTGACACCATAAAATACGGAATAACTTGATACTGATGATTTATAAATTTTACTAACACAAATAATGCTAGTAAACGTCACCGTTCACTCTGGCTGCTCTTGGAGCTTTATATTAATTTAATACGGCACCTAATAGGCTTCTGAAGCCATTATTTGAACCAAAATAATATAGAAATAAGAGCTAGGAAACTTGCAGGATTTATATTAAATAAAAAATTGAATTTATCTAACACCGTGCTTACCTATAAATTCTCGCCTTTCTCCTTTCCATAATTAGTCGAGGTTCGCCTTTGACGTGGTTCACACGTTGAGTTACAGTGCTCTTCTATCCCTTCCCTTGTAAAGAGTTTCGCCTCTGGCGTGGTTAACACGTTGAGTTACCGTGCTCTTTTGCTTTTTCCTTCTGGTGAAGCCATTTACGAAAGTAGGCGAAACGTTGAGTTCTTAGATCTCAATCATGACACGGTCCAATTCCGGTAGTCGTTTGTTACTTAGCATACTTACCTATTAGATTCATTTTTTTGTTGCTAGTAAGACAGCACGAGTACGTTGACTACAACTGGTTTCGTTCTGGAAGCTCGCTGTTCAACACAGAAACTGTGCTTCTGCTGACAAAAATGCACTAAGTAAGGAATTCCTCTTTACGCTTAACAGAATACCGCGTTGATAAAAACTTGTAAAGGTCATAACGGACGTTTACACTCGTAAAGCTATAAGAAGCGAGGCGCTCTAATTACAAGACAATAGTAGGCGCTCGGTTGAACGCTGAGATGGTTAATGTCTGGATCAAATATAATTATACTAATAATTAGTGGCGCTCGGTTGATCGCTGCAACAAATTTTCTCTATATCGGATATACATCTGACCGCTGGCTGCGCCTAGTGGTGTCACTTCCGTGAACTATTTTGATACAAGCATCACAAAACTGAGCATCCGGACGTCCCGAGATTTTTTATGCCAATAGATGACATGGACATCTAGGACTACAGTGGCAAATTTACATAGGCTTGCCACAAAGCGTCCGTCTATCGGACGCTCAGTGACACCGGATTCTTCGTGTAATTGAAATTTTACACAGGGGGACGCTCATTACTACGGTAAATACATACACACACACACACACATATGTATATATATATATATATATATATATATATACACATGTAGAGGGCCATTACGAAGCCAAAATCAATACACTCTGCCTCTTATACCAAGCCCGGCACCTACTTGCGAAGCCCTATTCCGGGCTTCGTAAAAACTCCATGTATATTGCTCCATTTTTTAATGTTATGTTGTAAATTGCTCAGATTTAAATTTTTTACTTGCGAAGCCTTAATTTGGGCTTCGTAAAAACTCCATGTATGTCGCTCTATTTTTCAATGCTATGTTGTAAATTGCTCAGATTAAAATTCTTACGGGGCTTCATATTGATGGAATTTATCTCAAAATATACAGGTTTAGTTCATAGTAAATTTCTGTAGGGGGCGCTGCTCTTTTTCAGTGTATATAAGATATACACATTTGAATGAAATGACCGATTATAGGAGTCAAGTACATACCGTTAAGCTTGCGAATCCCTAAATTTGGCAACCCTGTTTAATTCTGATTGCAATTATTCGCTGATAGCTGGATTACTTACAATGGCTACACTTATTTTAAATTATTATAAGCAGCATTTAAATAAATTAGCGTTGTAGCTTCAGTTCGTCTTTAAAATGATCAATAGTAATACCTCAATGAATTGAGAAATTACTGACAAGATTTTGTGTGAACTGTTGTAATAATTCCCGAGTGCGGCGGCAGGAGGGTATTTAACAGCAGACACGAGTGCTTCACAGCACAAAGTTATCTGTGGTTTCTCAATTTGTGCATTATAAAAGTTAACATCTTAAAAATAGTTTCATCAATTTATCAACGTATAATAACGATAGCAACGACATGTAAATAATTGACATTCAAAATTTATCGTGATAATATTTCAAACGATAACAACTATCGTGATATTTTTGAAATAGGGACTTGATTTGTTAAACTTAAACAAATAAAGAGTTTCTATTGGTTGCAACTGTATGATGAAATTTTCTAAGTTTATTGAAATAATTTTATTTTTAAATCAACTTTAGTTAACAATTAGGTGTGCCAAAAACCAAAAGTTGAGTATTAATTAGGATAATGGAAGTCATCGGTCAATTAAATGCACAATTTGTTTCCATATTATATCAAATTTTCTCAAGTTTTTCTGAGCATCTCTACATTTTGTTAACAACCCAGTCCATCTTGGTCTCTATTAAAAACATAATGTTGATAAAGTTTTAAAAGAGCCGTGGGCGGATACCACCACGGCATGAATAAGTGAATTACGAACTGTTAAATAGCAGATTTGACAACACTTTACCACCCAATCATTAAATACAAAAGTAAAAAAAAAATAACTAAAGTCTCTATGGAGAACTACTGTTTTGTGTTATTGCAACCCCGTCATCTTTGGTTGGGGCCACTTTTTGCAAGTGCAAGAAAGATAGCTGACAAAAAACTTTTTTTATATAACATTTATTAAACTGTTACTTGACATATAAGGGAAATGCATAATATAAAATATTACATATTGGATATAAGATACTCAATACTTGTTTTCTTATTCAACTGAAAATGTTATATATATATAGTCAAGGAAAATATTATGCAGCCAAAGTTATAAAAAGTTGCTCAAGTTTTATTTGAAATTTTTAATACACTACAGTAGCTTCATCAGAAGTCAAAAATGAATCCATTAGCTGATATTTTGGGCCGATATATTTTTTTAAAGGTTAAACTGAATATGTAGTGTTTTCAGGTTACGTTTTCATTTTTAATTTAGTATTAAGTTTGACTTTTAAAGTAACGATAAAATTTATTTTTAAAAACTTATTAAAGTTTGCATGTAATTTTAGATTATGTTTTTATTTTGAATATTGATTGACATGACAGAAAAATTGAAATTGTCATGTAAATTTATTGGAAAGTTTTTGGTTGCATAAATTACCAATTTTAAATCTACTAAGTATACCTCACAGTTTTGAATTATAAATCTCAACAAAAGAGCAAGAGCTAAAGTTAAAATGAATATTAATATGAACTTGAAAGCGTAACCTAAAACCACATACTAAACACTAATATATTTTTTTTAAATTAGGTGTTATTACTTTAAAAGTTAAACCTTCATGAAGAAGTAATAAAGAAATCACCTAAAAGCACCACATTTTTAATTTAACCTTCTTTAAAAAAATAATACCAGATAAAAATGTAACCTATTGGTTTTTTATACATAATTTTACTTTTTCATTAAGCCACTATCGTAGCAACATGTTTAATTTTATATAAAACTTACTGTCTTTGTTTTAAATTTGGCTGCATATCTTCCTCGACCATAAAAAATATAAAGATGTAATTAAAAACATAATTTATCAACTTATTTTCATTGTTTTGCGATACAAACTTAAAAACTAAACGAAAACGTAATATCTTCTTTTAGGTTGAACCAACTTAAACAAAAAATGCAAAAATAAATCAAATAAAACGCTTACTGCAAACTTCTTTTTAGAAACAAAAAATGAAACTATTTTTCTCTGAAAACATTATACACAAAGGTTTTTATGCGCACCCAATCTTTGTTAATAAACACACCAGCGTGTTTAGTTAGCAATTCGTCACACTCATGTTTTTTTGGTGTTATTTTCTTCTGAATATGCAATTTGAAGTGAGTTTTAACAATATTTTTTTCTGTTTCAGTCCATTTAACGCGACCACATTTCTTTATTTCATTTTCATCGCTTCCTAAAAAACATTAATTATTGCATAACTTACTAAAGCAGGTGAAAAAAAATTAATACTTTTCGCTTTCTTGATTGGGGGCTCCTTTGCTGAGGGTCCTGAATCGGTGTCTGCTGTCACGAATTGAGAATTTTCTTCAGTGTCGCATGTTTCAACATTGGCCGTGTTAGACGAACCATGTAAGTGTTCTTGGTCATCAGATTCAGATCTAAAGTAAACATCGTTGTCAACTTCTATTTCATTCAGGGATTTTCCTTTAAATTGTTTCCCTCTGCCCTTCTCTAATAGAATTAAAACTTTAGCTACCTTAGCTGTTTGATAAATGTCTTGGGGTAATATGTTTAACAAAGTGATATAATATCTACAATTTTGTATAGTTAGAGCTGTAACAATACCTGTAAAACTATGTGTGAGTTTTTTTTTTGTATGCCCCATGAACGTGGCAACTTGTTCCATTTCATTATCGTCCATTGTCATAAGTTGTAAAGTAGTTGCGATATGCTTTCGAAATTTTGTTGAAGTTAAAAGAGAAGGATTTTTAGCACCACAGTTAGTCGCAAATTTTCTGATAACGTGGTATCTCGCCATCCATTTGTTTGCTGAGCCTGGATTGGCAAAAAGATACGGGTTTGATGTTGGTACTACATTTGACTGTTCTCTAACTTCTAATATTAATTTAATATATTTTTGAATTTGTGGCGGAAACAAAATAGGTGTTGGTTTGGAACCCTTACCACCTGTAACAACCCTTTTAAGTTTTTTGCTAATAATTTTTTCAATATTTGTCAATGATTCAACAAAAGCTTCTTCGTTTGTTGTGTCCTGATTCTTGTTGTATGTAATTATTTTTAAATATTGTACAGGACCAACACGCTTTCGGTTGAACATTACAGTTAGTGCTAAGATACACTGGGTTAAGAGTCTATAATTAGTTATCAAATTGATATTGTTTTTAAGTTCGTCATATGCGTTATTTGCCAAGTGGTTTACTTATGTTTGAAAAGCTTGTATGTCATTTGTTAATGGAAGAGCATTCGGCTTCTCCCATTGCCTCTCCTTTAATACTTTTAGAGCGATGCTGGAAATTTCATTACACCAGTGTCCGTGTATTAATTTTTTGATTTCTTTAATTTCTGTTTTCTTTATATCTCTGTTTTCCCATTTAATCTTAGGTAAGTTTTTTTTTCTATCACTAACTTGAACGCAATATCACAGACAATTTTTAAATTTGTTCCCATATGCAGCGCTAACGATGGAGAGTTATAGCATCTATTTAAAGGATCATAGCCATAGTAGCGGATATTAAATCTTGAAATATCTCTGGTTTTAATGCATCAAACAATACGTCAATTGAAGTGTTAATGGTTCTTAACGCTATCAGTAGTCTAGCCATTTCTCGCATTTTGTTTGAAATGACAGTAGCGATTTGTTGCCTTTTATGTTTACTTAAAAGAGCTTCCCCATAAAGGCAAATTAGAGAGTCACTTTTCGCTGTTAATCTAATTTCATTAGCTCGCATTATACTAAAAACTTCTTCTCTGATACGGGATGATTTTAAAAATTTTTCATTTTGTGAAGTCATTGTAGCCAAAAAACTTTGGCTTTTGGTCAAGCAATTCTTTCCAGGATCCGTTTCAGTGCTAGGTTTCTGTTTACATATTTTAACATGCTTATATAAAAGATTTTTTGTATAATGTCCGAGGCAATAAATGCATACGAAATATTTTGCGTTAGGTTTCTTGGAAGTTCTAACAGGATTAACAACATTTTTTTCCGTTTTCAAGTAGAAATATCCTTGCTTTCTTAATGCTGAGACTAAAGCCAAACGTTCCTTACTTTTAGGAGATAAACTTTTAATTTTTAGAACTTGTTCATTGTCCTTGTGATGTCTAAAGAGATGTCTTGTAAAATGTGTGAATACATCACCATAGCAGATAGGACAAATAGTTGGCCGTTCCCTTGCAGATGGCTTTTTAGAATACTGTTGCTGATAATCCTTAAACGAAATATTATTTTAAACATATAAAAATTAATGTTAATGTTTATAACAATTTTGATAAAAATTATGGAAGTCTTACTATTTCATGAAATGTCGTATTTCGTTCTGCTCCTGCGCTTGCCAAAATATTTACAGTTTCTTGTTCTGGTTCATTAACGTTTTTCGGTTTATCTAAAGACTTTTCTTTTTCTTTAACCTGTGATATGTCTAAACTTTTCAAATAACTCAATACTTTAGAATTTGATGTTTCTAAAGGCAATGGAATGTCTTCAAATAATCTATTTGGTTGTCTAATGGATTTATCTTGATATTTTTGGGAAATAGCAAAATTCTAAAAATATTTAAGGAAAATATATTAAAAAAATTAATTTATCACAAATTATACCTTTATCAAAGGAATAACGTCAGATTTTTCAGAGGAGTCGGTTTCAGATGGAACATACTCAGAACTAGAATACCGATACGGTTCAGATTCAGGAACAATTGATTGTTGATTATCAGAGTCGTCATTTTCAGTACGTGTTGATTCAATTTGGGCCACCTCAATTCCTTCACTGGCATAAGCTTAAATTTTTTAAAATAGGTATATTCTAGCATAAGAGCAAATTTATTTTAATTATATTAAAAAATAAAGTTAGTGTGAAGAAATTAGAAATGCCCTAGCACTAACACTACAAGCAGTATCTTGCATTCTTCGAATATTTAGTAAATGTAAAAAAATTCAGCTTTTTTCTAATAACAGAAATCTTATATCTGAAACAGAAGTTATAAAAAGTAATTATTTGTGAGACTGCTTTATGCAAAAAACGCCGAAACAGATCAATTTTGCTTTTGAAAGGGGGTATGACTGCAATAAATTTACCGCGCTCTTTCATTCCTTTGGCTCATCTGCTTATGTATTACAGCTTCAAAAATTTTAAACAGAACTGTAGGTCGATTGAGACAACGCTTTAGAGTCTTTTGATTATTTTCACGGCTGTGCGGATTTTCCTTAAATTGAATAAATACTTTCCGAGAAATTGCATTGGAAAATGTTACATAAAAATAATTTAAAATAAGATTTTAGATAACAATTTACTTTCACCGAAGAAATAAACCTTTCTGGAAAGTGGAGCTGCTGATTCAGGAACTGTAGACCGGATATTATGAAAGGTCAAAACCGGTCTACAATTGTCAAATCGGTCACAGGTCGACTCTTCTCAAGAGGTTTATAAATGATTAATTTTAAATTGATTGAATTTAACACTTTCATATGCGGTTTCTGGATAGGTATTTACCAAAAACTCTTTAAAATAACAATGTGCTTTGTTTTATGCTAATACAGCTGGAAGCAACAATTTTTTTAATTCGGGAGCATTGATTGGCCTTTGTAAAGCGGCTTTAAAGCAGTTTTGACATTTTTGTCACATTACATTGGCGTATCAAAAGAAATTATTAACTGACATTGACAAAATAAAGTGATATTTAACACCACTGCGTCTTATTGTATTAACAAAGCTAAAATGAGCTGTTGAAAATTGTTTGCACCCAATTGTACACTATAAGGAAAGCCGATTTTTGGATTTGCTTAGTTCTTATAACATTATTAAAGAAATGGGCGGGGAAACTGTTTTTTAGTACTTTGCTAATACTTATAATGATAATGGAGCTGGAGTCCTTGGTTGGAATTCTATATTATTTCTGAAAAGGATTTAGATGCAAATTCAAACTTTTAAATACCTCTATAAAAGTTTATATTGCAGAAAAAGAGAACATTTACATTGATTTAAATACGTTCTAAATTAATCAAATTATTTCAATCAATGCCTGTCATATAAAAAGCAATTAAATTTCATTGCAACCAATATTATACAACTTGTATAAAGACAAAGGACATAAACTTTATGCCAAATAAACTTACCTATCTTATTTTGAGTGGCCAATTTGACCAAAAACTTGGCACGATTCATTTTTCACTGTGCACTGCGACATCAACCGAAATAATGGAGTTCATAAGGAGAAAACCGGACCAAATCACTACTCAGCGTTTTTGAAATGGCAACACAGCAGGGACTCTTTAAATGCGTCAAATAATCATATTTTATACAAATGGGCTTCTGATTATCGGTGGTATGTCAATGGCTTCGTTAAAACGGTCGCATATGCTTTTTGCTGAAGATGAAATATTTGTACCCCTCTCAGGTTCCCTTTGTTCCCGACCTTCTAAATTACAGATATATTTGACTGGTACGTGCTTATCTCTTTAAACAGACCAGGGCTTCTGAGTGCCTGTTGTATGCACTGGGCTGTGTATCATCCATGGCACATGTATATATATATATATATATATATATGCTGTAGTTGAATCGCAAATAATTGCATATATGAATACTATAGATGAAAAGTTTACCTACTTAGAAGGTTTTTAATTAAATAAATGAATGATTATATTTACCACCTAATCAAATAAAAAACTGTAAAGTTGTAAAGAAAAAAGAATAGATTGTAATATAAGATTTGCTATAAAGACCAAATAAAACTATTAAATTAAGAGAAAAACAGATTGATGAAATTAAAATATTTAAAAAAGAAAAGAAAAACTATTGTGATATCAAATTTTCTCCAATGATAGATGGATTTTTACCTGCTTTAATTCCAGCAGCAATAGTTATAGCAAAAGCATTGGGATTAGGTGCAGCTGAATATGCTGGTACTAAATTAACCCAAAAAGCTTTTGAAGATAGGGTAAAGAACAAAACAAATACCATATCAAAAGCGAATACACAAAAAAGAATAAAATTGATACGAAAAAGGGTTAAATAATGTAGAAATGTCTGATATAATGAACAATGAAAAAGCTCAGCTTTACATCGTAAAGCTACGCTGAACTTTCGAGGTGTTGTTGCGATTGACATGATACCAAAAAAATTAAAAAAAATGAATCAGGTATAATTAATTTTAAACCATCTAATTGTTATGATTAACACTGAGTGTGTATACATAAATAAACCACATTTAAGAAATATTCTATATTTTAACAGTTTTGGACTTGCTCCACCAGAAAAAATTAAAACATATTTATTAAGTAGTGGAAAAAATATTGCATGGCATAGCACACAATTACAAATGAATTCTTCTGTTTTATGTGGTTATTACTGTATATATGTGATCATTAATCTAAACAAACGTAAGGATTTTTATGATACATTATATTGTTTTAAACAGCTACCATGCAAATAAGTTAAAATAAGAATTTTTTGTTATTGAAATAATAAGAACGAGAAAAAGTAAACTATTGGATTTGGTGGCAAATACATAACATGATATTGGTACTTGGAGGAAAGAAACTACTGGACCAGGTATTACATCAACCCTAAGTGATACTTTTGATGGTCGATACGAATTTTACTTAACAGAACATAATATTAACTTAGGCCACCTAAACTTTTTAGATTTGTTTAATACAGTTTTATACTTAATTAAAAGAAAGCAAAAGTTAACACTCGAATATGTTTTTTTGCTTTAGATTTGATGGAACCAAGTCCGCAAGTGTTGTTTCAATATTTGAAATCCGAGATTTCTAATATTTGGAACTGAATGGATATCATTATTAACCTATAATAAATGGAATAAATGGAATTAGATGATCTCTAAGTAAATTAATATTTAATGCATCCGGATTATCTTCTTTCGCGCTGCCACCACTGGTTTGTTTATCTCTTGGTGCTGGGTGATAGAAATCTTAGATAAGAGATTAAAAATATCAGAAAGAATTAAAGAATATAAGTTAATTTATAAATTTTATTGACAGTTATTGTATTTATACAAGGCTGGTAAAATAAATGTAAAAGGAGTAAATTTACGGGAAAAAAGAATTTATTAACGATTTTAGCTATTTTCCCAGAGAAAAATATTTACAGGTTCATTTAAACGGTAATTGAAAATGTACCATATTATAAAAGCAGTTTAGAAATGGGTTAGAACATAAGAAGTATACTATTATGATATTTACTTCAGTATCTCCATTTTTAATTGCTGGGTCAGGCATTGTTTCTGATTTGTCCGAGAATTCCCTTTCGCCTCATGATGCTTCGCTAAATTTTAATCAATCGGTTATCAATTATTTAGTACAATATGCTACATTGACGATAATTCACAAATTCTCTTAATTGAAGATGAAAATAATGACGAACCGTCAAATATTAAAGCAGCACTAATACATTCTCAAGAATTTTATGAACTACCTGTAGATGGTACTTTAAATAAGAAAACTATACGGTAAATAAATACTACGAGATGTGATGTATCAGATAGACCTTTACAATTTTCGATTTCAAATACAAAATGAATAAAAAATAAACTTAGATGGTATTATCCATTATCAGATCAAGCACATAGAATCATTGAAACGACATCTTTTAATATGTGGCAAGAGAAATCTAATTTAATTTTTGAATACAATATATTGAATCCAGACATATCAATTGTGTTTTCCAGTGGTCGTACAACGCATAAAAATAATTACCATTGTATGAACGGTCAATACAGATTAATATTTTGATGGAAATGAAAAAGTTTTAGGACATGCGTTCTTTCCCACAGACCCAATAAATGTAGGAAAATACACCTAGATAGTTTAGAAAAATGGTGTTTTGAAAATGGATAACACTAAATGATCAAATAAGTTTATACGCAGTATTTCTACATGAAATAAGTCATATTTTAGACCTGGGTCATTCTTCCTTCAGAAAGTCTATTAGGTTTCCTTATTATATTGAATCAATTAATAATTTAAGCAATGATGGTGGTTGGGCTATTTGGTGGTTATACAAGGTGTCCATTTAGTGTGCCGGTCTCCGATTACGCCTTTACCTTTTTTCCGATAAAAAGTTTGATTAGGAATATTCTAATGGGGTTGAATGGGGCACATTTTAAAATTATTTTGACATATACAGGGTGTCCCAAAAAGGTTTGGCTCAAAAAAGTACTACCTTTTTTAATGGAACACCCTGTATGGATATTTAAGTCTCTATAGGTTCTAGGTTTAATTCTAACTTTAAATTGCTTTTATTCTTTCCAACTTATGAATGACTTTAGTATGTTTTGTCAACATCAGGCTTTCATTAAAACTCACATGTCTCCCACGTTTGAATATTTGTTTCCTGAAAATTGAGGATGTCGTCAGCTAAGATACAAAAATTCTAAAGTTTCATAAAATGGGTTATTTCAATACAGGGTGTTCAAAATACCGGTCAAATTTCAATACCTTCAAACTTCATTTTCTCAATGTTTTTAAATAGAACATTATATTTTATTAAAGAAATAAATAGAACCTTAAATTTTCTTTATTTTGACCCCAACATGTTGTACTTTAATCTAATGGGTGTTTGAGAAATTAAGGTTTTAATAAAAAATTCCGATGGATGTGTACTATTTGCCGCGTGGTTTTTAATAGTGCTGGTAAAAAACTTATTTGATGGTTAACCGGCTCTCGGTTAACTAAGGTTTCTGCATAAACCGAAAACCGGAAAACCAGTTAACCGAAAGCCTGAATATAACCGGTTCATAAACAGTTTTCTAAACTTGATTAAAAATCGATTTTTAAATCTACTTACGATCCAGTTTATAAACCGGGTTAAAATCGATTTATAAACTGCTCTTACAAACGTAAATTGGTAATACTTGTAAAATTTAGAAGCTATACATTCGCATTTTTATTATTAAGTACAAATTTTCAAATTAATTAATAAATCGGTTTTTAAACCGTTTTATAAACAAATTTTAAACCTGTTTATAAACAGATTTTCAAACCACTTCTTCAACCGGTGTTCAAACTATTTTTGAACATGAATTTAGTGAATAAAGTGAAATAAAGTAAATACAAAAGTGCACGCAATTAGCCTACAAAAAAACTGTATGAGTTGCGCCAGATAAGATATGGGTCAAGTGTCTGTGTCGCGATAACTAAATGTAAACGATACACGCAACAAGTGCCAGTTCCTTATATTTCAAAACAGACGTTGCAGGTTTTAATTGTGTATTATATCGCATGTCAAAGGCACAGCGCAGCAATTTTGTAACTAGTGGGTCAAGATAACAAACTTAGCGTTTAATATTACGCACATATGATTGTAATTATTTATAGTAGGAAGTAAATATGGCATACATTTATTGTATAAAATACGTTCAACCACGAATGTGTATTCATTGATGGGGTTAAACACAGGCTAAAATTGTTTGTAACGATGTAGTCAGGCCTAGCTACTTCCCCCTATCTCTTAACAACAAAATAAACTCCAACTCCTGTCGAATAAAACTAAACTGGTTTTACAACAAACATAAAAGGTGCTAAGTTCGAAGTAATTTTGGGACACATCTTATACAACCAGTTTACAAACCGTTTCTTAAACAAGTTTACAAAGCGGTTCTTAAACAGGTTTACAAACCGGTTCGTTGACCGGTTTATAATAATAATAATAATAATAATAAAGTGTCTTTATTGACATAAATATAAAAAGAAAGTATTATACTTCTAATATTATTAGTGCAGGGCGAAGTTCAGTTGGGCAACATAGTTGCGGACCGCTCCTCCACTTAACCCTGCACAAAAACTAAAAACTAAACCTAAAACTAAGTAAAGAAACAAGTTAAATATTGAATAAAAATGAGAATGCGCATCGAAACAGCACCACAGGTTATTTTGAAAATTTTTTCGTATTAATTAACCACAAAATATATGTATAAGTAAGTCTAAGAATCAAAAGTTCAAAAGATGAAAAAAAAACACTCATTTAATTGCAGCAGGTGTAACTGGACAAAGAAGTAGTTGTTTAAGCCGGCACCGAAACCTAGAAGGTGGTAGCATTTTAATATCCAGGGGCAAACCATTGTAAAGTTTTGCAATACAGTATAAAAAACATCTTTTACCTTGCTCGCTAGAAAGTAAAGGTATATTCATTTTACCCCTGAATCTTAAATTTAAGTTATGGACATCGGTGCGATATGTAATAGTGTTATACAGATATGGTGGACATTCAGTAGCGACTATTTTGTGATAGAGGGAGGCAGCGTGAAAGTATCGTCTGTTGCTCATATTAAGCCAATTAATTTCTTTTAATTTATGCGAAACTCTTTCAAACCTTTTAATGCCAAATATTAAGCGTAAACATGAATTTTGAACTTTCTGAATCCTAGATTTGTCCCGTGCATCTAAGCAAGGACCATATACTGAATCACAAAAATCAAATTTTGATAAGACAAGACTGTTACACAGCATAATCTTGATTTTTCGATTGAGCACTTGACGATTTTGAAAAACCAGTCGAAGGTTACAATATGCACTTTGCAAACATTTTGATACGTGCTGTTTAAACCGTAACCCGCTATCAAGCGTTACACCAAAATTCTTTGCGGATTCAACTACAGGTAAAGTTTGATTATTGATCTTAATATTTACAAAATTTTTAATTTTTAATTGGTCAGTTCTTTTACCGAATATTAATACTGCTGATTTACCTGGGTTGAGTGTCATAGCATGCTGCTCAGATATTTTTGCTAACTCTGCAAGATCTTTATTTATCGCTTCACACGCTTCGACAACTTCTTCAGGTTTAAACGATTTATAAATTTGTGAGTCGTCCGCATAAAAATGAGAGGTACATGACTGCAGCACAGAGGGAAGTAAAGAAGTGTAAATCGTAAAGAAAACGGGTCCTAAAATAGAACCTTGCGGTACTCCCGACGTAATATTAGAAAATTCAGATTGTTGACCATGCAAACTGACAGCTTGTTGGCGATCGGACAAATAATTGGTTAACAGAGTGATTGCATTTTGACTCAAGCCAATATAATGAAATATAGAGAGTAAGACGCGATGATTAATTGTGTCGAAGGCCTTGGAATAATCGAGCAGTACAAGAACCGTTACTTTTCCCTGATCAGTTGCCAAAATGACATCATTTGTGATTTTTAATAAAGCCGTGTTACAACTATATCCCCTCCGAAAACCTGATTGCGTATCTGGTATTACATCATATTTGTCAAGATGTTGTCGTAGTTGTCGCTCAATAACTCTTTCAATCACTTTTGATAAGATAGGAAGAATACTAATGGGTCTTAAGTCTTTAAAGTCGCTTGGAGCCGAAACTTTTGGTAATGGTAAGACAAGAGCACGTTTCCAACAAGTGGGAAAAACGGAATTAGATAAGCAATAATTAACAAGATGGGTGATTATGGGAAGTAGAAACGGAACACAAAGATTAAGTATTGAGATACTTAATCCATCCACTCCAGTCGCATTAGTTTTGATTGACGACATTATTTTTCGTATTTCATTTTCGTCAGTGACTGTAAAATTACATTTTTCTACCACCGCCTCTTTAATATTTTTTAGATAAAAATTTACTACGTTATGGTCAATATTTGTTTTTGGAATACTATTAATAAAAAAGTTATTAATTTCGTTGCAGTCAGACAGATTAGTGGGTAGATCATTTTTGCGACGTTTGTTAGACATATTTAGTAATTTTAAGTCTTTCCATACAGATTTAGAGCTACTGTTAAATTTACTATCGTAATACGCTTTCTTTTCTCGTTTTATTGCTGTTCCCGTGAGGTTCCTAAGCTCTTTGTAATAATTCCAGTGTTCTGGATTTTTCGTTCTCTTAAAACGATTTAAGGCAACATCACGCGTACGCATCATGTGTTTAATGTTAGTTGTTAGCCACGGTGCATTAGCTTTAGTAAATCTTGACGACGTGATTGGAGCATGAAGATTAAGAAGAATAGTCAGATTTTCAACAAAAAAATTTACTTTACTATCAATATTATTAATATGATGAATATTGTTCCAGGGTATTGATCGCAGGTCTGCAACAAATTGTGGACAATCAAAGAATTTAAAATTTCTGTATGTGCGTATAACAGGTTGAGGATTTAGATGAGGTAGATTAATACAGCAACATACTAAGTGGTGGTCAGAAACTTCGTGCAAACTTAAAACGGAAGCGTTGGAAATAATTTCTTTATTGGATACAACAATCAAATCTATAAGAGAAGATGATAGCTGTGCAACACGTTTAAAATCAGATTATTGGTTAACCGGTTTACCGGTTTTCAATTTATGAAAAAACCGCAGTTAACTGAAAGCAGGTTAACCGAAAAATCGGTTTTTTACCAGCACTATTATAAAACATGAGCCAAATAGAACACATTTATAGTGATTTTTTATTAAAACTTAATTTCTCAAACACTCTTTGGATTAAAGTTGGGGTCAAAATTAAAGAAGTTTAAAGTTCTATTTATTCCTCTAATAAAATGTGGTTAGAAATTAAGTTTTTAATACAAATCACGATTAATGTGTACTATTTGGCGCATGGTTTATAATAGTGCTGGAAAAAACACGATTTAACGGTTAACCGCCTTTCTGTTAATTGCGGTTTTTTTATAAACCGGTTAACCAATAATCTGATTCTTAACCGGTTAACTAACCGGTTTGTAAACAGGTTGAAGGACCGCTTTGTAAACCTGTTTAAGAAACGGTTTGTAAATCGGTTGAAGAGACGGTTTGAAATCCTGTTTATAAACAGGTTTAAAACCGGTTTATAATCCGGTTTAAAAACCGATTTATTAATTAATTTGAAAGATTGTACTTAATAATAAAAGTGGGAATGTATAGCTTCTACAGTTTATCAGTATAACCAATTTAGGTTTGTAAGAGCAGTAAGCCGATTCAGTAACCGTTTTTTACAGGTTTAGAAAATTGTTTATGAACCGGTTATATTCAGGCTTTCGGTTAACCGGTTTACCGATTTTTGATTTATGCAAAAACAGTGGTTAATTGAGAGCCGGCTAACCATTAAATAAGTTCTTTATCAGAATTATTAAAAACCATAGACAAATAGTACACATCTATCGAGATTTGTTATTAGAATCTTAATTTCTCAAACATCCTTTAGATTAAAGTACATGTTGGGCTCAAAGTAAAGAATAAATGATAAATAGTGTGATTGGAAATTTATTTCTGCACGTCATTAATTTATCATTAAAAAAGGAGTATTTCCTGAAGATTGGAAAAAATCAACAATTGTTCCGGTACAAAAAATTAAAAACAGTACTAAGTGCAGTGATTATCGGCCCATAAACATGCTCCAGGTTTACGAAAAAGTTTTGGAAATTGTAGTGAAGGAACAGGTTCTAAATTATTGCAATAAAAATAATATTATTACACTGCATCAATCTGGTTTTAGAGAAAGTCATTCATGTGAAATAGCAAACGCTGGATGATAAGTATTATGTGACAGTGTTTTTAGATTTACGTCGTGCTTTTGAAACTGTAAATAGAAAATTGTGTTTATTAAAACTTAAACGTCTGGTTTTTAATGGCACTGTGTTACAACGGTTTTCTTCGTATCTGCAAAATAGAAGTCAAGTGATTAGGGTAGAAACCAGCACATCAAATGTTCTTTTAAATGAACATGGAATTCCACAGGGAGTGTGTTAGGAGTTATTTTATTCGTGCTATTTATAAAGGACTTAGAATTACATATTCAATATTGTAAACTTCACTTATTTGCAGATGATTGTATGTTATATATTAGTGGACAAAATTTGGAAGATATGATAAACTTATTAAATAAAGATTTAAAAAATATAACAAACTGGTTATGTGCATGTAAACAAAAACTAAACATCGATAAAACTAAATTTATAATACTCGGCAATAGAGCCCTCTTAAATAAGTTAAGTAACAAGGTGATCCCTAAAATAAATTTAGATACACAAAAAATCGAACAAGTTATAGTAGTTTATTTATCTAGAACGAAAAGTGGCATTTTAAAGACGAGAAAGTTGTTTACGTCCGAGGCGTCAGCCGAGAACGGAATTACTTGCGAGGACCTTTAAAAACACTTTTCGTTCGTGGTGAATACAACGGTTTATTTCATACTGCAAGTTTACTGAATTTTAAATAAAATGTAAATCATTTCAAATTTCATGTCAACAACTGACGTATAATTTTAAAGTACTTGAACTTTAAAATTTTACTTTAAAGTACTAGGACTTTAATGTTCCATTTTTTGTACAATAAATAAGTTTTAAAGTACTTGAACTTTAAAATTTTACTTTAAAGTACTAGGATTTTAATGGTCCACTTTTTGTACCATAAATAATCCGAAAAATGTCATTTTTGACATCAGTATGAAATAAAAGAAATTAAATATCTCGGATTTGTTATTGATGATATCTTATCTTTTAAGAGTCATGTAAATTACTTACTGAAGAAAAATGCAAAAAAGGTAAATTATATAAACAGAACCACAAAGTATTTAAGCAGTTTTAGCAAACTGAAAATTTACAAATCTATTATTGCACCACATTTCGAATATTGCTCTTCACTTTTATTCACTTTATATGACTGTGATACACAAAAACTACAAAAAATACAAAATCGAGCAACGAGGGCAATTTTAAAATGTAATTGGCACACTCCTGTTCGAGATATGTTAAACACCTTAGAATTAATGAGTGTTAAACAAAGAATAGCTTGTAATACTCTTGTGTTCATACATAAAGTTAAAGCGGCAAATTGCCAAATTACTTACAAACTAATATTAAATATATCACTGACATACATGGCCATTTTACTAGAAACTGTAATAATGAATATATAGAAACTTTTAAAAATAACAGCTTGTATAAATCTTCTATAGGAAAGGCATTTAGATTATATAACAGCAAACCACCAAATGTAAAAAGTATTGAAAATGTATCAAAGTATAGAGTAGTTTGTGGAAAATTTGTAAAAGAAAATGTTAGCTAAATTGTCGGTGTTTCATGTTAATTTATGTTATTTTCTAATTGTAACTTATAAATGTTAATTGTTTTGGAATTCGATTAAGCATAGAAATATCTTATTTACTATTTAATTAAAATTAAGTTTATATTTTTTGTACACTTTACTCAAATAGCTTAAGCTAATAAAGTTCATTTATTATATTATTATTATTATGACATTTTGAAATTTCATACTATTCTTACTAATATGCTAGTAAATAAAATATTGTATGAACCACGGGATATATTCTTGCTCTTTACCTTCGGTTGACTTACAGGCCAGAGCCATCGGTCTGTAACACATGTCAACCTCAGGGAAAAAACATAGGTATACATATCTCCCTTAATGCATACATATCTATTTCACACTTATATTTTACATGACTTTTAAATATTAAAGCCTTATCCATGATGACCTAATTGAATATGAAAATTTGATATTTTGGCAGCTTCTGTAAAAGATATGTTTCTAGCCTCGGTGCTTATAGCAACTCTTATGTTGACGTTAAAATTTTCCCGCAATGATAAATGATGAAATATACAAAATTGTTATATCCGTTGAACAGCTATTTGTTAATATAACTTTGTATGAGTCTATACAATTTGGCACTTTTGTCGTTTAATCGGAACAGGACATCTTTAATACGTTTTTCTTCTGTATCCTCCAGAACTAAGTCTGTGTATATTAATCCTAAATAATCCAACACGTGTTTACAAAATGCCTTGTGCATAAATATTAGTATGTCAACATGAAACGTTTCGTAATTTTTGCAAATATACTTTTATGTTCAAGATCAAATTCTGATTACTTTACATTATTAATTACTTCTCGCGGGTAGCTCTAGTCCAAGGTTGTCGACAGTAAGAGACTCAAATCAAGATTATACAGGTGTTTATTTTGTTTAATTAAGTTACAAAAATAAAATATGGATTTTAAATATTTATAATAAAATTTAAAAAAATGCAGTTCTTCCTGGTAACCTCTGCTTTGCGAACACTCCAGAAGAGGGAGAAGGACGGCGTTGTTTGATGGCGGATACGAAAGGTCCCCCTTGATTACAGCTCGAATGGCTATAAACAGACCAAAATTTAATAATTTAGTTTCAGCTCGTCGATCTCGGGTTTCTCCACATTTTAGAATTGATAAGACAAAAGTCGAAATTATTTTGGGGGCAGTTAACGGCCACCCTAAGGCTAGCAAAACGTGACCGCTTGCTAAATGAATTTAGAGATTTCAGAACCCAAGAACGACTTTCGGGACGGGCGTTTCGTTTAAGAATCGCTTTCAAAATTGAATATTAATTTAAATATTAAGCAAGCTCGCAGCGCCCGGATTTGAACGCTTATGAACTTCGGGCTGGTGAATGTTGTTGGCGAGCTGTCAGAATAAATTATTTATTAGCAGGGTGGTTTCATGGGCTACTAGACCAGAAAGATAGACAAATCTGAGCATCAAGATGTGGTTTTGTTGTGGAAGATTTACCCGAACAGGGTAGGTTTGGGGCTACTCCGAGCAGCAAGATGTTGTTCCATTGCGCTCTAAGATTAACAGGGTAGGTCAATTTGAGCACCGCACATTATATTCCAAATAAATAATTGTTTAAAATTTTATTTGTTTTATATCTGTTAGTTGTTATCGTTTTGCTCCGTATGTCACAGTTCTCTTAACAATTGTATTTTACATTTATTCTTTTTTGTTATTGCTCAAGTTCTTATTGCATAGTACAGGATTGAATATTCTGATGGCTTGCATTTCTGCCCTTTACATTACTATCGGCTCTTCCATTCTTATTAATAGGGACCCTCAAGTAAGTGTATTGTTCACATCTTTTTCATGTTTCTTCATTAACTAATTTCAAACTTCCTGTTTCTTCAAAAACTTACTTCGTTTTAATGCTTGAGTGTTTATATCCATCCCCAATGTTTGATACTCCTCAGTCACTTTCCGTGGCGTATACTATACGTCCACCCCTTTCTTAAGCTATAAAGACCTGGTCATTCGGAAAGTGAATACAAGGGGATGTCTTCCGTTTCTATCTCCATCCCATCCCAAAGGGTGTGCACCTTTATTGGCTTTAGAGCTTACATAGTGTTAATGCTACATTCACCCGTAATGTTTAGTCTTTGTACACATTCTGGAGAGCCTTGGTCAATGTTCTTGATATTTGGGTTTTAATTTTTTATTTTTACTTCTTAGTTGTTGGTTTGTACATTATGCTATATCGGTAGTTCTGGGAGAAAACATGATTGATAGCTCTGATATAGAAAGAAGAACCCATATCGAGAAATCTTCGAATGATAAATCAGACTGATTTTTACTTCCTTTTACTATAAAGGAAGTATTGGATTCACCCCAAAAATTCGAAATTGAGTTTTCAACGGATCTTCACGTTTTAGAGTCCCCTGATCCCAAAAAAACATATTTTTTTTCATTGGTCTGTGTGTGTGTCTGTGTGTGTGTGTGTCTGTGAACAGAATATCTCAAAAACGAAAAGAGGTATGGCATTGAAACTTCATATATAAGTTTTGTGTACTTTGTAGATGAGACAGCAAGCTTTTGAAGAAAATCGCATAACCGGAAGTAGGTGTTTACTCTTGTGATTTTTCAGTTTTTTTCGATTTTTTCAAAACGGCTCTAACGATTTTTTTTAAACTTTACATTTTTACTACATTTTTAATGTGTATTGATGTGAAATAGGTGATTTTCCAGTTGAATACTTCTAAAGTGGGTTTCTTTTGTTTTTTTTGCTATTTTTTTTATTAACTCCCATTTTAAATAAAACACCCGGTATATTATTACATTTTTGAATTCACCTTAAAATTCTAGAGAAAATTTGTCTCTTCAACTAACACTCTATTTTGTACCGTTTTTGTAGTATTTGTAATTTTTGAAAATTTTTGACAAATGGCTAAAAATTAAAAATGAAATTTTTGACTAATTATAAGAACACTGTAAAAGGAAGTTGTGTGAGTGTATCACACCAGATTTTTACAATATACAATGGACAGCTCCAAGAACAAAAAAAAACGTCCATGTCATTTCCAATAGTCTAAGAATCGGAGAAACCAAATGTACTAAATGAGCTGAAATACTTCAGACAAGCAGTATACGGAAAAAATCCTCAATAGTAAATTACCTACCTGATTCTCTAAGTTAGGGTTTAAGTACTGTGCCAGCACCCCGATTCCGCAAACAATAAGCTGGACAATTCAAATAAACGACTAAGACAAAGAAAATCGACAATGAGGATTGGAACATTGAACTATCAAGATATGGTTATGATATGGACACAGGGATATAAAAATCAGTTTAAATAGGATTAAAAGATTACAGCAATTAAATATTATAAAGATCAATTTGAATATGAATTGGGTATTTAAATTATTAATTTACAGTTAGTAAAGAAAGAAAATAGAATTTATAATTTAATAATATAAGGCTGATTGAGGAACAGAAGGATTCTAACCTAATGTAATATCTAAATATGAAATTGGAAAATGATGACAAAAACTTTTTCGAGATAGACTATTGCACATAGTGGGTAGAAATGAAAATAAAGCTTTTATAGAGTGTTGGCTGGAGAAAATAAGCAATATCGTTAAAGAGTTTGTTTTTATTATTGATACAACAAATTTGAAAATGAAAAGATCTAATTGATGTTTGTAACTACACATTATTAAATAAACCCTTTTTGAAAAGCTAAAAATGTTTGAAGTATAAAAGGGTTGCAGTTAATACAAAATTCGCGTGGTGAAATGAAAGGAAACGTTAAAAATAAGAAGATAAGAGTACTAAATGGAGAAAGATAAAGAATATAGTGAGAATATTTAACTAAAGCAGTGCTAATCTACAGAAGAAAATATAAAGAAAGAAATACTGAATTAAGTTTATTTTGGAATTGCATTTAACATTGTGCGACGTGTTTACACGGAAGGAGAGTGCTGGGAAGTCGTTGGCAAAATGAGCATGTTTATGGGGCTTCTCAATTGAGGTCTGGTGTCTTGTCGTTGGTCGGGATTCTTGGTGCTGAACTATGGCGTACTTTAGGAGAGTGTTTTGGATTCAATATTAAAGAGAAACAACTACTACTGGGGTCTGTTTGGATCCATGCTATGAGGGAGCTATGTGAGCTGATTCCCGAGGCAACTATGTAGTTTTTTCTGGGTTAATACTAATCCTGATTCTGGAGAGTTTGACAGTTTGGTTGTCAGTGGAGGTCTTCACCGTGGTCTTGAGTGGAGCGGTTGTGATTAGTAGCAGAGTAGAGCGGGTTGGATTCTGGAGAAGAGAGTGATCAGTTCAAATAAAAGGTAAATTAGTCTAGGTATTAAATAAGAACTGAAATAAAATATAGATTAAAAGTGAATTAAGTATTAAGGAAGTACTTACTATTTGAGATTGTCATATAACAAATGTAACGATCAAGTATTTGTGATTGAATTTTCAAAGTTGGTTTAACGTACCGTTTGACAGAAGCTTTTGAATTGTCATAATTAAAATCGGAATATCAAATTTCAGAATAAGCAATCTAGATAAAAGGAATCCACTTTGATTTTCAAGAGCTAGTAGGAAAAATAATTTTGAATATTCAAATTAAATAAATAGGGCAATTTAAATTGATTAAAATATAATTATAAACATAAACTCATAGGTAACACAACGTGGAGCCTTAACCTTATCAGTATATAAATAGAAGAATGGGGAAAATCGCAGAGGAACTAAAATAAAGAATCATTAACATTATATACTCATTATTATTGACAAAATAAAGTAAGAAAGGTAAAGAAGCGAGGTCTCTATATAGTGTGTACTAATCGTTCGTACAAAAAGTGCACTACGATATTCTACGGCTAAAACTAAGACATAAACCATTTTTATCATGTAAAGCTGAGAATTAACACACTACATTTTTAACACACTAGCAAAAATTTACAACAAGAACACTTGTCTGAGCAGTGTTCATCAAATTAAAGTGAGAATCGCTTTATCATTTAACTAATTGTGCTTTTTGTTGTATTTCTTTTTTCGATTTTCAACAAAAAAAACCCGTGGCAACAACGCCTCATACTGTAAAGGACACTATTATCAAAGAATAAACACCTAACGGACTCAGAAGCAACACTCGCGGCGGAGGCTTTGATGTTCGAGTAGCCGATTTCAGCTATGGCGGCCATATTGAAAGTGAGTAGATCAAGCGGGATATACAAAAAATTAAATATCATTGCACACCACCTACCACATTTTAATACACTTATATTCAAATAAATCTCATTTTCTACTAATTTGTAATAAAACTCGAATCGTAAATCGCTCAAATTGTGTTAAAACCAATGCATGGAAACACAAATATACTCGCTGGAAACATGGCCAACTGCCAAACAGAAACTGTCGCTTCTGAGTCCGGTAGGTGTTTATTCTGTGATATTATTTTATCTAGCATACCAGTGCATACGAACATCCTACTTATAATTTATGAAAATGTTTTCTCCTCCCAGCAGGCTCTGTTAGGGTCACATTTTTGTTCGTACGCATGTGAAATAACTTAGAGATGACAAAATTGAATTATATTGTTTTCAATTTATGGTTCTGAATTTTTAAAGCTTGCAATGTTGCCAATTAAATTTTTGTATGCTTTCATCAAGTTTTAGGAATTTTGACACAAAAATTGCCAATAAAGCAGTTGTAAAAAATGTCATAACTTTCACATGTCACAGTATAACTTCTATCACAATTCATTACTTTCTCGCATACGGTAGTATAGAGAAAGTATTGTAATCGTCAAAAAAATCGACTTCGAGATTTTGACGAATCTTGACGTTTTAGACGGCCTAGAGTCCGAAAAAACCATTTTTCGAATTATGTCTGTGTGTGTGTATGTGTGTGCGTGTGTGTGTGTGTGTGTGTGTGAACACGATAACTTAAAAACGAAATAAGCTAGACCCTTGAAATTATGTACATAGTCATTATTCAAAATTTGTAGATTCCTGTCAAATTTTGAGCGAAATCGGTTAACCGGAAGTGGCACTTTACCTAAACAGGTAGCGGTACCTATTCAAGTAAAGTACCAGTTTGCTTCGAGATATTTGAACAAAATTTTGTATATACATTTCTTATGTAGAAAAACTACCAGATATTACATTTCAGCATGATCGGTTAACCGGAAGTGGCATTTTACCTAAGCAGGTAGCGGTATCCATTCAAGTAAAGTACCAGTTTGCTTCAAGGTATTTGCACGAAATTTTGCACATACATTTATTATTGAGAAAAACTCCCATATATAAAATTTCAGTATGATAGGTTAACCTAAAGCGGCACTTTACCTAAACAGGTGGTGGTTACCTGAAAATGTAATTTTATCGCTGTATGTATATACTGCTATGTTATGCTAGCTGATAAATTTATTTAAATTATCGTATTACTATTTTGCCCTTTATTTTTAACTTTCAATTCAAATCCGTATTTTACAATATTTTTAATGAAACTCTCTCAGGTGGTTCGCAATATCTAGTAACCCAATTATTGATTTGTCAAATTCTCTTTGTTTAATTGCAAGTTGATTGACTTTCAAAAAAATTTGACAACTAACGTCAAATTAATCAAAATTCAGAACGAATATCAAGGTTTTTACAATAAGATCTAATATGTAATTCTTTCACCAATCTATTTTGTAAGTATGAAATTCAATTATATTTTTTATACCTTCTTACTGGTTATAGCTTTTTAAATGTTTCATTTAACCTTTTAAAAACACAAACCTGATTTAACACTTTGCTTGTTAATACTGCCAAAATCCTTCTAAGCTGGATCCTCACTCCGACTGCACTCAAACACCTGCTGAGTCCTTATCCAAACTGCATCACCTCCGATGAATGTAAACTCCCAGCCTCACCTTATTGCCATCCACTTCAAAACTTCCACATCCTATACTGGATTCCTGTCGTTGTCCCCTGCTGCTGTTAACTTCAAGTCTCCTAGCTCCTGTACTGGATTACTGCGGCTCCGATCCCTCTCTGGTAAGTGTCAGCATAAATCTTGTTCCAAATATGAATTTGTCTCTTTTTTAGATGGTCCTACGTCTTCAATGATACCCACAGGTTTCCCAAAAACAATTCGCTGCACGTACTAACCTCTTGTTTGTGTCTTGTATTCCATTTCCAATGTAGTATCAATAAATCCAATTCTCTTCATATAATGTAATCTTCTGTATTGATTATTTATAATTCACTGCATTGGTTCAATCTCTTCACCGATTGTATTCCTTTATAAGTTCCAATTTATAATATTATACCTCCACCAAGTATATTTGTTTACAGCCTTTTTAAATGGTATTTGATCAAATAATTACATAAAGTAAGGCATAAATTCTGGTTTTTTTATTTTCCAAATTCGTTATATTCAAAATTACATGTCTGTTTTTTATGAGTTGTTTCAGTAACTAATTAAACAAATTACAAATTATTACTATTAGACACGATTCTTGTTGCCTCCTATCTACACTTTTTTATATAATCAAAACAGATATTTTATTTTAATTATCATAACAGATACATTTTAGTAGTAACCTTGGTATTTATTCCTATTCAGAATTTTCTTATTACAGATTAAGTTTGAGTAATTAATCATTATGCTATTATTTGACTAACCAATAATAAGAAAGTTAATTTCATTATACTTTAACATGTATTTAGATCCATTAATTTGCTTATATCTGACTTCCAAATTTATTTGACTAAACTGTTTCTTTAGTATTCATATTTAAATTATCAAAGAATATAGTGTATCATAACATAATTCCTCAATTAAGAAAAACATTTTTAATAAACTCGTTTTATTTCAAATGTATTTTCTTAATTCGTTATTTAATAATTTTGTAGAACCCAACCAAATATCCTATTATCTAAATTAATAACAATCAACACCTATTTACATCTATCTATTTTAAAATTACTATAGAAACGAAATAATTAACTTTACCAACCAACAACATTTAATGCAATATTTACAGATTTTCATGTTTTCTAAGTTTTCGATATATATGGGTAAATCATTGTAATATGAAATCTTCCTCTAATTCGTCCATCTGTATCATTTATTAAATTTCATTTCTAACTTGTCCTCTTAATGTAAATGGAATAGGGTAAGATTTACTATTAAAACTTTTTGATTCATCAACCTGCAATTTATGAATATATTTTTGTGCTTGTCCTACCTTTTCATTAATAACCTCCTTATTTCTATAAATTATTTCTAATATTAGGCCTTCAAATTGTTTATTCTTTTCAGCTATTTTCAAATCATTCAGCAAAACCCCCTTATAATTATTATCACTCTGTATATCACATATTACATTATTATTAATTATTATACCTTCCTTATACTTCATTGTATCTCCAATTCTATCTAATTGAACACACTTATTTTCTCGGCTGACACTATTGGTACAGTTCCAAGATTTTTTTACCCCTTTTAAATGAATACACTTTTGTGTTCCATCAATATGAATCCCTAATTGCTGAATTACATCAATTCCTAACACCATATCGACAGTGAGACCTTTTATTATAAACAATCTAACAAAATCTTCCCATTGATTTATACTTATCTTTACATTTAACACTCGGTTTGTGGTTGATATCTTTCTTTTGGTTGCTGATAGCAAATCTATTTTATTTACTTTAATTATATTCTTGTACAGGACATCTAAATTATTTAAAATTACTTCCTCATTTATTAAAGATGTGATCATATTTCATAATAGAATACTGTCTTCTTTTTAGTAGTACCATGGCATCATCTATCTTTTAATATTTAATATTCATAACTATTTAAATGCTAAAATACGTGTGGTTCTTCATAAAAAATTTTTTTTTAAATTACTATTTACATATTTACAAGTTCCGAGTTTCCTTTTGTTATCTTAATACTCTTTTAAAAGTATTTTCAGTAGTCTTTTGAACATCCTTGTCTTCTTTAGCTGCTTGTTTTAATTTTCTTAATTCATCTTCTAACCTTGGTACTTCATTTTGTCTCAGCTTTTCTTTTAACTTCTTTGCTTCCTCCTTTAGTCGTCGTTTAACTGTTTCCTTCTTTGTTTTCTTCTTATTTTTATTGACATTAACTATATAACCTCCTGTAATTCTTCTTATTTTATAATATCTATTACATCTTCTTAAATATTTGTTATTTTTGTTCCTCATAATATTACTCAATATACCTCTTGTTACCACGTTTACTTCTGTATTACTTACCACTTCATTGTATTTTACCTGTTTACCATTTTCCATATCTTCACAAGTCTCTAACATTTGATTTATTTCATAAGTTCCAAATAATAATTCTTGTTTTTCATCCAAAATTCTGTTTTCATAAGAGTTGTATCGAAATCTAACTTCTAATTTTTCTTTTTTTAATCCCAATATCGATTCTTCCATCCTTTTTACCTGTTCTTTTTGCTCCTCAATTGCCTTTTGCAAATCCTTTTTCAACTCTTCCGCATACTTCGCAAAATCCTTCCTCAGCTCTGCTGTATCCTTCTTGCTTATCTCAGCATTTTTCTCAATTTTCTCCGCAGTTTTCTGTATTGACTGTAGTAATTCTTTCTTCGACCTGTTTTTCCTTTCCTCAGCTTCCCTATTACTTTGCTGCATTTGCATTTGCATTTGCTGCATCATTCCCATTATTTGTTTCATCCTGTCATCTTTTTTTGTATGTTCTTCCTGTAACCTTACCTGGTCTCCTTGTACTTCCATTTCTAGCTGTCCTTCTTCACCTTCTACTCCTGCGCTACTCGCCACTACTTCCATCTGTTCTGGTCCTTCTTCTTTCTCTTCTTCCACCTTCTTGCCTTTCCTTGTAACCCTTTTATCTGCCATCTTTCAGTTAAATTGTTTAAATGTACCTATTTTTTATTATAACCCTTTATAATGAATCGTATATCTTTATATTTGATTTACCAATTGAATCCGTTATCCAATACTTTAGTTACTCAAATTAAATGTCCTATTCTGTTACTCTATTTTTGCTCAAAAGAACTTAGTTATGATACCCTTTTACCTTTTTACAATTCTGTTCTTTTATTCGTGATTGTTAATTACAAATTAACCATAAACCTGGTTTATCAGCTATATTCAAATAAACGGGTTTGATTGTATTTTCTAATCTTACGTTTGACTTTTCAATTACCTGACATTTGCAAGCTACATCAATTTGCTATGCCCTCTCGTTGCGGCGCCATAAAATTTGCTATGTTATGCTAGCTGATAAATTTATTTAAATTATCGTATTACTATTTTGCCCTTTATTTTTAACTTTCAATTCAAATCCGTATTTTACAATATTTTTAATGAAACTCTCTCAGGTGGTTCGCAATATCTAGTAACCCAATTATTGATTTGTCAAATTCTCTTTGTTTAATTGCAAGTTGATTGACTTTCAAAAAAATTTGACAACTAACGTCAAATTAATCAAAATTCAGAACGAATATCAAGGTTTTTACAATAAGATCTAATATGTAATTCTTTCACCAATCTATTTTGTAAGTATGAAATTCAATTATATTTTTTATACCTTCTTACTGGTTATAGCTTTTTAAATGTTTCATTTAACCTTTTAAAAACACAAACCTGATTTAACACTTTGCTTGTTAATACTGCCAAAATCCTTCTAAGCTGGATCCTCACTCCGACTGCACTCAAACACCTGCTGAGTCCTTATCCAAACTGCATCACCTCCGATGAATGTAAACTCCCAGCCTCACCTTATTGCCATCCACTTCAAAACTTCCACATCCTATACTGGATTCCTGTCGTTGTCCCCTGCTGCTGTTAACTTCAAGTCTCCTAGCTCCTGTACTGGATTACTGCGGCTCCGATCCCTCTCTGGTAAGTGTCAGCATAAATCTTGTTCCAAATATGAATTTGTCTCTTTTTTTAGATGGTCCTACGTCTTCAATGATACCCACAGGTTTCCCAAAAACAATTCGCTGCACGTACTAACCTCTTGTTTGTGTCTTGTATTCCATTTCCAATGTAGTATCAATAAATCCAATTCTCTTCATATAATGTAATCTTCTGTATTGATTATTTATAATTCACTGCATTGGTTCAATCTCTTCACCGATTGTATTCCTTTATAAGTTCCAATTTATAATATTATACCTCCACCAAGTATATTTGTTTACAGCCTTTTTAAATGGTATTTGATCAAATAATTACATAAAGTAAGGCATAAATTCTGGTTTTTTTATTTTCCAAATTCGTTATATTCAAAATTACATGTCTGTTTTTTATGAGTTGTTTCAGTAACTAATTAAACAAATTACAAATTATTACTATTAGACACGATTCTTGTTGCCTCCTATCTACACTTTTTTATATAATCAAAACAGATATTTTATTTTAATTATCATAACAGATACATTTTAGTAGTAACCTTGGTATTTATTCCTATTCAGAATTTTCTTATTACAGATTAAGTTTGAGTAATTAATCATTATGCTATTATTTGACTAACCAATAATAAGAAAGTTAATTTCATTATACTTTAACATGTATTTAGATCCATTAATTTGCTTATATCTGACTTCCAAATTTATTTGACTAAACTGTTTCTTTAGTATTCATATTTAAATTATCAAAGAATATAGTGTATCATAACAATACATTGCAATAACCTTTTCAAATTTGCTAGAAAACAAGGCGAATGCGAGAAAGTCTAGGGGAGCACATTTTTTTTGTTTTATTTTTATGGGTAGAATAATCGTAGTGCACTTTGTGTACAACCGATTTGTTACACCCTCTATACATATATGGTGTGGAAATGCCAGAGCAAAGAGAAAAATCTCGCTAATAATTATAGTCGTGACATTATAGTAGTTTATTTATCTAGAACGAAAAGTGGCATTTTAAAGGACGAGAAAGATGTTTACGTCCGAGGCGTCAGCCGAGGACGGAATTACTTGCGAGGACCTTTAAAAACACTTTGCGTTCGTGGTGAATACAACGGTTTATTTCATACTGCAAGTTTAATGAATTTTAAATAAAAAGTTCTAAATCATTTCAAATTTCATGTCAACAACTGACGTATAATTTTCAAGTACTTGAACTTTAAAATTTTACTTTAAAGTACTAGGACTTTAATGTTCCATTTTTGAACCATAAATAAGTTTTAAAGTACTTGAACTTTAAAATTTGACTTTAAAGTACTAGGACTTTAATGTTTCATTTTTTGTACCATAAATAATCCGAAAAATGTCATTTTTGACATCAGTATGAAATAAAGTAATTTTTGAGAGCATTAAATCCCCGAGTTTTTTTTATGTTTTAAAAATCGGTGCTCTAATGAAAATTCCAACTTTTTAATTTGGGGAAACATAGAGTAATATACAAGGTGTTAGGAAAATAAGTGCAAATATTTAAACAATTTCTTTATAAAACATTTTTGAAATCTGTTTTTAATCTCTCCCCCCCCCCCTGATTTTGACGAGTCGTTCGATGTATCAGGTGCAGTAGTAAAACATAAAAAATAATGAACGAAAAAGACAAGGTGCGTTAGTAAGCAAAACAATCTTATCCAGTGTTGAATCCGAGGTGGTGACTGGGGGAAAATCCCCCCCCCCCCCCCGGGCAGTACAAAATTCCCTCCCGGAAGCATTACCACTTCATATGTATGTTTTTTATCTATAAAAGAACGGATGGATTGCGCGGAAATAAGTAAAAAATACCCCCCGGACATTGCACCCCCCCCCCCCCCGCCCAGAAGTAAACAGTCTGAATTCAACACTAATCTTATCGTAGTTTTTGTGACAAGAAATGCCTTACGTGGTTCATCGTGTCAGTTTTAAGCCTACCGCGTTGGCTATCACACGTGTCGTTCGAAATTTCGAGTTGTGTGTGCTGAGTGCCAAAATGGTGAATTATACCAATTCTGAGTTAACAGACATGGTGATCTTGTAAGGTGAAGCATTTGGGAAATGCTGGAAGCACGACGTTTGTACAATGAGAGATTTCCTGGGCGTCGTCTTCTAAATGCAACATTTACGAGATTTTGGCGAATGTTGTAGCTGACATAATTCCCCAAAATCCGGAAATGATCTCAAGAACACAAGTCTCGATGACACGACGAATTAAAGCTTGCATCGACAACGAAGGGCATTATTTTGAGCATTTGCTGTAAAGTGAGTAGGTACATTATTAAATCACACCCACAAATGATTTTTTCTTTCATAATCGATTCTCGGCCTAGGGCTAATTGTAAGATCAAAGTGTAGTATCTGTTCTTATCAGCTTAAAAATTGAAACATAAATGATTAATTATTGTTATTTATTACTGACTTAACGCATTTTCCATTATAGATGACATCATTTAAAATGTAGTTATTGACTTACTTAAGTTATTATTGAGGTAGGTTAGTAACCAGATGTTTCGTAGAGTCTTTATCAGCACATATGCAGTTTTATTTAAAAGAGATTTTTTGTTGCTTGTAGCATTGTATTAAAAGCTTACTCCATAGGCTGGTATACATTTTTAAGGTAAAACTGTTTTGAATTTTAACTCAGTTTTGAGAGCGTTTTCGAAAAAACGATAAATGGGAAAGTTGTTCAGTTTAACGCGTTCTATTACGGGTTAAAATATTTGCACCCATTTCCATAACACTGTATACAGGGACTCTAGGGAAACGTAGAGTCCCTGTATATAATACTATATATACAGGGACTCTAGGGAAACGTCGCTTGAGACGCCATCTTTGAGAAATAGTGGACCGTTACTCATATAACCAAAATACCTGTTATCATTCTTATGAAGGACATCATCTACAACAACTTCTGTTTGAAATATTTTCTCTAAGTCAAATATATTCTGAGCTAGAGCAGCGCAAAGTGAAGCGTAAGACGATTTTTTTTCTGCTTCCAACAGATTTTTCGATGATTATTGATTGTTAGTTATGTTTTCATTTTTACTAATTATTATTTTTCAGTACTTTACACACTATCACAAGAATTGGGGGCTCAGACAGCCGTGTCGGACCTCATTTCTAACGGTCGGTCGAATTTTGACAAATCACAATACGCATCGTAAGTCGGAGTGATATTCCTTTCTATAGACGCTAGTAATTCTATTCGAACCAAAGACCAGAGAAGACCAATAGAAGGGAGAGTATTTGTAAGAATTCGGCCGGTAGAAATGGGTTACGACACGGCTACCTTAGCCCACAAATCTTGTGATAGTGTGGAAAAATAAAAATCGTTCATAATGAAAAGATAATTTCCAAATCTGTTGTCTTATGCTGCCTCATCTAAGAATATATTTTACCTAAATAAAAATATTTCAAACAAAAGTTGTTGAAAATTACGTCCTTAATAAGAATGGTAATAGGTATTTCGGCCGTTTGAGTACCGGAGACATAGATAATCCCGAAATACCAGTTTTCACGCCACTTTACCAACACGGCGTCGCGAATGACGCCTCCCCAAATTGATAAAACTTGCAATTTTCAGTAGGACGCCGAGTTTAAAACATATTCGAAAATTAGAACTCCGGTATCTTATGTTTCTGAAACGGGTTTGTTGTCTCTAATGACGGGAGTATTAAGAAACAATGGATGAAATATTTGAGAAATTTGGAGGAAACAGATGAGAGGTTAATTAAAGTAAATTGATAATTATTCTTTTACTTTTTTAAGGATTCTTAGATACGCAAGAGAAATCGTGTAAGGATCATTTGTACACTTTTACGCTTTTTTTCCCAATTTTAGTTATTTTTCCGGTTCATTTACGCTCACATTAAAAGTTCAGTAAGGTTTCAAAACCCAATTCCCTTCATTTCAAATATTCAGCGTCTTAAATCTAAATTTAGCCTTGTTTTTCACAGGAGTGACGCAATGTACCTTTATCATATTTTTAATAAGTTCTCGACGCCAGAGAGGCAATCGCTTGGCTTACAGGTGTTTCCCCTACGTAAGCGAAAAATATGTTCAACAGCTTGACGTCACCTGTATGCTTCCATAAGCTGAACAAAGTACGAAATTAAGTAATGCCTGCGCGGAGTCATTTGGCTTTAGGATTTTAGCCCTGAGCAATCATTTAACGTCCGGCATTAAAACCGTCCACAAGTGTTGGTCGTTGTTTCAGTGGCGGCGGCTCCGTCGGTCGCGCTCTGCGTAAGTCAAAATTTGTGAGAAGTGTTGAAAGCAGACAGGTGTCGTTTGTCAAGGCCCGTGTTAAGTTGCGTGTTGATAAATGTTTAGCCAAGGGATCTTTTGCATCGTGGAGTAGGCACCTCCAATTAAGCTTGAAGCGGATTTTAAATGGAAACGTCGTCTGTGAGCTAAACTCTCATGAATGGAGTCACGAGTTTCATACCGTAATTCTGCCTGTCGTACCTGCTTCATTCTAACCCTTCCTGGGGATAAAATGCCGTTCAGACCTGCTTGCCTATTGCCTCTATGCAGTTTCCTGTCGTTCTTTTGGAGACAATAGCTCGAATGCGGCCTGCAGTTGGTTGAACAACGTCACTAGAGCAGCTGAATTCCTTCAAAGGTATTGTGTCAGTTCATAAGAATTGTAAGAAGCGTAAATATACCGTGAAGTGATGATCGAAGTGTCGTATCGTTGTCGTTCGTTTAAATGTTACGATGTTGGACAGAAATTACCACCTTATAATGAATTTTGGGTCTTTGTTGTCAATTTTGATTGTTGTACCGTAGTCGCTTTGGGTATATTTAAAATTGTTGCAGTTTTGGATGTAGTTACATCGTTTGTTGTTAATAATACCGCCTGTCTTCAGTTTAAACGTTGCGCCATTAACCTCGCTAATCTTTTTCGAGTGTTTTTAAAAGTAACGAGTAATTATTTTAATGTTCGTTGTCACCCACATATTTTACTAAATATAGTTCATTTTTTATTATTTGTATTTTTACTTTCCTTTACTATAAAAGAAGTATTGGATTCACCCCAAAAATTCGAAATTGAGTTTTCAACAGATCTTTACGTTTTAGAGTCCCTTGAACTCAAAAAACATGTTTTTTTTTCATTGGTCTGTCCGTCTGTGTGGCTGTCTGTCTGTGAACAAAATATCTCAAAAACGAAAAGAGGTATGGCGTTCAAACATATAGGTTTTGTGTACTATGTAGATGCGACAGCAAGTTTTTGAAGAAAATCGCATAACCGAAAGTAGGTGTTTACTCTTGTGATTTTTCAGATTTTTTCGATTTTGTCAAAAACGGCTATAACGATTTTTTTCAAACTTTACATTTTTAATGTGTATTGACTTGAGATAGGTGATTTTCCAGTTAAATACTTCTAAAATCAGTTTCTTTTGTTTTTTCTATTTTCTTTATTAACTCCTATTTTAAATAGATCACCCAGTATATTATTACATTTTTGAATTCAGCTTAAAATTTTATAGAAAATTTGTCTTTTCAACTAACGCTCTATTTTGTATTGTTTTTGTAGCATTTGTAATTTTTGAAATTTTTTGACATATGCTTAAAAATTAAAAATCAAATATTTTGACTAATTATAAGATCACTTTAAAAGGAAGTTGTGTGAGTGTACCACATCAGATTTTTCATTAATGGATTGATGTTTGCATGTGTATTTTTCCAATGTATAAGGATTCAGACGGCTGTAAGAGGATGTAAGTCACAGAACAACACCTAATTTTCCCCATTTTTTTTACAGACTGCATCCTTGCGCGTATAGGCAATCCTCCAATCTCATTAATTTAAAAAATATTTTGTGAATAAAATTTTAAAAAAATAATTCATAAACTATAATTGCTAATGCTCAATTAGACATTAGCAATTAAAATTTACAAATTATTTCTTAAATACATATTATAACCGTACAACTTTTAATGTAAATAAAACAATTGTTTAAGGAAAGCAGTAGTAAAAAACTTTATTAATGTAGTAAATACATTCAGCAGAAATAATATACAATGCAACAAATATTGAATTCTAGAACAGAAAATGGATGCTTATAAAAGAACATCTTAATAAATAAAATATACGTATTATTTATAATCGGAAGAAAATGAGAAGTAGGTTGTTATTTATTCACTATGTTTATAAATTAGTGAATAAATAACAACCTACTTCTCATTTTCTTCCGATGTTCTTTGGTAATGGAGGTATTCGGCTTATTCTTCTCCTTGACAAATTTGAAGATTAAGGAAGTAGTGCACTTACTTAATATCAAATCGTCGCAGATGTGGTCATCATCAGGGCAGTTTCTCCAAAACATATTGATGATTTGTAGAAATGCTTGAAGTTATTCTCCAAAGTAGGTTGAAAATCGGTAACAGAAAGAAATGCATATAAATAATCCTGAATAGTTTTGATAAATAATCTAACGTTGATTATTACACACAGCTGTGACATGACTGATATCATCTTCAAAATATAAACAACGGGCAACACACTTACATATAATTTTGTTCGTGCCAAGAGTCATCGTGCTGGTTGCCCTTAGAAAACTGCCCTCGGAACAGTTTTCATTGCAACCAGCACTTGATTTTTGGCGTGTGAAAATTATCAGTAAGTATGTCTCGTCCTTGTTAAATTACTAATAAAAATTACTACTGTTGCTTGTCATTATTTTGTAAAGGAATCAAATTAGCTGCTACGTCAAACCATGCACATACATTTGAAAGTGTCGTAGGCTGATCATAACACGAACATGAAACTGTATTAGCTTCTACCACATTTGAAGGAGTTCCTAACGATTACTTCTAATGCTTCGGAAGCTAAAGAATGTGGTACAGAAATTTAGGCAAATGCTTAAACAGACTGACCAGTACAGTACCAATTTCTTGCAGCCGGGAATACAGGAATACTTCTGTTTCGTGCTGACCATTATCACCATGAAAAGGACATCCATAACTGAAAAATGTTAAGTATTTTAGTTAAATGGGTAGATGACACAATATTACAAAATTAACTATGGATGTTTATTTGGCTGTGTCGCTGTAAACAAACCTTAATAAATTCAGGAGCTGAATCAAAGCGATAGACATTAGAATTAATAAGTATTTAAACAAAATATAGGTAATATTTACTATCAACTAGAAAAGCGTGGCACTAATCTCAACAAGCAAAAAGATAGCCGTGGGGAAGCGCAAGGTTCTGTGTAATGTGACGTCAAAAATCGATATTCTTGTCTGCGCCTGCGTGTTACAGGTTGTAAATTTCCTCGCCCCGACCGTACGGGGTGACCCCAATAAACTTTCTTGTTGCTTAATCATAGGTGTCAGTTTCATTCCTGTGATGTAAGTCAAGGTAAGTTCAATCCAGCTGTTCGCCGCTTAAGCAATGCCACGGTAGAAGTAAAGAGGTTGGTTTCACTTCCACAATTAGCCCACCTTTAGAGTTGTTTCCCCAATTTAGACAGAAAAATGGTGGCGCTTAGCAATTAACATCTGATCGTAGCCTTAATTTCAGGTCGTAAAGAATCCCCCTTCTCTACTGAGTGAACCGGCAACCTTTGTTACAGCCCGTCGTAACGGGATTGGGGTAATCGATCTGAGAATTTCCCGAGTTACTAATGTTGTAACGATTCGCCCAGTCGAAACGCGTTTTTGTGAATTAAAATCAATTCGCGCGTTCCAGCCTAGCGATATCTACGTTACAAGTTTGAATTTTTCGCACGCGCGGCCGGCTACGTCATCAAGAGATCCCTGCTCCACGTATTGCGCTGCTCCCCCACTTATAATGCCGGAGGTGGTGGCTTGATGCACGAAACACGAAGAGGAGCTATAAAAGCCGCTTCTCGTCCGTTCCAAGGGGCAGACTTCATTCATACATTCTTTCATTCCCTCCCTTCATTCTCTTCCTGATCCTGTCCGACCGTTTAAAGAGAGAATTTTACCCGTCCTGTCATTAGTATTTTCCCGTAGCTACGATCGAACCCGAAGCCTCCAGTCTTGGAGACCGTGTTCCTAGCTAATGTTTAATTGAACTCGTTCCCCGAATAAACAGCTTTAAGAGACGACGCCCACGAATGGGAAACCGTTTTGCTGTTTAATTTAACACTTGTGAATATCCTGAACTAATAAATGTTGAAACATCTCCTGGAGGACGCTAGTAAATAATTATACCATAATTTCCTGGAAGACGTATTCGAAACTAGGGTTAAAAACCCAGGCCGTTTCATATGTCAATTTGGTATCACTAAATAAATCCAGCGTCTAACACAATATTTGCTCGGCCTTGAAGGCCCCTGTAAGATTGCACTTAATTTCTGTTTGACTACAGGTTTGTACTCACCGTTTCAAACATCTTCCTATCGTAACACCGGAGAGCGACAGCGCCGCAACGATCTTAACCTATCTTGGGCCGAAGACACGAAGCAGTCCCCCAGGTGGAAAACGTCGACGATAACTTCTCCTCCGGCCGCAATTCGCACTACCACTTCACCGTATCCCCGAGATTCACAACGCTAGCCCGGTGTCGTAAGGCGAAAAACATAAAATATTCGAAATAACCTATACTTGCAGCTGCACGCGGTTTTCAACGTCGGACGTGACATTCGAGTGCGAAGGTTGGCTCCACTGCAAATTACTTTGGGCAAAACGTCTTCCCGGCCAGTGGCGTCCCGTCGATTCCTGCAGAGGGCGGCCAATCGGACCCATCGACATATAGAAATGGACCGCTAGTCAGAGCTGCGCGAGCCAAACGGGATAGAAAGAGAACGCATATGACTTGAGAACGCTCTGTCCTTGTTGGCGCACATTAGCGTACGGCGCGACCGCCCTGTCGCTCTGACGTCATTTTCTGTCGGCCAATAGAAGGCCGGCAGGAAAAGGAACATTTTCTGTCGGCCAATAGGAGGCCGGCAGGAAAAGAAAAGATAGTTCTGAAAGTGTTCTCTTTCTCTTTCTAACGCAAAGAGTTGCGCAGTCGTCCATTAGCGGTCCATTTCTATATGTCGATGATCGGACCTTCCACACTCAGATGCAAAACGGGTTGCCGGCGCGCAAGGAACTGGCAACTGGGTGCCCAACATAATTAATTAAATACATTGTAAAATACATTTTATTTGATTTCTTAAGAACAATACCTATGTTTGTAAATAGTGAACCTTATAATTAAACTGTCTAAAGTTATCCTAGTATTTGCTTGCTAATATTCAAGTGTATATCTGGCTGAACCAAATTATCTCCGACTGAGAAAGATACCCGAAGGAAATTTATTAAGTTCATTAGCCCTAATTAGCAGAGGGCTAGTACCGTTTCAATGTAGCAGAGTGGCGCTTTGTTGTAAAGTAGTATTTAGGCTGTAGCAATCGTTATAAAAGTAATATTGCTTAAATAATGGTGAACGAGTTAATAATTAATAACTATCAATATATCTAGGAATGTAATGCGTATCATAACTGCCGCAGATGTTTGGAAATCCGAGCTCGAAATCTGAAATCCGCGAATAAGGCTATTATGATTCATAACGTGCGTGGTATGTTCAATAGTTTATCGATTGCAGTATGGTAATGGTTGCCATGTACGGTAATAGCTATTAACATATCTAGGAATGTTATGAGTATCATAACTGCCGCAGATGTTTTGAAATCCGAGCTCGTAAAGCGAGGATTTTAAAACATCTGAGGCTGTTATGATTCATAACATCCGTGATATGTTCAATAGTTTATCGGTTGCTATATGGTTATGGTTGCCATGTAGGATAATATTCCATTACCCTACAGATAAGTTATGACCTAGTTACCAGCCCACTTTTGTATATGTAAACAAAGGCTTAATATCCTGAAACCGGTAAAGGAATATTACCGTACAGATACAGCTGTTTCAGTATGGTAATGGTTGTCATGTACGGCAAAGTACTATTTTACCGTACAGATACAGTTATGACTTAGTTACCAGCCTACTTTTGTACCGGGTGACCATAAATATATGTGATCGCATTGCCCTTGGAATGAGCAACGCTTTAAAAAATTATGAATTCAACTACCTAACCTAAATATCAAATGTCATTCATGTCATCACAACTGACATTTCTAGGTGTCAAAATCATTACTGATTTCTATAATTTATTATTATAGCATCAACATTTATAAGTAGCTAATTTTATGGCTACTAAAATCACAGATATTTATGACCACCCGATATATGTAAACAAAGGTTTAATTTCCTGAAATCAATAAAATATTAATTTAAAAATCTAAGGCTTTTTGAAATGAAATAAAATAAATCTGTTCCCTTTTATTTCCGGGGCGTCGCCGCCACTGTTAATTTCCAAAAGTAGCCGAATGCTATCGATGTGACTCGAAGCATTTATGGGAAGAGGCGGGAAAATATACAGGAGAATTTAAACTTCCAACAAATAGGTACCTCACAATTTGTATTTCAAATGGAAAATAAAATAGTGTACGTTTCCGACGAAACACTGCAAAGTGAATGCAACAGGTTAACTACCGTACTTAATCGTGTAAGTGTTACCTTGATTTTATATAGGTTATGTTTTATGTCATTCTTGGACGTTTTTATTTGGTTAACTTTTGGGTGGTTTAAAACAGTTCGACTTTCAGGCCTCTTTAGTTCAAGATTTAATAAATTCCTACAAATTGCTAATAAATGAAAATGTGATAGTAGTAAGAAGCACCCCAGCAACGGACGACGAGCTTAAATATTTTCACTCGTCGTCTTACGTTGACTTTCTAAAAAGCTGTAATGAAGCTGAGGACGTAGATTTATTATATGATGATGAGCAATCGGAATTTGGCTTAGCGTATGACTGCCCACTGTTACCAAAATTATACGATTTAATCAGAGTACTCGCCGGTGGATCTTTAACTGCAGCGAAATTATTGAGTGCTCGCAAATGCAAGATCGCAATAAACTGGTGCGGAGGATGGCATCATGCACAGAGGTAAACTACACATTTGTATTGTTTCAATTGGGCTGTACATTTTTTTTAGGGATGAAGCTGAAGGATTCTGTTATGTAAATGATGTAGTGATAGCCATACAAAAATTAACCGAAACGTTTCCAAAGATATTGTACCTTGACCTGGATGTTCACCATGGTAATAGTGTTAAACACACTGGCAATTAGGAATTATTGTTTGCTTTTGTCTAGGTAACGGAGTCCAAAATGCATTTGAACTAAGCAAAAAGATATTAACTTTGTCGTTCCATAAGTACAGTCCTGGATTTTACCCTGGAAGTGGTGCTTTGAATGAAACAGGATGCTACGATGGCAGATTTTATTCATTAAATGTCCCGTTACTTGAAGGCTGCAGCGATGAAACTTATTTAAAAATTTTTATGGCAATATATTCTAGGTATGGTTTTTAAATAATTATTAGAGGTATCTATATCTCTTTTTAAACCACGTGTTACCTCAATATAAACAAGGTAAAAATATTGAATTGAATAGAATTCAGTTCATACTGTTTTTTTAACTTTTTAACTAAGCATCTTGGTAATGGTTTGGCTGAATTTTATCATTGTATACTTTGTTAAAGAATTGATAGTATTAAAACATGATTGTAATAACGATATACAGCCGTGATTCATTTTACATCTTTGCACTTTTGTTACTTTTTTATAGTTTTAGTACAATAAAATTGAAGATAAGTGTAGTATCGAATAATATCTGGTTGGAAATTTTAAATATTTTGTAGTACCTATCTATCTAAATATTAAATGCATCCAACACCTGTTGCAATTCTAGAGCATTTTTAATAGTGGGATGTATATTTTAGGGTGATACAGTCATTTAAACCTTTGGCTATAGTTGTACAGTGTGGCGCAGATGGTATAAATGGAGATCCAGTAGGACAGATGAATACAACTCCTATAGGGATGGGCCAATGTATACAAGAAATCTTAAAATGTCAACTTCCAACATTATTCTTAGGAGGAGGTAATTTAATAAATTATATTGTGGGTACTGCTTTCATTTTATGGCATCATTTGAATTTTATTCATATTTTATGTGCAATGAGAAAATGATAAATACAAAAGACAAAAATTACCACAGTTAGGCCAGCATATTATGTATTTATAATACAGAAATTGTTGTATTTTATTGTTATTATTATTATGGTATTTAGTAATGGGGAAGTATTTATAATGCTCAGAAAAACATCAAAATATTAGATTTCAAGCTTAATGATTTCATGTTCGAGATTTTGTAGTTTAAAAATTGAATAACATTCTTTGGAATTATGTAAGTAGAAACTAAAGAAACGCGCTCTAGGGTTTTGTCCGTTTCGGTCTCTGTTTAACGTTGAGGTATGGTTTCTTTCGGTGCATCCCTGCCTGTTACCAATGGTTGCAAAACTTTTTTCTAACTGTTCTGCCAGAAATGCTTACACCAAACATTTCCAATAACCCTTTTATGGCTTTGGATGTTCAATAACAGTCTTACAGAACAAGATTACAAATTCTTCTTTGGTATTGGGGCATCAGTTTTCTTTTTGAATCTGTTTGTGGGTGGGGCAATTCTAACAGATACATTCTCCTTATAATGCAGAAATACAGGGTGAGTCATAATTAGGTTAAAATAAATTAACCAAAGCTTCTTTAGACCAAAACAAAACAATTAACTTAATACACCTTAGTACCAAAATGGTTTTGATAGTCGGTTTTAATTTTAAAACAGTATCAAGACAACGGCTGTCATAAACAGCCATTAATCGTTACAGAATGGTTAAATTACTATTTCAATGGTAGACGGATTGGCCAGGTGGTCCTGTGAGATGGCCACCAAGGAGTCCCGATTTCAATCCGCTGCATTTCTTTTTATGTGTTTTTTTTTTAACAGCTGGTTTACCGTGAGGTACCGCGCGGGAAAACAGTTGCTGCTAATGAAATTCGTTAAAACTATAATATTCAGTAAGTATGAATCCCTACTAGGACGGTGCCATGCTTGCATTACGGCTGGAAGGGAGCATTTTGAACATTTGCTATAGCAGTTTTCTATTTTTTCGTTATTGTCCATTGTTAATTGTCTTACAAGTTTTAATCACAAATAGAAATAACAATTTTTGCATTATTAACGCCCTATATCTTCTTAACGGAGCATTTTGGTATTAAGGTGGATTAGGTTAATTGCTTTGTTTTGGCCTAAAGAAGCTTTGGTTAAATTTTTTATCCCTAATTATGACTCGCCCTGTATACAAAGGTTGTAAATAGAGTAATGGCCATGTGTATTGTACAAAATCTTCTTTATTGAATTATAATAATAATAATAATTTTTACCCCAAAAGAAAACATTCCATAGAGGAGCTTATAAACCAGTGGCGTAACTTGGTACCCGCAGACCCCGCAGCCGTGGGGGGCCCAAAGAGCCCCCCTAATTTTCTTTTTCTTTCATTCAATAAACACAAGCAGGAAAAACTCTTCCTATTTTTATTTTTATCATAATGGGATGTCCACGCTAAAAGCAAAAGTAGTTTTGAATTGCCGGCCTTTAAATTCAAACTGACATAGATTGTTTTGTAATATGGGGCATAAGGTAATGAAAGTGGCGAATTTCCTGCAGTCGTAAGGCTGATTTAAGTTGACCTAATACCGTCCGTATTGTAAGAATTCTATAATTTTACAACATGATTGTTGTGGAGCCTTCTCAGTTTTCCGTTATTTGGAAAATTCCTGATTGCCAGCTCGCCTTGGAATTTAATGGACTGTATGAATTGTAGGTTTCACTGAATAAATACACTCGTTGAAAGCCGGAAATATGTTACTTTATTAGCAATAAACAACACATTGAACATTTGAACATTTACAAGAATTAGCTTTCGTAGAGCGGACCGGTTCGCATGCTGCCACGTTGACAGATGGAACGTAAGTAAGTTTCTAGAATCGGACCCGCACGGGAGTCTACTGCGCACAGTATGAATTCAGAATGCAAGAGAAGCGGCAAAAGTTTATAAAGTCCTTAACATACCGCCCGCCTTGGAAAGGGTAACCTTTCAAATAAAACAGTACAGAGTTGACATGTAAAAGCTAGAGTAAAACATGTAACATGAACACACATATATAAAAAGCATAATAGTACATGGATCTTAATCTAGTACAAGAAAACCCGAACAATGGGGAGCCAAAAGGCTTTACGAAAACTGCGCTGAACGCTAACGCACTAGTTCACAACACTAGGTAGCGGGCACAATTTAGCGAAGGATCGCTTCACGATCCCTGACACAGTGTTCACTGACGCCACACGCGTAACGCCGTCAAGGCCAGGGTGCAGCTCGGTGACCCGGCCTAACCTCCACTTCAGAGGGGGTAGATTGTCATCCTTGATGAGGACCATGGAACCAGGCTGGAGGTCCGAAAGATGCGTGCGCCATTTGGTGCGCTGTTGGAGTTCCGAGATGTACTCTTTACTCCATCTCTTCCACACATTCTGGTGAAGTTGTTGTATTCTCTGGTATTTAGACAGCCGAGACTCGACTATCTCAGTTACGTTGGGATCAGGCAGTGACACCAACGGACGACCAATCAGGAAATGAGCAGGAGTCAAAGGCTGAAGGTCGTTTGGATCAGAGGACAAAGGGGACAGGGGTCGGGAGTTTAAGGTCGCTTCCACCTGTGCTAACAAAGTGCAAAATTCATCATAATTTAGACTAGCGTTACCTATAACGCGACGTATGTGATGTTTGGAGGACTTGATTCCGGCCTCCCACAATCCGCCAAAGTGGGGACTGTGCGCGGGTATAAAATGCCAAGCTACTCCGTCGTTCGCGACTGATTCGGAAATAGAAGGGTTTTGTTCCGCGAGAAAATTGCCTAATTCGATTAACTCGGAATTAGCGCCTACAAAGTTAGTGCCGTTGTCTGAGTAGACATGGAGCGGTTTGCCTCGTCGAGCCACAAACCGGCGAAAAGCCATTAAGAAGGTTTCAGTAGAAAGATCAGCGACCAATTCAAGGTGCACTGCCTTTGTGACAAAACAATAAGCTGTAACTCGTTGTAAGCGAGCGAAGCTTGAATACTGATTGAACGGAAATGGTTCAACAGAGGTTACAGGAAGACTCTGAACTTCTTTTTTGAGTTCTGGAAGCTCAGCACGAACATGTTTGGAAGCAGGCCAAGATGCCTCACTTTCGCTTAGCCAGGTGGGACCGTGCCACCAAAGGCTTAACAGACCCAGCGGGTCAAATATCTGCGATCTTTCAGACAAGATGCTACGCTTGGTAGCCTCACCACTTGTAGAATTTGAAATATGGGATATTTCAGACAAGCTGCTACGATTGGTAGCCTTACCACTTGTAGAATCTGAAATATTGAACATGGAAGTAGGCCAAGATGCCTCACCTTCGCTTAGCCAGGTGGGACCGTGCCACCAAAGGCTTGACAGACCCAGCGGGTCAACTATCTGGGAAATTTCAGTCAAGCTGCTACGATTGGTAGCCTTACTACTTGTAGAATCTGAAATCTGGGATATTTCAGGCAAGATGCTACGCGTGGTAGCCTTACTACTTGCAGAATCTGAAATATTCTCTACTGATAAGAATCTTTTCTGAGCGATTTGCAATGAATCACCCAATACCTCTACAGGTTCCTTGAGAGGGATAGAGACAACGAATCGACCATTCGCTTCTCGTTGCGTATTTTGCACGAAATGTGCCTCACAGGCGTTCTCTTCTTTTGTGCGGACCTTTTCCTCAGGGTAATGTTCGAGTTGCCAAAACCTAGCAATGGGGTCAGAAGCATCCTCGATCGTGCTAAGATTGCACTGTACAGGGTACGCAGAAGGAGGGCCTGTAGGGCCAGAAACAATCCAACCAAAACGAGTCTTTTGGAGGATGGGAAGATTTGGGCCTAGACCAATTTGTCCAATACAAAGGAGCTGCCAGAAAATGGGCGAACCAATCAGAATGTCGATGGTGCCCGGTTGGTCATAGGACAGATCTGATAACTTGATGTTATCAGGAACCTTGAAGCTGTTTCGCTGGACGCGAAAACTTGGGGTAACACCCGTAATCTCATCGAGAACAAGACAGGATAGGCCAATGCCGTATGAAGTGTGAGGGGCTTGCAGCTTGATATCACACCTAGCCTTGATTTGAGAAGTGGCTTTACTTAAGCCAGAAACAGTAACGTTGACTTCGCGAATTGGAAGCTTCAACCTTTTACACAAATCTGAACGTATAAAGTTCGATTGGGAACCGGAATCCAACAGGATTCGCACAACGTGAGGCGTACCATCATCAGCGATGAGTTTAGCGGTAGCCGTAGGTAAGAGTACCTGCAAAGCATTCGAACAGAATGCAGAAATCGATTGATTTAGCTCAACAGGGGTTTCTGCCGACATCGCAGATCCTGGTTGACTAGAAGAAGCATTTTGAGGTTTATCCTCATGAAGAAGTGTGTTGTGCCTTGATTTGCACTTTCTACACGTATATTTGGAGCTACAAAGGCTCGCAAGGTGACCCTGAGTTAGGCAATTAAAGCATACGCGGAGCTCTTTTGCCTTTGACTTTCTGTCAAGAACAGACAGCTTGACAAACTTATCGCATTTGTACAAGGAATGAGATCCTTTACAAAGTGGACACGAAGGGGTACCCGACACAAATGATTTAGAATGTACCTTGGAAGACCTTTCGGGTACAAGCTTGCTATCTTTTACCTCTAGAGTTTCTAGAAGATTTGCTGTATTTTGTAAGAATTCCTTGAACTCATCAAGATTAGGCAGGTCAGAACTTGACCGGTTTCTAAGGACCTCCCATTCACGAAATGTAGTGGGGTCCAGTTTTTTAGAAACTACATAAATTATAACAAAATCAAGAAGCTCGCTTTCGGTAGCTAATGATTTGATTGCTGCAAAATGTTTGAATAACATATCGCTAATCGTACGTAATTTAGTTGCAGATTCCTTACTGCAAGATTCAAGCTCGAAAATAGCCTTGAGGTGGTTATGAACCAGAATTTTTGGATCATTGTATCGATTGCACAATGCCTCCCAAGCTAGAGTATAATTACCCGCAGTAAACTCTAAACTTTTTATAATTTGGCTTGCATCACCCTGTAAACTAGCCTTTAAGTAATGCAGCTTTTGAATATTAGTTAACGCTTGATTCTCATGAATTAAACTAATAAAAATCTCACGAAATTCCAGCCATTCTGACACGTTCCCTGAATATTTGGGAATCGAAATGGCAGGAAGGCGTACAGCTCGATTATTGCAATGTGAACTGCAATTTGAATGCGTTGATCTTACGCTACCGTTAGGAGATCCAGAACGATCTGGTGCAACATCAGATTGCTTGTTGTATTCATTAATCAAATATTCAGCTTGTGAGATTGCACGAAAATAAGAGTTTTCAAATTCGACTTGTTGCTGCATTTCAGATTCTGTATCCTTACTGGTGTCTAAAATTTGTTCATGAACCTCATAATATTCTGATAACACGGTGGCTATAGCATCCAATCTTTTTTGCAATTCAATAATTTGAGTACTAGGTAAAAATTGATCTTCATCATGAATTATTTGCAAAGATTGCACTTAATTTGCAAAACGCGTAAGCTTGCCCTTGATAGAGCCACGTGCTCTTACAAGCGGATCCATAATTGTTGAGATTAAAACAATTTAACAGATCGAACTAACTTTTCGTACGCCACTGGCGTGAATTTTGTACGCTTCTGGTACGCGGACCCAACGGGTCAACTATCTGTGATATTTCAGGCAAGATGCTACGCGTGGTAGCCTTACTACTTGCAGAATCTGAAATATTCTTTAACGATAAAACCTTTCGCACGCCTCTGGTACGGAATTTTGTTTACAACGCAGACAGCGCTTGATAACAACGCGAAAAACTTGTCGCTAGCGACGCAGAAAAACGACCCTGGTACAACGCGAGATGATTCACTTGTGACTGCTTCGACTGCAGTATGAAAACATGCAGGGGATATCGCTAACAAACGTAATAGCTTGGCATTTCACGCAATTAAAATGTTTATATGACTCATAAACCATTTGTTTACGCAATAATACGCAGCTGAAATTATGCACATGCAAACACAGATGATAGAAAACCAAATATTCATGCATAGGAAATCACAAAATTAGGAAATTAGGCTTACATTGATATTGGTGTGTGCCGCCTTGCCGGTTTTCCTCGTTGCTGTGGTTCGTACTACCGTCTCGCCTGCAGCTGCAATGCCCACGTGCACGAACTTGGCGCCAAACTCGGCGTTTGGCTATCTCGCTCTCACGTTGATAGCACCGTCTGCTGTCTTCCTTCCTCTCGCTAGGAATGAATTTAACACGATTGAAACTGCTTGTACTTGCCAATGACCAATGTTGTCGAATGCTGTCGCTGTTGATTGGACTCGCAATGACCTAATGTGGTTTAATCCTGGCTCTGTAGGACCAATGTTGTGGAGCCTTCTCAGTTTTCCGTTATTTGGAAAATTCCTGATTGCCAGCTCGCCTTGGAATTTAATGGACTGTATGAATTGTAGGTTTCACTGAATAAATACACTCGTTGAAAGCCGGAAATATGTTACTTTATTAGCAATAAACAACACATTGAACATTTGAACATTTACAAGAATTAGCTTTCGTAGAGCGGACCGGTTCGCATGCTGCCACGTTGACAGATGGAACGTAAGTAAGTTTTTAGAATCGGACCCGCACGGGAGTCTACTGCGCACAGTATGAATTCAGAATGCAAGAGAAGCGGCAAAAGTTTATAAAGTCCTTAACAATGATCATTAAATGTTAGATTTATGGTTTTTTTTACGCCTATCCCTATACACATTCTGTTAGCAGCAGAGTTGCCAACTGTACCGTAATTACCTCATCCGTAATCCGTAAGGTACTGTACGAACTACAATCCCGTAGAGGCGCGAAAAAATGCCACGATTGACAATGTGTCTATTATTGTTTACATTTGTGCAAGTGAAGTTTTGATATTTTTTAGTAGACATTAGACATTTTTAATTATAAATATGTTATTTTTCTGCTGTTTAAATATTGGCGCATGCGTCGAACCAGTAATTACTCAACCAATCGCTTTACGTTCATTACGCTGCGCATAACCTCAACTTGGTGATTAATGATACAGTTCAAGTTGTAAGAGAAACTGAATCTTTTTTGCTACTGTTCAAAACGTACACACATGTTTTTTTGGATTAAGTATAAATCGGTGGGATCTTTTAAGTTCTATTACGAACGCATCCGCTATAAAAAAAAAAAACTTAACCCTATACGATGGTCTTCCAGAACCCAAACTCTCACCGCAGTTGAATTACGTTTTAAATATATTACTGCTGCTCTGAATAAAACAATATTAACATAAAAAAGGAAGAATGCGATGAGGAGAGAAGAATTCTAACCGGCATCGATAATTTTGAATTTGTAATTCTTTGTGTTTTAGTGAATAACATTTTGGGGGAATTTGACATCACTTAAAAAATGCTACAGAATCCAGACACGAATTTGATGAAAGCTACAAACTGTATTATAAAATCTTTAGAATATTTACAGAAATATCGAAGTGAGTACCTTAATGTTGAATTAGAAGCAACCAATTTAGCCAACAACGGGAAAATAAATCCTACATTTAAAAATGAACGCAGACTGAAAGTTAAAAGACATTTTGACGATCTTTTGGAACATCAAAATTTATCAGATTTTAATAAGTATTTTAAATTTAACATTTTTTGTAGTGCTTTAGATATGTTAATAACTCAGTTAAGCCAAGATTTGAATCTGTTTCACGCGGCAAACCTTTTCAGTTTTTTAAATCCAAAGACTGTGCGAAATGACTGCGAAAGAGCTCTTTTCCAAAGCAACAGTTTTCCAAATATTTTATAAAAATTGCATTTCAGCTTCATTTCCTTATTTAGATAAACTAAAAGAGTATAAAAGCGTGAAACAATCTGCTAAATTTTTAATAGTTGATAATCGGAATTTATCATCACCTAAACTAAATATTAAGGAAAATAATCGAATGCATGACGAATTTAAAACTAAGTGTTAGTGAATATATGAGACATATAAAATAAAGCAGGTACAAAGTGTTTAGTAAACGCAACAGCTATATTGAACGACGCGGAGGAAGCAACAGGCGTAAAGATTTGCACAACACGCAGCTAGCTAACCGCGGCAAATACAAATACGACATATACAAGGGGCGCAAATTCAATAGGACAAATACATCGTAAATGAAAAACAGCGGTGACAACGAAACCATAACGACGCGAACCAACAAAAAGAGGAAACAAATGAGTCCGTTAACACAACAAAGGGAAGGAAAGAAGGCAAATACAGAAAGCTGCTATCATATGAACAATGAAGAATCTACAGAAAAAATGGGGAGTATAATTGATAAGCTAGACAAAGTTCTCAGCGAACTGAAAGAGATAAAGGAAGAACAACAAATCTACAAACATGTAATCAAGGAATTCAAAGAAGAGAATGAGATTTAAAAAAGAGATTAGTAAATCTGAAAAGGAACAGAAGGAAAAACAAAACAACATAGTTATTAAGGGAAAGAAATTTAATGAGGAAAAAGCTGAAGAAGAAATGCGGCAATTTCTAGAAACTAACTTGGCAGTAAAGTCGAACATTGTAGAAACCAAAATAATAAACATAGAAACAGGAGGGTCACTAGCAGTGATTAAACTTAAAACTTGGGAGGACAAAAAGCAGGTTATGATAAAATAAGAATAAATTAGGAGGTATAAAGGTAATAATAGAAAGCGATCTAACGAAGGAAGAACAAAGAATCGAAAAAATAATAAGAAGGATCGCTAAAAAAGCAAAGGAAGAAGGAAAGAAAGTAAAAGTGGCGTATAAGAAACTAATTATAGACGGATCTCCCTGAGTCGGGAACGAGGAGCAGGGAAAAGTGATTCGAGTATCAAAAAACTAAGAAAAGAGGAAAGGGATTATTGCCTCAGTACCTAACAATTCCGGCAGTATAAGGGGACTAACGGTAAGAAGACGACAAGCAAGGAAAAGGAATAAAAACTGGGCACTTGGAACATCAGAGCAATATCAGGAAAAGAAGAACTGGTAGCAAGATTTGAACGAACAAAAATGGCAATTGACAGAAACGAAAAAGAAATGGGTTTTAAATTAACAAAAGGAGGACATGATTTAATTTTCAGCGGAGTGGAAGCAAATAGGAGAGCACAAGCAGGAGTGGCCTGTCTAATACATAAAGACCTAGTGAACAGCATTAATAAATGGGTTTTGTATCGGAAAGATTTATGAGTATTGAGGTGCAAGTTGAAAAGAAGGAAGTTTATGCAATTATAGCAGCATATGGCCCAAATGCAAACGATAAGAAAGAGAATAAAGATAAATTCTGGTCAGAGCAAAGAAAACTTTTACAGTAATGGGCTATGGATAATAGATTTCTGCATACTGAACGACATGATAGTTGCTAACAAGCACTTTCAGCATAGAGAAGTACATATGTACACGAGAGAAGTAAATAGTCGAATATTGATTTAGTACTGGTAGAAAAAACAAAAAAGGGTCTATTAAAAGACGTAGGGGTAAAAAGACAACACGAAATAGGAAGTGACCATCATTTAGTAATGGCACGACTGAAAGTGCAACCAAGGAAACATAATGCAGACAACCTATTAAGTGGAAAAAAGGAGTTTAAGAGCATTAGAACATACATGCTACAGCAAGAAGAACACAGATTGGAGTATAAAAAAGAGATAGCAATAGAAGATAAGAAACGAGAAAGATATTTAATGTCGGAACACACTGTGGGAAAACTTCATGGAAATAACAATATCGGCAGCAGAGAAAGTTTGTGGAATAACTAAAAAAGATTGCAGAAGAAAACTAACAAAATGGTGGAATGATGGAATGATGAAATCAGAAACGAAGTTAAAAAGAAAAAAATATATACAAACAAAAGCAACAGAACTATACGAAGAATATAAGACACAAAGAGGTAGAGTTAAAAATAAGAACCCCCGATGAAATACAGAATACTCTCTAGAACTACAAAGGAAGGAGTTAGAAGATGCACTGCACAGACTAAAAACAGCGAAAGCATCCAGATAGGGCAGCATTAAATCAGAAATGCTAAAATGTATGGGAGAATAGGGAATAACGTGGTTACACATGATAATAGAACGTGCTTGGGAAGGAAAACAAGTACCCAATGATTGTGAGACAGCAATTATCATACCACTCCACAATGCACTGCGATAACTTCCGAGGGATAACGCTACTGAATGTAGCAAATAAAGTGTATGAAATGGTTCTGGAAAAAAGTTTATGTCCAACAAAAGCAGGGTTTGCGCCAGATAGAAGCACTCAAGAATGGATTTTTAGAATGCGGCAGATAATCAAAAGAACAATAGCACATAATAGCAAACTATCTATATGTGCAAAAGATCTGGAAAAGGCATTGATAGTGTGCCGAGCAATAAGATATGGGAAACCTTGTACAAAAGGGGAGTGCCTCACGAATTAATAGAAATCATACAAAGTATATACAATCAAACAATAAATGTAGTAAGAATAAGCAAAACTAACAGACGAATTTATAACAACTAAAGGAGTAAGACAAGGAGGAATGCTCAGCCTACTGCTTTTTATAACATTTATAGCCGAAATATCAATAGAACAAAACAGAAGCGGAGCAAAAATAGGAGTTAGATGATTAAGAACAGTAACAGTAAAGCAATTCATCTATGCTGACGACTTAATGCTTCTAGCTAATATAGAAGAACATCTACAACAAAAATAGAAGACTATTTTAAAAGAAAGAGATATCAGCAACGAAGAAATAATTCTACAAAACGGAACAAGAAGCCTTTCAACAGAGTAAAACAGTTGCGAGATCCCATACAGTAAAAGGAAATATAGGGAAGGTAAAGGAAGAAGACAGTAACATGGAGAAACTATGTAAACTGATGGAAGAAATGAGAAACGATATGAAAGGAATAAAAACCGAAATCCAAAGTGCAAGGACTGAAATACAAATAAATAATGATACAATCAACCAATTTGGAGAAGAAATCCGGAAAATCAAAGAAGAACAGATTAAGAAGAAGACAGAGTGGGAATGGGAGAAAACGGAATTAAGAAAAGAAGTACAGCACCTCAAGGACAAGATAGAAAAACAGGAGAAGGATAAAAAGAAAAACAATATTATTATTAAAGGATGGAAACCGAAAGACGGTAGTATGCCCGAAATAGAAGTAGAAAACTTTATACAAGAAAAGTTGCAAGTAAAAAGAGCATTCAAGATCGGCAAACAACCTATTAAGAAAATAGTGGTAGCAGAAATGTCCTCATTTTCTGAAAAAACTAGAAATAATGAAAAACAAGGCAAAACTTGGCAGAGACAAAATTTATATAGAAGATGACCTAACCAAAGATGAGCAGCTTATCCAAATAGCTATTAAAAAAATGGCAAGAGAAGAAGAAGGAAAAGGTATGGCGACACAAATAGGCTACAAAAAATTAAAGATCAACAACATACAATACGAGTGGTCAAATGAAGATGGAGGTAGTTTAATACTTAAAGAAGATAATACAAAAAACTAGCAACAAAACATAATGAACGAACTAGTATGACAGACATGGCAATGGAAAAGGATACGAATAGGAAGACAGGAAGAGGCACAATACACAACTCAAAAACAAATACTAAATAGAAATTAGGAACATGGAATGTGAGAGGAATCAACTATGAGGGACCACTAAAGCAATTAATAGAACAATTAAGAAAATATAAGGTTGAGATACTAGCAGTAAAAGAAACAAACATAAAAAATGAGAGCATAACGGAAATAGAAGATTATTTATTCGTCAATGGAGGAGGAACACAAAATAGACTAGGAAGAGATTTTTTTAATAAAAGAAATAGTAGCGAGTTTATTGGACTTTCAGAAAATTAGTGAACGTGTTTAAGTTACCTGAGAATAAGAGGACCCCAAAGGAAACTAAGTTTAATAAATGTGCACTCACCAACAGAAGACGCGGAAGAGGAAGCTAAATAAAAGTTTTATACAGAGTTGGAAGAATTATATGATAAAATACCCAAATACGATGTCAAAATCATAGCTGGAGACTGCAATGCAAAAGTAGGCAGGAAAAAAAAATAGACTGGCAGTGGGGAAGTATAGTAAACATAAGGAAACAAACAAAAACGGTCAGAGATTAATTAACTTTGCTTTAGAGAAACAACTACAATTAAAAGCAACATTCATAAAGCATCGTGATATATATATATATATATATAAAGGAACCTGGTAAAGCCCTGATGCTAAGACTACCCGTAAATGTTGTACAATCTATGTGAACTAGATGCCTATGGTATCTCCTACATATGCATGCAATTGTTTATTTGCCGTTGTTTTTCTAATGGTTGAACTGTCATCATTTCTAAAGCTGTGTTTTTCCAACATGGAAAATTTTAAATGTGAGGTGTGTGCAGTCATAAAGTTTTTGACAAAACTTGAGTGGAAACTGACAGATATTCTTCACGATCTGGAGAAAGTTTATGGAGATAATACTCCAAAGAAAACAACCGTTTATGAAAGGATAAAACGATTTCGAGAAGGACGCACATCCATCCGAGATGACAGTCGCAGCGGAAGACCTGCAGTCTCCGTAACCGAGGAAAACGTGGCTGCTGTTCAACAGATAATAGAGGAAGATCAACGAGTATCATTGCATAAAATAGCCACACGTTTAAGTATTTCATAAGGTTCAGCTCCTCACTCAATTGTTACCGACAGTCTAGGATTAAGCATGTGGGATTCGGACGGCGTAATTCTAATAGATTTTTTAGAGAGGAAGAAAACAGTTAGGTGGAGTTACTATGCTGATGTTTTGCGAAAACTCTACGGCGCTTTGCTGGTGAAACGGTCAGGAAAACTGCACCGTCAAATTTTGTTCCATCAGGATAACGCCACGGCGCATTCATCCGCCATTTCAAGAGCTGTTGGGAATTGCTTCCGCAGGCACCTTATAGCCCAGATTTAGCCCCTTCAGACTACTTTTTGTTTCCAAAGTTGAAGAAGCATCTGAAGGGAATTCTCTGGGAATCCATTTCTGATGCAAAACGTGCTGCTTTGCAGTGGTTCATATCACAGCCTTCTGAATTTTACAGAAGTGGATTAGAGCGATGGCGGCACCGTATGAAAAAGTGTTTTGAGTTAGAAGGTTGTTATGTAGAAAAATAAAGATAAATAAATGTTTTTTTATCTGTTAGTATTGTTTTTCCGGGAAGATTTTGATATACCCTCGTATCATTTACATTCAGTATTTTGTTGATGTGATAGACTAATTTCGTGTGGTATCTCCAGTGTAGCTCAGTGGTTAGAGCATTGGACTGCAGTGCGGAAATCTGGAGTTCAAATCCCAGAATCGATGCTTGGCAGGCGGCCTACCCAGTCGCTTTAAATAATTGGGGACCTGTGTTCGAAAGAACAAGGGTTAATAACGTGGTTTTCTAATGCATGATGCTCACCACATCACCACGTGTAATGAATTTGACACGTGACAGCCGGCGAGGATACGGAAACTCTGACCTTCCGCCTTGCAGGCCAAGCTCCTTCATGGGGTGTTAGTCCTTCACCATTATTATTATCTCCAATTTAATCCATTTGTTCTGATAATCTTGTTTTGCATATATTATATATACTTCTGGTTGGGTTAGTCCCCCTTTTTTGCACTGCGGCCTACAAGACCTATTGTGCACATCCCAGTGCTTCACCTTGCCTCACAGAGGTATTCTGATGTCCTCAAAAAAGCTTACTAGTGCGTTTAGTGAGGTGTTTATCAGCAGTTCGGGTTCGATTATTGTTTCCCCAAAGTGTTTATGTCGCAGAGTTATGAGTTCCTCGCACTCGCATATCTAGTGGATTGAATTCTCGTCCTTCTCTTCACAGAATCTACAGTCTGTGTTTAATGTCACTCCTATTGTGTGCAGATGTTTGTTCATATAACAGTGTCCTGTAGTTATCATTGTTATGTGTTTTATTTTCTCCCTTCCATTTTCCAGGAGTGCCAGTGTCGCTTTCTTGGACGGTTCCCCTATGAAGTTTCTAGAGTGCCTTGCTTTAGGATAGTCGTACCAGAATTTGCAATGCTTATCTCGTAACCAGTTTCTAGTTTGCTCCCTGATCATGCTATAAGCTATGTTACAGGTAGGCTCTGGTCCTATCAACTATATTGTACTGGCTGATTTTGCTAATTTATCTGCTTTTTCGTTGCCTATTATTTCCTGGTGACCTGGAACCCACAACAGGCCCAGTTTGTTGTGTTCTCCCAGTTGAACCAGTTTTCTGTGGCATTCATATACCAGTCCTGAGTTGAACTGGTTGGATGACAGCGCTTTTAAAGCTGCTTGGCTGTCCGTCAGGATATGTATTCTCCTACCTTTGTAGGATCTCTTCACCATTAATTGGGCGCACGTTAGAATTGCTGTTACCTCAGTCTAGAATACTGTTGCATAGTGTCCCAGGTTTATACTTATTGTATTTCCTGGTCCTGTGCCATAAATACCCAGACCTGTTTCATTTTCTGTTCTTGTTCCGTCTGTGTACCAGACTTCTCCCTTTAGTTTGGTTAGGACTTCTTCCTCGTTCCACTCTTCCCGCTCTGGAAGATATACTTCGAACGGTTTTTGGAACAGGTAAGATGTCTTTATTTTGTTGGACTTCATCTGCAGGATGAGGTTTTCACGTAATAGATTAAAGATTTCGGTATGGTATCCCCAATGTCCAGGATAGCAATCATACCCTTATATTTTCAGCCTGTATGCTCCTAGTCTCGCTTCCGCCTCTACCCTTAGGTGTAATGGGGGAAGGTTCAGCAGGGCTTCTAACGCTGCTGTCGGGGTTGTTGACATTGCCCCCGTTATTCCAACACAGGCCATTCTTTGTATTTTGCTGAGCCACTTTTTATTTTTAATAATGCTTGCCTTGTGCCACCATACCAAGGCTGCATAGGTTATCGTCGGTATGATTACTCTTGTGAAGAGCCAGTATACCATTTTTGGTGACAGTCCCCATGTTTTTCCAAACATTCTTCTGCAGGTCCAGAATGCTCTACAGCCTTTGCTTGTAACATGTTCCATATGGTGTTTGAATGTCAATTTGGTGTCTAAAATCACACCCAAATATTTGACCTTCTCCACCATCTGTAATTCTTTCATGTATAGTATTAAGTTCCTATACTTGGTTTTCTTCCTTCTTGTGGTTGACAGAAGCGAGGTCTTTTCCGGGTTAACTGATAGTCCCTTGGCTTCACACCATTTTTCCACAATATTGAGGGTCTCTTGCATTCTTTCGAATACTACGCCCTTAAATTTTCCTTGTATGTAGATGGTGATGTCGTCAGCCTAGCCCTGCCTGTATAAGCCCCTCTCCTTTAGTTCCCGTAGAAGGTCATCCACCACGAGGTTCCACAGCAGAGGTGACAATACCCCTTCTTGTGGGCACCCTCTGGTCACCGACACTTTTACGGTTGTCTTGTGAAGAGAAGTGGTTATGACTCTGCTTTTATTTTATTTAATCGAGTACCCTTCTACCGATTGGTGTAGGGTGTTACAGTGTGTACTTAAATTAACTAACTACTTTGTCAGAATGTTTACTATTATCTAAATATCAAAATAATCTGAATTCTTATCTTAGTCGCTCACTTGTGTGTTTTCATTTACCTCACTCGCGTCGTTCACTATACACAAACTTTCGCCACTCTTTTCTCTCTTGGGCTAACACTTTTGCTTCCGCCCACGTTTTGCCTCTTGCTTCCAGTATCTTCTCTATCGTTTTATCCCACTTCTCTTGTGGCCTACCCCTGTTTCTTCTCCCGGTGGTTTTTGCCTCCCATATTTGCTTCACCTTCCTCTTTTCATCCATTCTCTGCATATGTCCCCACCAGCTGAGTTGTCGGTTTTCTATAACTTCTGTCACTGGGTTTATTTTTAGCTCTTCTCTAATTTGTGCACTCCTTACCCTATCTCTAAGTGTCACCCCTCTTACTCTCCTCAAAAATTTCATTTCCACTGCTTCCACTTTTCTCTTAATCCTTTTTGACATCACCCAAGATTCCGCTCCATATGTCAATATCGGTCTGAATATTGTTTTAAATACTTTCACCTTTGTTTCTCGAGACACTTCCTTCTTACTTATAAAAGACTTGTTCATCACTTGGAATAGTTTATTTGTTTTCTCCATTCTTTCTGTTATTTCTACTTCTTGTTTGCCTTGTTCATCTATAGTCACTCCCAGATAGTTAAATTTCTCTGTTTGTTCTATTTGTCTGTCATTTATTTTTATCTCTGTGTTCTGTCTTTCTTTGCTTATCACTAGTATTTTTGTTTTATCCGTGTTTATTTCCATCTTGTTTTCTGTCAGTGTTTTATTCCATATGTTTAGATTTCTCTGTAGGTTTACTTCATTTTCTGTTATGAGTACCACGTCGTCTGCGAATGCGCACTCTGATATATATATTGGCTGTAGTTTTCTGTATCCTACTAACATTTTCTTGGATTCTGGTTGGCATTTCTTTATTATTTCATCCATGAAGATATTAAACAATGTTGGGCTCATCACTCCTCCTTGTCTCAGCCCTTTCCTCGTTTTAAATTCTGTAGAACTGTTGTTATTGCTGATGACTATATTTCTAGTATTGTTATATAGGCTTTGGATTACTTTGCACAGCTTTGGGTCTACCCCTTTGTTCTTTAAGCATTCCCATACTTCTTTTCTGGGCACTTTGTCGAACGCCTTTTTAAGGTCAAGGAATGCTAAGAACGTTTTTTTATTGTATTGTAGTCTTTTTGCACTTATTTCTTTGATGGTGAATATATGGTCTTGTGTGCCTCTTCCTTTACGAAAACCGCTCTGCGCCTCTTCCAATGTCTGGTCTGTTATTCTTCTCAGTTTTGATTCCAGTATCCGCTCGTAGACTTTGAGTGAGGTACAAAGCAGTGTTATGCCCCTGTAGTTGTCACACTGTTTGTTATCACCTTTTTTGTGTATGGGCACTATTTGGCCTATTTCCCAGTCTTGCGGTATTTTTTCTTCTCTCCAAGCTTTATTGTATATCTCCAGCAGCCATTTCTTCCCTTTTTCACCCATTTCTTTGATCATTTCCGATGTAACCTTGTCGTAGCCCGGAGCTTTCCCATTCTTCATTTTTTGTATGGCCTCTTCCATCTCTTCTCTGGTGATCTTGTCTTCGCCTTCGTTCTGTTCATTTCTGGTACGTTCTTCTACGTTTTCTATATTTGTATTGTCTTCTTCTGCTTCTGCTTCAAGTAGCTCCTCGAAGTACTCTTTCCATCTGTCCATCGTTTCTTTGTTGGTCTTCGTTAATTCCCCCTGCTTGTTCTTCACTCTTGTTATTCTTTTTGTTTTCCCTTTTCTTGCTTGTAACATGTTCCATATGGTGTTTGAATGTCAATTTGGTGTCTAAAATCACACCCAAATATTTGACCTTCTCCACCATCTGTAATTCTTTCATGTATAGTATTAAGTTCCTATACTTGGTTTTCTTCCTTCTTGTGGTTGACAGAAGCGAGGTCTTTTCCGGGTTAACTGATAGTCCCTTGGCTTCACACCATTTTTCCACAATATTGAGGGTCTCTTGCATTCTTTCGAATACTACGCCCTTAAATTTTCCTTGTATGTAGATGGTGATGTCGTCAGCCTAGCCCTGCCTGTATAAGCCCCTCTCCTTTAGTTCCCGTAGAAGGTCATCCACCACGAGGTTCCACAGCAGAGGTGACAATACCCCTTCTTGTGGGCACCCTCTGGTCACCGACACTTTTACGGTTGTCTTGTGAAGAGAAGTGGTTATGACTCTGCTTTTGAGCATGTTTAATATCCATCTGCTCAGGGTGTCATTTATTCCCCTGTGATTCAATGCTAGATGAATTGAGTCGAACGGCTCCTAGGCCAAAGTCTTTGGATTGTATAGTTTTTTCCCCCTTACTGACTAATTCATGTATAGCCAGTTCGCAGGATTTTGCTGATTGGTAGGCATATTGGTATCTATGTAATGGAGAAATCACCAGTACTTCGTCCCTTATATACCTGTCAATTAACTTTTATAGCGTCTTCAGAATAAATGATGTCAGACTTATTGATCGGTAAGATTTAGCCTGGGCATAGCTTTCCTTTCTCGGCTTTGGTATATATACCACTCTCACTTTTCTCCAGCTTGCTGGTATGTAACCTAGGGCCAGACTTGCCCTTAGTATTGCACATAGACGGGTGGATAGTTCACCCCAGCCCTGAGTAAGTACAGCTGGGTAGATCCCGTCTCCACCTGGAGCTTTAAATGGTTCAAAACAGTGTAGTGCCCATTTAAGTTTAGTTATGTTTATCACTTCATGTGCTGTCTTCCAGTTCTCTTGTGTGGCCCTGCATGGAGGTATTTCTACACCATGATCACTGGTGTTATCTTCCTGTAATAGTATACTGCCTGGGAAATGTGCCTGTAGTAGAACAGCCAGTGTTTCTTTCCCAGTTTCCGTGTATCCTCCTTCAGGTTTTTTCAGTGTTCCCACTATCTGTGGTCTTTCTTTCGCTAGCGCTTTTTGGAGTTTTACACATTCTGGTGTCTTATCGACTCCCTTGCAGTACTCCCTCCATAAGGATCGTTTTGCTTTCCTCACTTCGTTGTTGTATTTTGTAAGAACTTCTTTATAAGGTTCCCACTTCCCTGTCCTTTTTGCTTTGTTAAATAGCCTTCTTGTCTCAACCCGCAGCTCTGAAAGTTGACCGTTCCACCATGAAACATCTCTGGTTGACCTTCTAGATGTTGCAGTACAACACGATTTGAAGGCATTTATCAGTGATTCAGTGATGACGTCTGCCATTATTTCTAATTCAACAGTGTTACTGGCCCTGGAGGGGCAATCCCGGGGTGCCTGCTTGAGGTTCTTTTTATATGAGCCCCAGTTGCAGTTCCTGGGATTCCTGTACCCCAGGTCGGTTAGCACCGGTGTTTTGATATCAAATCTGATGTATCTGTGGTCCGAGAGCGATGGCTCTTCAGATACATACAATTTTTCTACCATGTTTGCTATAGCTGTGGTGGCTACAGTCATATCAATGACCTCCATTCTAACACTAGTTACAAATGTGGATTCATTGTCAAGAATCTATTTTCTAAAAAGAAATCAAGGAGTGACTCACCTGTGGGGTTGGTGTTATTGCTTCCCCACGCTATGTGGTGAGCGTTTGCATCACATCCTAGTAGTAGCTGCAGATTCGCTCCTCTGCAGTGTCCTACTAGTTTCCCCATCTCAAGAGTGGGTAGATCTCCTGGCTGGTCATATGGGAGGTATACAGATCCGATAATAAGTTCCCCCTCGTTCCCTTCCATAGCCATTTTGGTTTTGACTGCCACAAGATTCCTACAAGAAAGGTCTCTTAATGTGATTTAAATTTGATTTAGCAAGTATGCAGGTTCTAGGCATGACTTCATCAGAGCTGTGCAGAGTCCAGCCCTTGGTCATCCCTAGTCCCATTATTTTATTACCCTTAATCCAAGGTTCTTGAATTAGTATAATATCTATATTATTTTTGATGGCATAAGCCTGTAATACCGGCGATGCGTTCTTACAATGGTGTATATTTACCTGTAGCAGTTTTAGCGCCATTGTAGCTTCTACTCTGGTTTTTTGAACTTAAGGAGAGGGAGGTTCCTTAGATCCTCCCTTTTCTTTCACCTGGGGGGGTTCTGAAGTCCCTTCCGCCTGTAGATCTTCTGTTGGTAGAGGTTCCCGTGGCCCCTCGACCTCCATTTCCTTTGGCGATTGCGAAAGTGGAGGTTCCAAAGATCCCTCTACTTCCATCGCCTGAGAAGGTCCTTCTTCTTCTGCCTGCCCTTTTTTCTTCTCGTCTTCCTCCTTCTTCTTACCCAGTTTCTTAAAGGATACCCGGGAGAAGTTTAGGAAGAGCCTGTAGTCTACATCCTGTAGCTGAGTCCAGCACTGTTCTGTCATGGAGATGACTACCTGCTGTCCCTTGGGGTCCGGCTTGGAGTTTGTCACCTGCCAGGTCTTTGTAGAAAGACCTTTGTTCTGTTTCTGTAGCCTGTACAGAATGGTTTTGGCTTCCAGTACTGGTCCTAGAATCCATACTAGGGTGTATACTGGTTTAGGGATGTCCTTGGCCTCCCTGAGCACCAGTTTCGCCCCTTCTCATGGTATGCAATCTTTTATTATTGTTTCCAGCCACGTTCTGGTTTCGAGGTCAGTGCAGGTCACGTTTAGTCTTGCCCTGTCATAGCATACCTCAATTTAATCAATTTTTTCAAGCAGGTAGGCTCTAATCAGCCCTGCCTGCTCGGCATTTAAGGTCTCAGTGATTCCCTTTTTGTAACTACGAGCAGGTTCTTCCACCCTGCTCCTTTTTTTCTCTTTGTTTTGGGGTACTTCCTTCGGATCGGTTTCTTTTTTACCCTCTCACGACGTTGTCCCCTTTTTTTGCCCTGGTTGCGGCTGACTGCTTGAGACTGACCCAGTGCCTTTGCTCCTGGTTCCTGCCTCTTGCAGTCGTTGGCACTTCAATTTTCGCTTTGCAGCGCCCAACAATTTTCTGTATTCGGCTGGATGCATCCAGGATCCTCCAGCCGATCCCTGAGGTTGCCCCCTAAGGGAAGAGTTTTTTGTTTTTGTTAAATCATCATCATTCATGTTCCGAGTGATCGGGAAAATAATTTAACCCTCGCCGGAGCCCCAACGACGAGGTAAGGCGGCTTAGTAAACGGAGTTGCGGAACTGAAACTTAGCATAGGATTGAAGTTGATAAAACTTGAACCTAATATAATGAAATGGCAACTAAACAGGCACATACTTTCCATTAATACTAGAAAAGTTATTTTCTATAGTATATAATTTTTTAAATTCCTTTAAATTTATGTTTAAAATAGTTCCGTCCTTATTATAATACATTTCGAAAATTTTATTTGTCATAATGCGCATCATTACACTAGTGCACATAAATCAAACATTGTACTTATCTCGAATACATAATTATTTACAGTGTTGACGTTTTAACTTTTCTAGTTATTTAATGTAGGAGATTGGATGTTAGTGTTATTATTCGTAATCTGCCATTAACAAACAACATAAATTGAAGGTTTTTTCTATGTTGAAGATAATTGTAAGAAAAAATAATGTATGTAAACTGGTGCAAAAAGTGTTACTGCATTTGACATGTGATGCAACTTGACCTGCGGTGTCATGACACGTGCAATAGTCACTTTTTGCACTTGTTGCACAAAAAACTATAAAGGCTTATATAATAAATTGACCTTCCAGGTGGCTATAATTTTGCAAACACTGCAAGATACTGGACATACCTAACGTCAGTAATTGTTGGAAAGACTCTAGAAAATGATATTCCAGATTGTTGTGAGGTAATGTGAATGGTATTCAGTAAGCAACCAAGTCAAAGTATCATTTGTTCACAGCAATTTACAGAATATGGACCCACTTATGAACTTCAGATTGATGAGGGAAACCAAAAAGATTGTAACACAGAAGAATACATCAACAATGTAATTGAAACTATTCACTGCTATTGTAAGTTAATAGAAACTAAGTAAAACTAAGTATGTTTTAAATATATTTTATTGTCCATGTATTTTTTATACATACTGTAGTGGTCGCAATTTAATATTGCTAATTATTTATATAAATAATTATTTCTAGATATGAGACTATTTTTGGATAAATAATTTAATTCATAATTTAAAAGTACAAGGATGAATTTATGGAGTAAAAGAATAACATAAATATTTGAAAGTTAAATAATGAATTGGATACTAATACTGTTAAGTGGTCAATATTTAATCAGAAAGGTTCTGGTATATGAATTGATTTAGTTGAGATAGTTGTTTGGTAAGATAATTATTTGGATCAGAATATTTATTAATTGATAATTGAAATAAGCTATGTAAAAATGAAAGTGAAAAACAGACTCAAATGATTATTTGAAAGAAGTCGATTATAAAGTTAAATTGGATCAGGCCTGCAGAGGAGTGATTATTTGGTGTTAAATAGGAGAGCTGATCTTCAGTGTGTAGGACATCCCCGCAGGTTGGTTGGAGCTTTTACCGCAGCTGTGGGTCAAGTCATTCCTGCTACACATTCAGTTGCAGAGTTGGGAACATTTACAGAACTACAAATGGAATCAAATAGATACAGCTACAGTTATGAAGGTTGTAATGAGTTTATTTACTTTATTTATTAGTTATGACGGTGCAGTGGCGGCAGCTTGTACGAGAACTGAACAGGAGCATTGAGCTGACGTATTAAGTGGAATTTGCGACAGGTATTTTTTGACATTTTACTTTCATGAATTATTTGACTTTGACAGTTGGATAATTGTCATAAGATTTCTATATAATTTCATTGTACTAATCCACTATCACAAATAACGAATTGTCAATGCTAGTACCTAAACTGAGTTAAGAATCTTTGTTCTCATGGAGCTAGCAAAAGAAAAATAAACTAAAATAAAAAAATTCAATACAAGGGCATATATTTTGCATTGATTTATCTAAACAAAAATAATGTCATACAAGCTTATATAGACTTTGATTTATTTGATTTAATTAGATGAATTAAACTAAACATCACCGTAAGGAAGTGTATAGCAAAGAAATAAAATAGGTAGAGCTACAGTTATGAAGGTCAAAATGAGTTTATTACAGTTCTGACGGTGCTGTGGAGGCAGCTTGTACGAGAACTGGACCGGAGCATTGAACTGACGTATTAAGTGGAATTTGTGACGGGTATATGTAAATAAAACATCAATAAGTTCTTAATAGTGAATGAATTGCATATTAGAAAGTACTATATATGTATATATATACACTTCTCCAATAAATTAACGCACCAAAAAAAAGTAGCCAAAAGTTTATAGTTAATTATTGTCGAAACCACCTATCCGATTTGGACGATTTTTTTTTTGAATCACACGTCGTCTCTTACAGAAAGTTAGTGTACTACTCTATTCGCATAGAAACTTATTTTTTTATAAATACCGGGTGTAACAATTATAACGTGTTTTTTCCATAAAATTTTTAATACCCTGTGAGGTTCAACAGCTACAATATCAAGTTATAATTCATAGCAAACTCTAGCCTTATCTTTTTATAACATTTTGTTTTTTGATTTACTCTTTTATCTTAGCTACTGCAAAAGAAACACAATTTTATAGCATAACATGTGTTAATGGAGACCTAATTTAACAACAACAAAAAAAGAAACAAAATGTAAAGAAAAAAGGTAAACGAAAGTCTCAGTAGCGTGTATTTTCGCCTCTGGCCAGAATAACTTCTAACCTTCCTCAAACAGAACTAATGCTTGAGCACATTCTTCGCGAATAAGATTTCGTGTTTCACGTTGCATACTGTGAAAATTAAAGATTATGCAAAAAAAACGTTAAGGACTAACACCGAAAACACACTTCTATCAACTACTGCTTTTTGACAGTTGTATTTATCTGATGACAATTACTGTTTCTTTCTGTTTCTCCATAGCCTGCTACTTTAGTGAATTTAATGCAAATTAAAGTCAATAAAAACATGTTATGCTATAATAGTATTTTACAGTAGAAGTCCGTTAGGATAGCCTTTACTGCCGAGCCAGAAAATTTGTGAGACGAGCTCGAAGAGCGAGTCGAATAATACTGGCGAGGCAGTAAAGGCCCTAACGGACGTGTATTGTACAATAGTTTTTGTAATACCTACATACAATTCGGTCATATCTATATTTTTCTAATTTATTTTCATCAAAACGCTAGGTTTGTGTAATGACGTTTTAGAATGATTGAGAGTGCGTAGAACGTTGCAACTGTTGTTTATAAGTGTCAGTTATTTCCAATTTCGTATATGGTTGTAAGCAGTTTTAAGTTGTAACCAGTTCGTAACTTACGACATCTGTAGAAAATGATGAAGATATTCCTAAAGACGTTAAGATTCTGAATGAGCAAGTTATTTTAGCGTATGTTCAGGAGTTATAGCAGTCTTTTGCGCCTTCTTCTATGTGGAGTTAAAGGCTTGCTTGCTGCTGGATTTGTGTGACAAACGTCACTTTGACGTTTGGCAAACAATTTAGCAGGCCGTGGTCTTTACGGACACTTTTTACGGCCGGGCCGTAAAGAGGTTGCTTACGCAGTAGTAAACGGTCCTTAAAGAAATATTTAACAAGTAGGTATTACAAAAAATCCTTTATCTAATAGACGTGTCTGTCTGGGACGCTGTTTTGTCCGGGACGCTGTTTCAGCAGCCAAACCGTAAGAGATAGAGAAAAAAGTTATTAAAGTTATATGTTTGGAATGGTCATGTCAGCCCAGGAACCGAATTTCAGTCACGTGACACTTCCGGTTTTCGAGAAATCACGTGATTTCCGTCTGTCCGGGACGCTGTTTTGTCCGGGACGCTGTTTCAGCAGCCAAACCGTAAGAGATAGAGAAAAAAGTTATTAAAGTTATATGTTTGGAATGGTCATGTCAGCCCAGGAACCGAATTTCAGTCACGTGACACTTCCGGTTTTCGAGAAATCACGTGATTTCCGTCTGTCCGGGACGCTGTTTTGTCCGGGACGCTGTTTCAGCAGCCAAACCGTAAGAGATAGAGAAAAAAGTTATTAAAGTTATATGTTTGGAATGGTCATGTCAGCCCAGGAACCGAATTTCAGTCACGTGACACTTCCGGTTTTCGAGAAATCACGTGATTTCCGTCTGTCCGGGACGCTGTTTTGTCCGGGACGCTGTTTCAGCAGCCAAACCGTAAGAGATAGAGAAAAAAGTTATTAAAGTTATATGTTTGGAATGGTCATGTCAGCCCAGGAACCGAATTTCAGTCACGTGACACTTCCGGTTTTCGAGAAATCACGTGATTTCCGTTTGTCCGGGACGCTGTTTTGTCCGGGACGCTGTTTCAGCAGCCAAACCGTAAGAGATAGAGAAAAAAGTTATTAAAGTTATATGTTTGGAATGGCCATGTCAGGTCAGGAACCGAATTTCAGTCACGTGACACTTCCGGTTTTCGAGAAATCACGTGATTTCCGTCCGTCCGTGACGCTGGTCCGTCCGGGACGGTCTTTTTTGTTTTATTAAATGAGACATTTGTCTCACTGGACTGCTAGTTGTGTTTCTCTTGCAGTAGCTAAGATAAAAGAGTGAATCAAAAAACAAAATGTTATAAAAAGATAAGGGTAGAGTTTGCTTTGAATTATAACTTGATATTGTAGCTGTTGAACTCCACAGGGTGTTATACATTTTATGGAAAAAATACGTTATAATTGTTACACCCGGTATTTATAAAAAAATCAGTTTCTATGCGAATAGAGTAGTACACTAACTTTCTGAAAGAGACGACGTGTCATTCAAAAAAAAAATCGTCCAAATCGGATAAGTGGTTTCGACAATAATTAACTTTAAACTTTTGGCTACCTTTTTTTGGTGCGTTAATTTATTGGAGAAGTGTATAAAGCTCTATAGGCCATCAAGGCCTGTGGCTAATTGGACTGTCTTTTTCCACTCTTTTCTGTCCAGTGCCATGGTTTCCAGTTTTTTGCCCCTGTTTTCTTTAAATCCTCCTGTACTTGGCCATACCATCTGGTCTTTGGTCTGCCTCTTCTTCTGATGTTCACAAAGTTACCTTCCAGGATTTTTAGGGGGATTCTAGTTTTTTCCATTCTTATGAGATGGCCTAGCCATCTTAGCCTTTGAGATTTAACTATTCCTATGATGCCCACATTTCCCAGCTCTTCCAATATTTCCTAGTTGGTTCTTCTTTTCCAGATTCCGTTTTCGTTTCTGCCTCCTAGGATCCGTCTGATTATTTTCCTTTCCCATCTGCTTAATTTGTTCTGGTCACTTTTGTTCAAACACCATATTTCACACGCGTATGTTACACTAGGTCTTATTACTGTTTTATATATTTGAAGCTTAGAGTTTTTTGAAAGAACGCTTGATTTTAGCACAGAACTTAGGGCTCCTGCGCATTTATTGCCGTTTGCAATTCTTGTTTTGATTTCTTCACTGTGGTCTCCTTAGTTCTTGTAATCATTGATCCTAAAAACTTAAACTGTGTTACTTCTTCAAAGGTAAATTCAGTACTATCTTCATTCTGGATTTTTAGGAAGCCGGTCGTCTTGTTTTTGTTCTTTCCCACATGCATGTATTTTCCTTTGCTGTCATTTATGCTGAGTCCCATTATTCTTGCAGATTTCTCGAGTTTTATAAAAATTTCTTGCATGGATTTTCTCGATCTTGCTACTATTGTTAGATCATCAGCGAATGCTAAGCATTGGTGTTCCTTATTGTAAATGGTACTTTGTGTATTAGTTTCGCTCATCCTAATCACTTTCTGTAGAACAAAGTTGAACAGAACTGAGGATAGCGGGTCACCTTGCTTTAATCCGTTGTTGATTGTAAATTGTTCGGATATCCTCCCATTTATTTTTATTCTGTTTGTGACGTTTTCCAGTGTCATTTCTACCAATCGTATCAGCTTATTTGGAATTTTGAATTCTTTCATGGCTCTGTATAGCTGAGATCTATTAACCGAGTCGTATGCCTGCTTGAAAGCAATGAATAAAATGTGCAGATCATAGCCTTTTGAAAGGACTTGTGATATTGTAAAGATCTAGTCGATGTTTGATCTGTTCTTCCTGAAGCCACACTGGTATTCGCTTACTACTTTCTCCATATAGTTTGTTAATTTTTCCTTTATGAGGCTTGCCAGCACTTTATAAGCGATGTTTAAAAAAAGGGGGATAAACCCTGTAGTTATGGCATTCTGTTTTGTCACCTTTTTTGTGTATCGGTGTTATAACTGCTGCAGCCCAAGATTTGGGCATTTGTTCTTTTTTCCAGACTTCTTGAATTAATGAGTGGATTTCTTTCTTAAGTACTGTACTGCTATACCGATATAGTTCTGCTGGAATATTGTCTTCTCCTGCTGCTTTGTTGTTTTTCAGTTTTTGTATCACCTGTATCACCCTCACTGCTAGGGGGTGTGCTTTCTTCTTGACCTCCTTTCAGATTTATCTCTGTCTCTGCCTCTTTTCCCTTATTATTGTTGTTAAGCATTTCAGAAAAGTACTCTACCCATCTTTGAACTATTCCCTCCATTGATCCTATTAGATCTCCTCTCTTGTCTCTACAGTATGTGGTTGCATGTGTAAAACCTTTTCTCATTCTTCCTACTTCTTGATAAAAGAGTCTAGTTGCTTTGTTTCTGTAGTTTTCTTCTATTTCTTGTAGTTTTTGTGTGTAGAATTGTCTTTTCTTATTTTTACATGTTTGTTTTGAGATTCTCTTTTTTTCCTTGTAGGTTTCTTTGGACTCGCTAGTTTCTTCTTGTATCATCTTCAGCCATACTTTCTTCTTCTCTGCTATTGCTTTCAGGCACTCTGTATCTATCCAGTTTGCTTTTCTTTTCACGGCTTTCGTTTCTAGTGTAGCATTTGCCGATTGTTGTATGCTTTCCATTATGTTCTTCCAGTTCTCCTCCACTTCTGTGCTTTTAGTTAGTTTATTTACTTGTTTGTCCAATTCTGTTTCATATCTGCTTTGTACTTCCTCCTCTTGTAACTGAGTGTAATCCTTCCTCTTTATGGTTTGTTTGACGATCTTATTCATTGTTTGTACAGATTCTTTTACCTTCACTCTTACCAGATAGTGGTCCGATTCTGCCTCCGCTCCTCTACAGGTTTTTATGTCTTGAATTGATCTTGTATTTTCTTGCTCTATCAGCACATGGTCAATCTGATTTACTGTGTTTCCATCAGGTGAAACCCAAGTCCCTTTATGTATCGTTTTGTGTTGGAAATCTGTACTTCTAATCCTCATGTTTTTTTCTATCGCAAATCCAATTATTCTTTCTCCATTGTCGTTTGTTACATTGTGTTTGCTCTGCTTTCCAATGGCTGGTGTGTAAGTTTTCTTTTCCTATTTTGGCATTGGCATCCCCTATTACTATCTTAAATGTCATGGTATTTTATCGTAGTATTTTTCTAATTCTTCGTAGAACTTGTCTTTCTCATCTGCTTCTTTGTCTTCAGTTGGTGCGTAAATATTTAACAGTCTTATTTTTTTATGTTTTCCTCTTATTCTTAAGCAGCTCATTCTTTTGCCTATAGGTTTAAAGTCTAGCACTTAAAAAGAACTACTTACTTTAATAGCTATATGAAATAACAATAGGTGTAACAGATATCATTTGGTTGACATTTCACTTTCATGAATTATTTGACTTTGGCAGTTGGATAAATGCCATAAGATTTCTATATAATTTCATGGTACTAATCAACTATCACAAATAACAAATTGTCAATGTATGAACCTAAACTGAGTTAAGAGTCTTTGTTCTCATAGAGCTAGCAAAAGACAAATAAACTAAAACAAAAAATTAATAAAAGCGCATATATTTTACATTGACTTGTCTAAACAAAAATAATGTCATACAAGATTATATAGTCTTTGATTCATTTGATTTAATTAGATGAGTTAAACTAAATATCACCGTAAGGAAGTGTATAGCAAAGAAATTAGGTACAGCACTGTGGAGTTATTAAAATACACGAAGTTTTATTTAACACGTTGATTACCACCAATGCTTTAACCAGTTCTTTACTGCTGTACTGCAGTGAATAACTTTGGAACTGATTGACATACTAACGTGAATCTTAGACATAAGACATAGAGTCGAACTTGGAGAAATATTTCACTGTGTTAAACATAGCCAATCATATAATTCCTTGGACTGTGTGCTAAAATTATTGCCTAAGATTATTAAAGACTCAGAAATATGAAAAAAAATATCCTGCGGCAGAAGTAAGGCTGAAGCTATTGTACAGACCGTCTTGTCACAAAAATCAGTTGAAGATATTTTAAAAACATTGCTGCCTACTAGTGAAAAACAGACTGCTGCCGACTTCTTAGTAGCTACAGATACATAAAATATAGGTAACAGAAAAATGTACCCTGTATGTGTTCGGTATTTCACTGTGGAAGAGTAGAGTGCAAATTGTTAGATTCTTTTTAAGAACCCTCTGAGACAGCTGATACAATCTCACAGTCAATTCTTAAATCTGCAAAAAATGTTGCTTCGTTTTCCGCAGATAATACTAATGCCTGCTTTGGCAAAAATCCATCTTGTTTTACTTTATTAAGAGAAAAAAATTCTAGAATTTTAAAAAATGGTTGTCCACCTCACATTGTTAATAATACATTTAAGCATGCTGCAAACCAATTAAATATTGACATTGAAGTTGTTGTGTTAAAGATATACAGTCATTTTAGTTCCAGTTCTTTAAGAAGGGAAGACTTAAAAGAATTTGTTCAGTTTGTCAACCTTGAATATAAGGAAATTGTACAGCATGTTCCTACTAGATCGCTGTCTTAAGGTCCAGCGATTGAGCGTATTCTAAAGTTCTACCCTGCATTAATCTCTTATTTTATACCTATTGGCGACGAGTGTCCGCTAATCATTAAAAAGCTACTAGAAATTAATGATGATGAAACTGATGTCCAAACCCATTTACATAAAAAACCATCTACATATTTACATTTCACTGCAAATATTTGTGCACTTTTTCAAAAAATATCTCTTTTATTTAAAAATGACCCGACAACTTCTATGGAAATATATTCCTTAATGTTAGAATTAAAATCAAGCCTTGAAACAAGGTTAAATGAAGACTTTTTGGAATGCATGCAATGCAAAGTTTGCAGCAGTTACATTTTTATTTACAAAAACTTAATCTAATAAAAGAAAATTTTGATTTCTAAGACCTCTGTAAAAATGTTGATCGATTGCAACTGCAAGAAGTCGACATCAACACTATAGTTGAAGAGTATTCTGCTATTAAACCATCAATACCAGACATAATTAAAGAAGAGTGTAGTAAAATGGCTAAAAATGTTTTAGTCCTGTAATAAAGAATTTCCTGAGTTGTTTAAAATAATGTCATTTATTTTAAGCATTTGTAGGAAAAGTTTTCTCCATAATGAATTTAAAATGGTCGAGCAGTCGGAACAGGTGCAGCGTGAATTTAATAAAATCAGAAATACAGATTTGTATAAATTTACAATATGTCTTGTACAGAATTTCTTGACTATATTGATCAAAATCCCGACTTAATTGTGTTGATTTTATTTATATAATTTTATTTATATGTTTGTTTTATTGTTTTTAATTATATACCTAATTTTTAAATTTGTTTTATTTTTAAATCGCATTCTGAGAGATAAAAGTTTTATTTAATAATGAGATTTGTTTTTATTATGTCGCCTGCCCCCCCCCCCCCTTCCCCGTCATACTACTAAAAAAGATATAAACTGAACGATACTACCCGATAAAACTTAGCGTCCCCTACTTATAAATTCAAAAGGTGGCAACCCTGAATACTATTCGTAGTCAAAGTTAGGTAGACTATTTTTGGGGTGGTATCACTCATCGCCATTGTGTGTGCAATTGCAATTTGTACCCAAACACAATGGACCTTCGTTTTTTCCCAATAAACGATTTAATTTTCCTGGGTGAATGCTTATTCAATGTTATTTAAATTGTTATTTTACATAATATATTCCAGTTCATTTATATGTAGTTTATTTATTAAGATGAGATTATGTGAGTAAAAGTTAGCTTAGCTTTCTAAATATTATAAATTTCATAAATACCCAGCTTTTAGGTATTTACTCGAGGCAGGGGTAAATACCCAGGTAAATACCCATTTATAAATACCCTACCCACTGGGTATTTACCCGACACACATCACTATACCTACTACCCCAAAAATAATTGACATAACTTTGAGTAGTATTATAAGTGAATATTTTTAAGTCGATTTTAAAAGATTTTTTGTGAAGAATTGCAAAATACATCAAATTTTTGTATGTTCTAGTTTTATTTTTGTACTATAGGCAATTATTTATAAACTGTATAGATCATTTGTGATAAAACATGTCTAGCTATCAACACAACCTGAAAATATACCAACTACATACAGGTAGCAATAGTTCTTGAAACTCAAAAATGTGCCAAATCTGTTCATTTCTGTTTACTTGCGACTCCCCAGGTGGCAAATAAGGGGATACTCTCGAGATATGGAGGGTACTGGGGAAATAAAATTCCCAGAATGGACCAAAACAGGATACCAGCAGTCGTAGTCTTTGTTGGGGGAATACTAGGGGCACGGTATGTCGATATAAGACACAGTTACAAGCAAAATCAGAATGATGAAAACTTATTTAATAATGCAGTCAGAATGGAATAGGAATCTACTGACTTTTCCCATGAAAACTATGATATGTTGAATCTCAATCGTCTCATACCTCAGCTGACCACTGGCTTTATACCACAACTAAGGTGCGTAGTGTGAAGTTCGATACTGGTCAATAGTTCAGTTACAGGCTATGAGTCAGTAAACGATCATATCATCTTAATTTGACTATAAGCTACACCTTGTATAATTAATATACACATAACAATCACGTACATATGTGATTGACAGATATGGTCTTGAAGTGAGGAATGGCCGCAGGGAAAGGCTTTTGTCACCAACAAAGTAACAGGAGTAGATGTAATTTCCCCGAATATAATTTGAACCACGGAACATACTCATAAAATATGCCTATATGGAATACCAGCCAATGACGAAACAAGTGGTCTACATTGCTAATTATACCACTTCATAAAAAAGGTGCAACTATAAATTGTGACAATTACTGGCTCATCACGTATAAGCAAAAAATTTTTGTTTTAAGAACAAGACTGGAACGCTTTGGAATGGTACATTTCTTAACCTGCTAGACCTGGACAGATCTAGTATGAAGATTAATAGACACTAACTTGCAAGATGTGTTTTATACAGTCTCTGTCCATATTATTAAGGACATCTATTTTTTTACATTTTAATGTGTGGGTCTTGTTGACAACAGCGAATTCTGTAACAATTTTCAGAGTAATTGTAATGGCAGGTTTATTCAGGAAACTTTTAGTAATAAATATATATTGCAATGGTTTACTGCCCACAGCAATTCTGGTTGCCTAACGTGAAAATGAAAGAATAATTCAAAGTGAGCACAGAATGACTATTTTGTTTATTGCAAGATAAAGTCAGTATTTTACACTAATAAATGCATGCGATATGATTAGCAGTAACTATAATTTGATTGAGAAAGGTTTAGCATTAGATAAAGCAGAATCAAAAGGGTTAAATTACAGTAATTTCATATTTTGTGGAGTGTTTTGTGTCTAAAAATGAGTCTTTTGAAATAAGAGCATCGAAGTGTAATAAAATTTCTTACAAAGGAAGGCAACAATCCGAAAAAGATTCGTGAACGAATGATTGCGGTGTATGGAGACGATGCTCCGTCATATTTTACAATTAAATTTTGGTCAAAACAATTTTGGTGGGGACGAGAATCTATAGAAGATGATCCCAGAAGTGGAAGACCTGCAGAAGCGACAAATGTTGAAATGTGCAAGAAAGTGGAAGCCATGGTTCTTGAGGATCGCCGTATAAAAGTCTTCACCATTTCTACAGTATTGGAAATATTCGAACCCAGCGTTTTGACAATATTTCACGACAAACTGGGCATGAGTAAAGTTTCAGCAAGGTGGGCTCCCAGATTATTGTCTCCTGAGCAAAAGCTGCGTAGACAGCAAATTTGTAGAAACAATTTGGAATCTTTGGAAGCGGACCCCGACTTCTTAATGAGGATAGTGACTGGTGATGAGACTTGGGCACATCACTAAGACCCTGAGACGAAATTAGAGTCTATGCAATGGGTGCATAAGGGGTCTCCTCCCCCAAAGAAGGCCCGCACGCAATCTTCAGCTGGAAAACTCATGGCAACCATCTTTTGGGACATGCAAGGTATTCTTTTGATTGAATATATGCCTAAAGGCTCCACAATCACTGCAGAGGTTTATGATAACACCCTCAAAAAGCTGCGTACAGCTATTGTCAAAGAACGTCCAAATTTATCACAAGGTGAATCGCTCATTCTTCATGACAACGCGACTGTGCATAAGGCCACCAAAATCAAACCAATTCTGCAGGAATGCCGCTTTATTGAGCTAAACCATCCACCTTATAGTCCGGATCTGGCACCATCCGACTTCTACCTATTCAGAAACCTAAAAAGAATCTCAGAGGGCGTCGTTTTGAAACAGACGAGCATTTGAAGGAGGCAGTCAAGGACTATTTTGAGACCCAAGAAGAATCTTTTTTTTTTCAACGGGCATTAACTCTTTGAAGGACAAATGGCATAAGTGCGTTGAAGTTGGGGGAAATTATATTGAAAAATAAAATTATTTAAAAAACCATATGTAATTCATTTCGTAGTTAACTTTTCTAGTTCCCCTCGTAGCTATTTTTAATTATTCCTGTTAAGCTCAACACGAAACAAAAGGATTAAGTACTATAATTTGCTAAATCAGTTGCATGTTAATAAAATTAGTCATTTTCATTCAAAATTCTTGTTTGAACAATATTCCGAAAAAGTTATAAAAATAATTATTAAAAAGTAAAACTCTAATAATAATAATGATGCTTTGATTATAACGTAGCTATTAAATTAATTGGTAGTTGAGCACTTAAATACATTTAATGTCCTAAGAGTTCAAATGTTGCACCTTGAAGGTCAACAGCTTGTAGATTATGCAACTTTCAACCATAGTGAAATTGTATATAAGAACTACCTATTACATAACTGTGAACTCATAGGTAGGTTGTTACCAAATGGTCGTTAACTTCTCAAACTGTTTACTACTGTGCTGGTTCCAGCCATCACAGTTAGTATTATGTGCATTTACTCTAATAAATTTACGAGCCGCATGCAGTTCAGGTGGGATAACTGGTTGACACCTCAAAAACTTACCAATGTAGGCGGGAGGAAGCTTAAATTCATGGGTGAAGTAAAAGTTATCTGATGTTAAATAAGTTGATCTCAACAATGAGCAGCCGAAAAATAATAATTTTGATAATTACAATATGTTTGATCATAATACTGATTTTCTTTGAATTCCATGATTATAAAGAGGAAAAAGGAATAGAAATTACAGATTATCAACCAAGGAAAGCAATAACAATTAAGAAACTGTTCGACCTTAATTTTGAATATGTGATTAACAGCAACATCTGTGAAGAAGGACCTAGTTCTAACATATTAGCCCTAATAGTGGTAACAACATATTTTGGAAACGTCGAGACTCGAAGTGCAATGCGCCGAGCCTTTCCTAGCAGCGAATTAGAAAAGTTCAATTTAAGACGAGTATTTCTGCTAGGAGTTGCACCCGAGGATAAATATACCAACCAAAATGCAATTTTGCATGAAAGCCAGCGCTTTGGGGATTTGATACAGGGGAATTTCAAGGAGGCATACCGAAATTTGACCTACAAACATGTGATGGGCTTAAAATGGGCATCAATGAACTGCAAGACTGCCAAGTACGTAATTAAAATGGACGATGACATAGTGGTGAATTTATATAAAGTGGTTGACTTATTAAAGATTGCCAATCTACCCAAAAAGAGTCTCTTAGCAGGTTATGTGCTTCGTGGGTTAACTCCAATACGAGAGCCGCAAAACAAGTGGTACGTCACTAAGGAGGAGTATCGGGGCTCATCCTACCCCACGTTTATATCAGGCTGGTTTTACGTAACGAATCCTGGCACGTGTTTAAAACTAGTAGAGGCGTCTTTGCAAATTCCATATTTCTGGGTGGACGATGTGTATGTTACCGGATTACTAGCGCAGAAATTGCGAGTAAAACACTACAGCTTGGGGGAGTTTTTTACTGTTCATCCCGAATTTTTGCAGTGTTGTATGCGGGATGTTGAAAAATCTCGGTATGACTGTGAAGTTCTTGTGGGACCAAATGGAGGTGACAATAATCTGTTTTTGAAATTCAATGAAATGATAGCTAAATGTTACTATGAACATTGTGGCAAACGTAGTAAAGCGTTAAATCAAACCTGTGTGGCTGAAAAGAAATACTCGTTGGGAAGGGGTAAAGGTTCAGTGGAGACTTACAGACTGTCATAGTTGTGAAATATTATATGGTGTTACAGTTTTCTCGTCATAGAAAATATCAAGTCGAAAATTAGGTTGTTTGTTGCATTCCCCTACATAATATTTAAACTCAATTGCTGGCTGTGATAAAACCTGTATATAATTTACATCAGTAAGAATTAAGAAATTAATGGTTATAATTACTGTAAAATAAGATAAATTATAGATAGTAACCATGTTGGAAAAATATTAAAATTATATTTTTTTATGGTGATTTATATATTTAATTTTGTTAACTCTAATTAATGTGAATTTTAGGTCCACCATTTGGCTAATTGAATCATCTGTTTTGGTATGTATTCATAATATACTGTTAAAGAGATTATGCGTGGGTTTTACAAATACAACTTATTCGACAGCAACAGCCTCAATCAAAATTAATCTTTGATTTTTTTAAATTATTTGTAAACCGGTTCAACAAGTTAAAGTTATTCATGGTCGAGTTAACAATGAAGTTTGCATTATTTATCACTTTAAAAGGAGAGTTGCTCATGCACTTAACTGATTTTTAATCTGCGTCACTATTGTCACTTGTCGTAATCACAACTTGTGGAGAAAGACCCTTTAACCTTGCATGTAAATTTGTCTCTCCAATAGAGTAGTGGGCTATACCTGGGCAAGACAGTATATTTTTGAAGAATTTTTGGTTATATTTTTGTATAAAGTGTCTTAACAGTTGGAATGGAGATGTTTGTTTCTGATAAACCACGGAAAGTTTATTGCTATTCTGAGAATTTTGCTCCCCAGACTGTGCGTCCATACATGATTACAGGTCTTAATAAGGATTTATAGAGAAGTGCACATTAGATTTTTAATGAAGATTTACAATTGATGATTAGATAAGAGCTGTACTAGTCTTGTATAACATTCATTTCATTTTTTATTAATATTTATTCTCCATGTAAGTCTTTTTATCAATATGAAGACTTAGGTATTTGATTGTTCTGTCATTCGGATTCCATTCTTTCATTTTAATTTTCATTCTTGGTGGGTTGTTAGGACGACGTAATGTTAAGGTCTTAAAGTCGCACATTTTTGAGGGTTCAGTTGTATATAGCATTTGTTGCACCAGTTAGTAATATGATTGACTGCTTTTTCGAGTTGCATAGCTCCCTCAGCGATATCGTTATGTGGTGGAAAGGATATAGTAAGCACACTTTATGGTCATTTATCAATATTCCAAACTACCATGTGTTATAATGATTAATCAAGAAATCCAAGCACTTGAGTAAACAATTTGCGGCTCTTATTCAAACAAATGTCTATCTTTTAGGAAAAGAAATAAAACAATTTATTTGTAAGATCAAATCCAAACTGTTGCGGTTATAAAACCAAAAATGCAAATTTTGATAAAGAAAACAAAATAATTTTTTTCTATAACTGATAAAAAAATGTTGACATTTACGTGACCTGAATCGGTTGTCAAAGTGACTGTTTTTTGTTCACTGGATGTAAAAGTCTTTTACAATCTAGAACAAAAAAGACTTTTACGTTCAGCAATTTTTGATTAGAGAAGAGGTCACAATGTAGACAAAATTTTCTTTGAGTTTCCACTAATGTGGAGCTGTGCAGTTTTCGAAAAAACGTTTGCTACTCGATTGCTAAATTATTTTGCATTCTCAAATACAAAAGTAGCATTTCGCAATCTAGAATCAAAAATAACTATTGTGGTTCAGTTTTAAGTTTTTAAGGGATCCTCTTTTATACAGTGTGTCCAAAATAAGCTCTCAGTAATTGTAAGAAATACAAATTTGTTTTTGAATTATCTCAAAAAAATGGAATTTTTGGATTTTCTATTTTATTTTTTCCCGGTGTTAATATTAAAGTTAGAGCGAAACTGACAAAACTTCGTTGTAGCAACTTTTTATGGACTCAAAGATAATAATAATAATAATAATAATATTTATTTACGGATTATACCATTAAACAAAATAAACTTAACACCATGTTATAGGGAGCCATATTACACCACCCCTCTTCCGGGTTTTTTATGTATAATAATTAAATTAAGATATCTACCCTATTTGCTTATTGAACAGAAATAGTATCAAATAGTATCAATAATAATATATGTACCTCGGCTAGCCAGCTTATTTAGCAATTAAGAACTCTATTTCCTTCTCAGCTGAATGAGTTGTTGTTAATATAAATTATATCTTTAGAATTGTATTTTGAATTATCAAATTTTTTATCAATTTGACTTACTTTTTAAATCACACTATCTAGTACTTGAAATTGAACCTTATAATTCAGTTATAGTGTTCCTATTAATATGTTTGGCTTGACATTACATTTAATAATCAAAATAAAGGTTGTCAAAATAATTACTTGTTCCAAAAATGTGAGGTTAAACTTTCTTAAAGATAACTAGACCAAAAATAATACAATTTCTAAATATAAAAGCCGAAAACGTCGAGTACTCAAATCAATTCAAATTTGGAAAACTTAATATTCTAAATGTTCTCTAAATCTAAAATACAATGTTTTATTCTAATTTTGCCGTACCAAACTGTTATTAAAATACACTAACCTTCTCAAAGATGAACTCGTACCTGAAGTGTGTTTCTATATCAGCTCCAAACTGATCACAGTCGTCAAGCATCTCCTTTAAGATGTCGAAGACCCATAAAAACTCGTTGTAGCTGTCGTGACCGTTTAATATTTTGTTAAACGGTAGTGCAGCATGCCACAAACACAAACACTCGCTGTTTAAACTTGATTTAAACAGACATAAATTTTCTAAAATTTACGAAATCCAGTTGCATATCTTTTAAATGCAATTCCCATTTATTTAATGTTGCAATCATAATTACTAAATTTAATATGTTTAAATTAGATTAAAAACTATATATTTCAGTTCAAATTTACGAAACAGTATTCGTAATTTAAAAGCCAGTGTTATTACGCAATCATACGAGTTAAAGACCAGGAAAATGCAATTCTGCACTCCTTGCATAATTGCGACCTACAGTAGTAAGTTCAACGGGCGACCTTCGCTCTATCAGGAAATAAAAACTGCACAAATTGCTTATCTGCTGTTTTGTAATTTAAACACTTTGGCCTATTAAACTGTATATATGAACTTTGATATTGTTACTGCGTTAAGCATTTTTTGTTTTGTATAAATACTAGTCTATTTTCATAATAAAAATCAATCTGCATTTAATGTTTGATTCATTCACTACCCTTTCTAAGCCATAATACTTATGGGGCATGAGGCTGTGCTCCAAGGGTGGTTTTTACTGTCGTCCGTTCAAGTACCATTGACTACATTGGTTTAAAACGTAAACACAGTCTTGTTTACGTGCTTGACGGATAGAATCAGCGCAAAGTAACGGAATCCTGAAGCAGCCTCTCAGGCATCTCTGTTCATGGTCCTTCGAGCCGGATCTGTCTCCAACTAACGAAAAAACACATCCCGAGAAGAAGACAACATCTGCCAAACCACCCAGTTCCCAGAAAATGGCCAACAACATGGAGGAATTCAACAACTTAGCTATCGCCCAAGAAGAGCTCGCGCAGAAGATAAAGCAAATATTATCCAACAGCAAAAAGGACCCTGCCAGCCGAAAAAATGAAGCCTACATCGCCAGTCGCAACAAAACGCTGGACGAACTTTGGAACACTGCAACTAAAAATCACGCAGAAATGGGGCAGCTAAGTATTCCAACTCATAATTATTTTAAAACAGGGTATTACGACCAAATTAAAGCCATATACGGCGAAGCAAAAAGTTACTTGCAGAGCTGTTCAAAAACAACGGAAATTTCCAACCCCTCCGTAAGCAGAACGCAAGAGGAAATGGTGGCCAACCCCGAGCAAAAGGTTCGTATCCGAAAACTGCAGATTCGGATCCAGAATTTTAAGCAAGCGATGGACGACGCCGAACTAACACAAGAATTAGGGAGGCCCGCCATCACGACAAGGGAATTAAGAGAAAAATGGGATCGTGTGGTCGAGATGGACGAAGAAGTTATGTCAAACGACATGGCTTCAGAACAAATGCACTTCAGTCCTGAATATACTACGTTGGAAGACAGGTATAGAAATTTAATTATTTTATTGCAAGCGCCGACAAGGAACGAGCAAGCAGCAGCCATCTCGCTTCCTCAAGTCAAAATTCCCATATACGAGGGAAATTATGAGGAATGGGCCACTTTCAAGGACCTGTTCACTAAATTAGTAGATGACAACCAGAAAATGGACGATGTCATCAAGATGCAATATTTAAAGACTCATCTTAAGGGAGAGCCAAGCCGACTGATCCAGCATCTAGCTGTTACCCAAGCAAACTACAACACCGCCTGGAATCTGCTGCAACAAAGGTATCAAAATAATCGCCTTATTTTAACTAAGTTGCTAGATACCATATTCGATCTGCCGGTCCTCTCCAAAGAGTCAGCCCAAGGGTTAAAAAGATTGCACGACTCCATCAAGGAATGTGTGGAGGCAATCAAAAATTTAGGCATCTCCATGGACAGTTGGGGTCCGTGGATTAACAGAGCTATCGCTCGAAAATGGGATCCTGAAACCAACAAATTATATGAACAGTCGCTTCAATGTCCAAATGAAGTCCAGGATCACCAAAATTTAATGGCTTTCCTGCAAGTGCGGTTCCAATCCCTAGAATCCATAGATGGAGCTCGAAAGCCCACGCAGGAAAGACCACAGAAGAATTACGCTTCCGCATCCCTAAATTGCAAGCTGTGCCATGGAGATCATTACATCGACAACTGTGGTCAATTCCAGAGGCTATCTACCCATGAAAAACTAGAAGCAGTAAAAACCAATCGATTGTGCTATCGATGCTTGCGGCACGATTCAAATATACCATGTCGTGCCTATTTTAATTGTAGGATCTGTCGCTTCCCGCATCATACACTGCTTCATAAGGCGCAGCCACCATCAAGGCCGCTCCCTGCCCAAAAGATGAGGACGTCAGCTCATGCAGCAGCTATGAAGACTTCCAACGCTCCAGAAAAGAAGCCGAAGTCGGACATCATCACCGCCAATGTAGGCGCACAGGAGAGCCAAGTTCTACTTGCCACAGCAATGGTTCAAGTAAAGGCAGCATCCGGGATGACTCATCTACTACGAGTATTAATAGATCCCGGGTCTCAGGGGTCGTTTATCACGGAAGCATCAGCCGAATTATTGGGGTTACCCAGGACCAAAGTTCGAGCGGAAATCACAGGAATTGGGAACAGCGAGCCAAAAATTGCCAAATGGAAAATCCCAGGTTTGATCACACCTAGATTTTCAAGTAAGTTTTCCCTTCCTGTCAATTTACTAATACTTCCTAAACTTACCAAAGCCATGCCTTCATCCCCTATCCCAAACATAAATATCGATTCCTGGAGCAATACCTTCATCGCCGATCCAACCTTCAACCGACCCGGTCCTATAGATATAATTCTAGGCGCCGAAGAATATTCAAAAATAATTCTAGAAGGAATCACTAGAACAAAGGATGGCATCTTGGGACAAAATACCAAACTGGGTTGGGTATTATCTGGAACCATTGGAAGACAGCATAACGACAGCATTAAAGTCAACACCATGGTTGCCAAAATTGAAGAAGAATATCAGTTACAGAAATTCTGGGACACAGAAGAAGTACCCACACAAAGAACACTTTCCCCAAAATATCAGGTACGTGAAAAGAAATTCACAGAATCAGTACAGGGAAGACCGCAGAAAATCGAAGCTTCCGAAACTCTTAATCATGGAGGACACTACATCAAAAGCTGTGGTCAGTTCCGAAGTTCACCTACCAATGACAAGCAAACAATCCAGCAGGTGAAGAAAATATTAACAACCGATCCTACAGCGGAAGAACGAGCAATCGCAGCTGCCAATATAAAGAATACGGAAGTTCAACATCCTGTTATCATCGAATCTGAAAAGGTAGCATCTTCTCATCCACAAGAAAATCACCAAGTGCATGGAGTTTCCAAAGTCCTCATTCACAAAGTCCTCGTTCACGAAGTTCCCATTCAGGAAGTTCCCATTCACAAAGTCGATGGACAGAAAGCAAAGGAAATTGCAGGCCACGAACAAATCGTTGGAACTCCTCCAGATGCTTCGACAGCAGCTCCTAGCGATGGATGGAGCCAAGAAGCTGCAGCAATAACTGCTGCTAACAACAACACCTCCGAGCCCACTAAACACTTGACACTCGGTAATGGACGGAGCCCAGAAGTTACAGCAATAACTGCAGAAAATGGAAAACCCTCCGACTCCATTAAAAACTTGACACCCGGTGGAAAGCGGCACCAAGACTTGTCGGCAGGGGATGCAGGAAAAGAAAAATTCGACACCAAACACGTCGCACCTAGCGATGGATGGAGTCAAGAAGTTGCAGCAGGAACTGCAGCAATCGAGAAATCCTCCGAGTTCACTAAAAACCTAGCACCTAGTGGAGGGTGGCATCAAGAAATGGCATTAAGAGATACAGCAAGCGAGCAACCCTCCGAGTTCACTAAAAATTTAGCACCTAGTGGAGGGTGGAACCAAGAAATGGCAGCAGCCAGAAATTCAGAAAATGAAAAATCCGAAACCAAATATTCTACGCCTAATAGAAGGTGGATTCAAGAACTATAACAGCAACAAGTTCAGAAAACATTAAACACAATGCTAAGCACTTAGCCCCTCGTAGAAGATGGAATCAAGAAGACGGCTTATTAAAGTCTGCGAGGGAATTTACCGAAAACACGCAATGTGGAATACCGATGCGGCATCCTCTAAAACAGCTAACCTCGGCAAGAGTGATATTAATTATCGTATGCACTCATATAATGTTCGTCTCCAAAGGAAGAGGCAGCCGATGGACGTTGGCAGGATGTTCCAAACCAATTGGTAACCTCTTCAACGACACAATAACACAAAAACTCTTTTACAGAAATAGCAAAGGAGCCAGTGTTGCAGCAACCGAACCACTTCGAGGATTTACAACCCTCTCGGTTAGACCTGCAACATCATCTGAAGGAAGTAGCATGGAGAGTCATCCGACGTCGCTACTACCTATCCAGAGGAATAATCAACAGCGTCTAAAAGACGTGACATGGAAAACCATCCGCCACCACTCCTATCTATCCAGCGGGATCACAGGCAGCCTATTGGGAGGGGCTATTCTAATAGGAGCCTTCTACTACATTCGGAAAAGGATCAACCGAAGGAAGCATCAATCCAAACAACGCCAGTCAGCCGTAGAAGAATATCCTCTAAAAACCCTTAATGTGGAAGAAACAATATAGTTTTCCTTTTCTTTTTCTTCGGCTTAAAATTGGCAATATGTTTAAACTTGATTTAAACACACATAAATTTTCTAAAATTTACGAAATCCAGTTGCATATCTTTTAAATGCAATTCCCATTTATTTAATGTTGCAATCATAATTACTAAATTTAATATGTTTAAATTAGATTAAAAACTATATATTTCAGTTCAAATTTACGAAACAGTATTCGTAATTTAAAAGCCAGTGTTATTACGCAATCATACGAGTTAAAGACCAGGAAAATGCAATTCTGCACTCCTTGCATAATTGCGACCTACAGTAGTAAGTTCAACGGGCGACCTTCGCTCTATCAGGAAATAAAAACTGCACAAATTGCTTATCTGCTGTTTTGTAATTTAAACACTTTGGCCTATTAAACTGTATATATGAACTTTGATATTGTTACTGCGTTAAGCATTTTTTGTTTTGTATAAATACTAGTCTATTTTCATAATAAAAATCAATCTGCATTTAATGTTTGATTCATTCACTACCCTTTCTAAGCCATAATACTTATGGGGCATGAGGCTGTGCTCCAAGGTGGTTTTTACTGTCGTCCGTTCAAGTACCATTGACTACATTGGTTTAAAACGTAAACACAGTCTTGTTTACGTGCTTGACTGATAGAATCAGCGCAAAGTAACGGAATCCTGAAGCAGCCTCTCAGGCATCTCTGTTCACTCGCACTAACTGATGACTTAAACACCAATAACCACTTGAAATGGTTTCTATTAATCTCCAAATCGCTATGGGAATAATAATTGTGACTCCTTGGTCAGGCTTTGATCGTGCAGAAGGCTATTCTTGCTAACACGTACCAAACTTCAATATTATTCTCACAATTAAAGGGATATTAGACCTTTAACGTGACTAATTAGACTGAGATTACTCAAAATATAGAAACTTTTTCAGTTGCAGTAAACAACCCTCTGGTTGCTAATATTTGCTGCCACCAGCTATTCACTTACACTTGTTATCCCATGATACGCTTTAGATATCTGGAAAATAATTAAGCATTCTCACAGCATGCTACATTACAGCCACTACACACTAACAGAAACTATAACTATTTACATTTTCAAAAGAGTTCTAATTTTGCGTACAAATTCACGATACGAAATACCAAATATATGTATATCTTTTAAGCTATTTACAGTAATAACCACTCGATTAATAGGGCTGTTTAAGCCATACATAGTTCGATGAAAAGCTTGTTCAAGTAAGTACCTACTGGTTTCTTGTATTAACTTGCGAAACATGCAAATTAAATTCTGCAAGTACATCAGAACACGAAACAACACCATTTAAGCACTTATAAGTAAAGCACAACTCAAAATACTTTCTTCGGATATGCATAGGATGAAAACCAAAGTACATTAACATTTCAAGATTAAAATTAATCTAGCTTTATAACAAAGAACTTTCACAATTTTTCTCTGGACATTTTCGAGTCTGTTAACATGCACCTTAAAAGCAGGAGCCCAAATTATACAATTAAAATCTAAAATAGAATGCACAAAAGCCACATAAAGTACAACTAAGCATCTAACAACTTTGAAATCAACCGTTATTCGTTTAATAAAACCTGACATTGTCATGCATTTCGAAATTGTATAATCAATGTGTGGAATAAAACATAAAGAATTATCTAATAGCACACCTAAGTCCTTTATAACAGAAACTTTATCAAGGGTATCATTATTTATGTAATAGCAATATTGAGTACTGATCCTTTTCCTACTAAACGTAATACTTTTACATTTTTTAATATTTAGATGCATATCATTTTCAATACACCAAGTATATAGCTTGCACAAATCAGTTTGTAAACCTTTACGATCTGCTTCAGAAGTAATCATTCTAAAAATCTTTAAGTCATCGGCAAACAAAAGGAAGCGAGACTGCAAACAAGTACATATATCATTAACAAATATAGAGAGTAGAATTGGACCTATATGAGAACCTTGTGGTACTCCTGATGAAACTATAAATTCTGATGATTTGAAATGATTTACATTAACTAGTTGTGATCTACCACAGACAAATGAGATAATCCATGATAGCAGCCTATCATGAATACCATGGATACCAAGATTATGTCTTTTATCCGACGCTTCGTCTTTGACTAACCATCATCAACTTAATTTTTTTTTAATACGGTCCTGATTTTCTGATGCCAAATTTGTGAAGCCCCTTTTATTCTCAGTTCAATAATGTACCACACATTATGGTTTAATTACGATTTCAAGTCTTTGAAGACCACCATCAAGACATTTTTGGATATGGACCTGTGTCCTAGAGCATTTCGTACGTTGTTTTAGCTTTTGTAATTTAAAAAAGAAATAATGAGCCAACTGGATGTTTTTAATCCTTAATAATCACGTTTTGTCGTGGAATACAAATAATTTTCAATAGTCACTAATTCATTTATTATTTTCTTACTTATAAACAATAATTAAAATTAGAAATAAAAAACATTCTGTGAGGCCCATTACTTCTTTCTTTAAATTACAAACCCTGAAACAACGTATGAAATGCTCTAAGACACAGGTCCGTATCCAAAAATTTTTTGATGATGGTCAAAAGAAACTCAAAACGTAATTGAACCATAATGTGTGGTACATTGTTGAATTCAGAATAAAAAAGGCTTCACAAATTTCGCATTAGAAAATCTGGACCGTATTAAAAAAAATGAAGTTAATGATGGTTTCTCAAAGACGAAACTTCGGATAAAAAATTTTCTAACGTAATCATTAAGTCCACTAGAAGTTGCTATAAAGAAGCTTAATCAGTTTCGCTCTAAATTTAATATTAACACCAGAAAATAATAAAATAAAAAAACCAAAAATTCGGGTTTTTTGAGATAATTCAAAAACAAAAAAACATATCAAGGATTTCTAGGCGTAACTTTGTTAGTCCTCTAATTGCGCAACTTTCTTCCCATTTAACCAAATTTGTATCTTTTACAATTACCGAGACCCCCATATTGGCCCTCCTTATCTTGGACACGCTGTATACAGTGAAATCTCCCAGAAGCGGACACGCATGGTGCCAAAGTTTTTGTGCGGTTATTAGAGGCGTCCGCTTAAAGAAAAAATCCATTTTTATGTTTAAAAAAGTTGTATTATGCAAAGGTATACGCGCTAACAATACAGATAGGAATAATAAAATAATTGAAACAAAGCTATGTAATAGTTGTTACAAAATCTAAAATACTCGTTTGACGTAAAGGTTTTTTCTGACTGCTTATTATATTTTCCGCATGTATTTCTAAATATTTTGACAATTTGAATACGTACTTTCTTTACCAAAACATTTAAAATTTTTCACTATTAATGCTTCCCTGTAGGGGTTGATTACATTCTCATAAATTTCTAAATCGTCATCGTTTTCTAATTCTGTCAACTGCACGTCAATGGCAGCTGATTTACCTGAAATTTCGGTTACATCATCTTCCAGGGTTATTTCTTTGTCAATGTTTACAAATTCGTCAGGGTCGACGTCTTCGATTTCTGGGATATTCCTATACAGTCCAGCCATTACCGATAAGGATAAATCGTCCTCTGGTTCGAATTGATTACAGTGGCATAACTTGATACCCGCAGACTCCGCAGTCGCGGTGGGCCCTGAGCCTAGTTTTCTTATTCTTTCATTCCATAAAAGCGAGCAGGAACAATTCTTCCTATTTTTATTTTTATCATAATGGGCTGCCCACGCAAAAGGCAAAGTAGTTTTGAATTGCAGGCCTTTAAAATCATGGGACATGGATTGTTTTGTAATAATATCGCGCATAGGGTAATGAAAGTGTCGAATTTCCTGCGGTCATAACGCTGATTTGAATTGACTTAATACCGCCCGTATTGCAAAAGAATTCTATAATTTAACAACATGATCATTAAATGTTGGATTTATGGATTGTTTTGACTCCTCATGACATTAGCTGGGCCTGCATTTTGAACTGTCCGTACAAGAGAGATTCACAGTCTAAAAATTGTTCGTTTAAGAGAGTGTCCGTTTAATAGAGAAAATTTTATTAGTAAAGTTAATGTAAGCAAGTTGGTCCCCAACAAAATGTCTGGTAAGGGAGATTTCACTGTATTGGGTCTGCTACATAAATCAAATTGTATTTATTCTGGCATAAAGTTTTGAAGACCTTTATTTTTTACTTTTCAAGTGCTACCTATCATTTAAACAACTTTTTTGGACAAAAAAAATGTCAATACTTTAATATATTTTACGATACAAGTGCGTAAAGCTAGTCTTTACAAGTGTACAAATGCCATGCTTTTGAAGTTGGTCTAAGTTTCTATTTGTATCATAACCTCAAAAAATTATTTAATGTCGGATCAAATTAGCTCCAATTATAAGGACCGCTATCTTTTATTCTTTAGTAATTATTATTAAAATACTGATCCAGTCATCTTTGCAATATGTTATTTGGGTTGCATAAGTCACTCTATTGTGAGCTTCATTACATAACGGAGATAGTGTGAAATGAATGACGTAATGAGTTATTTATCCCATTAGAGTAGATAATAGCTATTTACTATACAAGTGGGATAACAGCATCATTAATATACGTGTGTGTAAGTTACAAATGAGTGCGTAGCACGAGTTATATAAGCACACAAGTATATTAATGATGCATTATCACAGGACAGATTGTTTAAAGTTTACCTAAATGGTCGATTCAGCAAAACACGCCACTTGAATAATGGTTTGCCGCAGGGTTCTGTCCTTGCTCCTCTACTCTTTAATTTATACATCCACGACCTGCCGGACACTCAGTCTAGAAAATTTATATACGCCGATGATATTGTACTAAGCATACAACACCGAGCCTCTAAGGATGCTGAAGAGCAACTAACCCAGGATGCATCCCTCCTTTGTTCATACTTCAAAAAATGGAGGCTATGTCCAAACCCCGACAAAACAGAAGCTACAACGTTCCATTTAAATAACAGAGAAGCAAAGAGAGAGCTTTCTATTATGCTTAACGGAACAAAGGTAAAACACAACTTCAAACTAAAATATCTGGGTATAACTTTGGACAGATCACTGACTTTCAAACATCACCTAGAAGTAACTGCTGCTAAGATTAGTACGCGGAATAACATCATTCAAAAGCTCGCCGGCACTACATGGGGTGCTTCAACTAATTCACTAAGAACAGCTGGACTCGCGCTGGCATACTCAGCCGCAGAATATTGCTGTCCAATCTGGTTAAACAGCGCTCATGTAAACAAAGTAGATATACAGTTAAACAACACAATGAGAATAGTGACGGGGACCGTTAGATCTACTCCTAAGGAATGGTTACCGATTTTAAGTAATATACCCCCAGCGCAGCTACGCCGAGCGAAAGCACTACAAAAATTAAATGAGAAGCTTCAAACCAATAATACGCTTCCAATTCATGATGACCTAAGAAATATCCCTGCAGCAAGATTAAAGTCAAGAAGATCCCCATTATCGTCTCCTGTACAAGGTCTGAACGTGCAAGAACTATGGGAAGAACAATGGCGAGAGAACCTTCTTGGAATAAATGTAGCACTCATACCAGCCTCAGAGAAACCTCCTGGCTTCGACCTTCCTCGGCACCTCTGGACCAAATTAAATAGGATACGTACGGGACATGAGAGATGTAAAATCCTGATGTACAAATGGGGCTACGCTGAAAGTGCGGCATGCGAATGCAGTGCGGAGGAGCAAACCATTGCCCATATTATAACTGAATGCTCAATTTATCGATATGATGGAAACCCTGAGGATATCTATACCTTAACTCCAACGGCAATGGAATGGCTTACTAATTTAAAGATTGAACTCTAATAATTCATATGGATTCATAATTAATTTTAATTTAGTTTTAATTTATAATATCTTACTAAGTTTAGTGGAATAATTAATTTTTAATTTAATTGTAATTCAAAGAATATCTCACTAAGTTTATACTGACACTGTATAGTCTCATACAAAATATATATATATATATATATATATTATCACACATGTATTGTACAAAATGTTATCTACGACTGCCTAAAATTGAGAAAAGTGCATTAAGAGAAATGTCAGATCTGTCATTTTCAAAAATATTTCAGTAGGCAAATGTCATTCATTTGACACTATTTCAGTTACGTAATGAAGTCATTACACAACTCAGTCGCGTAATGAAACCATTACAGAACTGAGTGGTGTAATGAGCTTCATTACCTAACTGAAATAGTGTCAAATGAGTGACGTAATGAGTTACTTATCCCACTGGAGTAGATAAATAACTATTTTCTTTATGTTGTGAACTTTTTCTGGTCACTACATCTACGTTATTTGTTTATAAAATAGTAATTTATGATACTAGTGCGTAAAGCTAGTCTTTAGTCAAGAGTGGGGTGGAGTTAAAACGCGAGTGGGCGAGCGTTTTAAGCCCCGCGAGTGACTAAAGATGCTTTACGCATGTGTATCGTACAATATTTTATCTACGATAGAATCTAGAAAACGCGGTAAATATTAAAAAAAAATTCAATGTAAATTAGGATTACCAGCAACCGATTGTAATTTTGTGTTTTAAAAATTTTAAAACACCTTGCTACCCACAACGTGCCTAATAAAATTTTTTCAACACGTTACTACTGACGACATAAACTAATGAAAAGAAGTTATTAAATAGTCGTTTTACAAACTTAAAACTGCCAACTAAAAGGCAATTTTACACACTGTCGTAGATAAAAGTTCTTTATTATAAATAGCATTTAAGAAGGAGAAATAAAGGTCTTCGAAACGTTATGCCAAAATAAATGACTTATTTTATTTGTCAGGCCCAAAATGTTGTAAGAAAAAATAGCAGATATAAAAATTAATAGTCTTAATTATAGTTTCATTGTTGTATATAATTTACCCATAGTAATTCAGTGGCATGCCCTATATTATTTTGCAAAAATTATTATTAAAAGTTAATTACAGCAAATACAGTATTCTTTTGCTTTATGCTTTGGCGTTTGAGCAAGTAATGTGGGTACCGACTCTATCGGTCAGCGTATTATGCTAACCATCGTCGAATAACTCAGCAACTCTGCTGGAAGCATATACGTTAAACATTTCCTGTCGATTCAGGGGGGAGCTGTGTATTGCAATGGTTTACTGCCCACAGCAATTATGGTTGCCTAACTAACACCAAAAATGAATAATTTCAAAATGAGCACAGAATTAAATATTTTATTTATTGCAAGAAAGTCAGTAATTTTACACTAATAAATTCAGTTGAGATGAGTAGCAGTAATTATAATTGGAGTGAGAAAGGTTTGCATTAGATAGGGCAGGATTCAGAAGGGTTATGTTCAGCATTTGATTAATAATAATTGATGTTTGGAATGGCAAACGCAGCTTAATTTATGTAGCTGACATATTTAAGTTTGGTGAAATCAATACAATGATATGAATTTTAATAATACGGAGGTGGTTTGTGTAGTTACAAAAATGAAATACGCGTAATAAGAAAAGATTATAGAGTGACAGGACAACTGAAGGTAAAGAAACAGTGCAAAGCAGTACGAGGAAGTAAAGATTGCAAAGCAATTAGGCTACCTATCAAAGAACACAGACATCATGCAGTGCTAAAATAAACATGTGAAAACAGTGCATTTAAAACTGAAGTGATTAAAAAGCAGAGATTTAAAATGTAAAAGTGACAATTCCCAAGAAAAGACAGTTTAGTATTTAAGAAAAAACAGTATCAAAACTATAGTTCATAAGTTAAAACATGATATCAAAGCTCATTTTCATAAAAACAAATGTGAATCGTAATTGCTAGGATATGAGACAGTCGATTGTTTAATAGGGAAAACAAGCCGTGTAAAAATGTATGTTGGGGCAAGAGGTGCTCCCAGTTTTGGTGTAAATTGTTAATAAAAAAGTTATTTGTTGAGCCCAAAAAGTGTTTTCCATATTCTCACGAGTGTGCAGGGCATCTTTGAGTATAATTTTCATAGTGATAACAGTTCCCAGTAAAGAGGGATAGCCAGCTGTAAGATTTGCCCAATTGCGATCAACTTCGGAGCCCCTTTTCGACTACTTGGAGGTATCGGCCAACAAGAATCGTATGTGCTACGCTTAAAGCAGACTTTCCTGAGTGCCTGGCTGTAGAAATTTGGAGAAAGAAGCCATCACCAAGTCCATAATTGTTGTGGCGTCTTTCGATTGGGTGAAGCCAGCATACGCAGCCCTTTGCAAGGTAAAATTCACAGGGAAGCTGTTGCTGAAGGCCCGTAAATCCACGGTTGCATCAAGGTTGAACATCGTATGAGGTCGTGAACGTGGTCCCAGCTGCAGAGATTCATCCAGGTTTGGGTAATCGAGATGGCGTCCCTTGAATTTGTGGTTTGAAGCGGATTTTGAAGATTTGGCCGGAAATCAAACAAATGATTTCTTCTCGGGCAATAAACTTCACTCGCGGGATCAAATGATGCACTTTTGTCCTTTGGTATATAATATACTATTATTTTATTATCATGTGTTGAAACGACTATTTCCATAAAATAAATTAGTAACGCTCTTAATTAAACCTATTAGCTAAAATTTCAAGAAAAAACTAATCTTGTTTTATTTTTAATATCAAACAGTTGATTATACAGTTATTTTCATTTAGCCTTAACTTGGCAATAGAGCATTTCATTTGTCATTAGAATTTGCCATTGAGGGTATAGTACAGTTCGTCCCAAGTCTTTTCCCTAATCTTGTGTGCGTCATGCGTCAAATTAATAGCTCTTACTTATAGTAACTTATAATTTAGTACAATAATTCAGTGCTACATTAAATACGTATTTATGACAAGTTCCTTAGTCTGTTGACCCAATCTCCCGGCCATTAATGCCATAAGATACCCATATTCTTACTACTCCGTTTGCCATTTACCCCAACGCTTGTATTAGTCCAACACCTTAAACAAACTTACCTTACTAGTTCAATCATAATGGGAGTTTTTGTTATCACAGCTGATTATTGCGGTAATCTCACTTGATACTGATTAAGTTCGTAATTAATTCTAATTAAGAACGAGAACAATAAATTTTATTTTATTATCATACAATAAAATAACAAGATGTGGTTGAGGAATAAACGATACATAAATAATTTAAGTAACTTAAGTAACTCTAATTGTTCTGTCATAATATTATCAGATCTAAAACTAAAACTTGTTTGGCAAGCATAATCTTTGGAATGCTACTTCGATAAATTTATTTAAATTAAAAAAATATACATATTCCCTAATAATATCATTCAAAATACTATACGAAGTTTTTCAGTCGTAATCTATCCATCTTGCTCCAGTCGATCTCAGAGTACTGATAAGGTCCATGAGATTCCTTTATTACCCAGAACGAGTCAATAATAGCACCGTCCTTGTCATCAGATACTTGCTCAAAATATAAATGAGTTTTATTGTAGGCCTTTAGCCGAGTATATCCGTAATCCCGACTTTCAAATGCTGACCATGCTGGGCGAGTAGCATTAAAATGATCCGTGTCTTCTTTACATCCAGCAGAACCCGTTATAATGTGTACGGGAGCACCAGGATTAGTATAGGGTGCTTCATAGCTGCCATTATAAACCTTATAGTCATAAATTGGCCATAAACGTTGGTAAGAATGTTCGTGAGCCCAAATTTCTACGTCGACGCCATAATCATATAACAATTTTTCTAACCCAAACAGATGCAGGAACGGGATTCCAACACGAGTTATTGTTTCATGATGCGTGCAATCGTCGTGGTCAGTATTGCTGCAATACATTGGTCGATGACCCATTAAAATGATCCAAGGGTGCTTTTCGCGATTTTCAGGAAGATTTGCTTCGATTAAATCGTTTTCCAACCACTCATATTGGAAAACTACGGGCTTTAACCCGTAGTACATAAAATAATAAACCTCCGTTGAAATTGATATGATGTGAAGGGGACCAATATTAAAACTATACATCAGGCTCTCTGTACCCCCTGGCATGCTGAAACGCTCTCTGTAGTTACTGAAGTTGCTGAAATATAATTTTGTAATTTTACCCAAAGCCGAAACGAAAAAACTTACTATCTTTCCTCGTGGTTGCCAGGGCACGTCATGTACGGTACATATGAAGCTATGGATTCTATTTGCCGCATAAATTCGTCGCCAACTGCAGCATCTTCCTACAAAACACGAATCTTTCAACACTTACTGTTGTAGGTATATATAAATTAATGTTGTTCACCATATTAGTGACTATATGTATAACAAATTATTGACTAGGAAACACCCTGTACATAAATATAGTTTCCAATATCTTAGAGATACTGTGTATATTAATGTTTATAAAAAATGTATCGAAAGGTTCAAGGTTATATTTGAATTGCCAAATCATTTGTGTTGCTAAAGGCTTCCTAGCATAAGTTCTATTATTAAGTTTAAGAAAGCTACTGCATATCTACGTGACCAGTCAACAATATTTGTTTTGATAACCAAGAGTAAACTATTCTCTTTAAAGAATCTTTAACCAAAATTAATTTAGAAGATATCAGACCGCTGCAAATGTTTTCTATTACGGACTTATGTTGTCAAGCCTAGCCAAATGTCAATTACGAAATATTTTCATGATGTTTTTATGTGTATTTTGCCATACCAAAATATTTAAATATTTGTAAATGTGGCAAAATATCAATAAAAACGTGTATAGAAATCTTTCGTTAAGTCAGCAAATTAGAACCAATCTATAAATAATAAATAACTGACCGAATCCATATCATACGCAAAATCTCCCACATGTAAAATGGCATCGTACAGGCCCCTCTGTGTGTCTTCCTGTAGTCGAACAAGAGACTTTGCATTTTCGTTGCCCATATCACCAAATATGGCTAGACGTGGTTGCCAGGCATTACCAGTCGGTACGCTTTTAAACCAGAACTGTGGAGACCAGCCATAACTGCTGCCGCAATGATACACTAGTATAATATATAAAACATTATCCGAGTAGGCTGCATAATTGTGTTACATACCATAAGTACTAGCAGGCGTTAAATTGGGCAAAGTGACTCGATGTATGTATTGCGAGTGCCTCAAGGGGCCTCCGTCAACGAATAGGGTCGACGTACCTCTTGCACTTAAAATCATTCCTCCAATGCCGTATTCCACAACAGACTCTTTAGTGTCGTTCATTGTTGACCAAGTAACCACAATTTCCGATTCATTATTACCAAAGGCAATATGCACCTGCTCTGGCTGTAACCACAATACTTGACCACTGATTAATGTTACGGTCGAAATGACAAGTGTCAGTAGCTGGAGTATCATTTTCTTGACGAAATTGTGTGCAGTGGGCTACTAACTGTTAGAACCGCAGACTGCGCTGCGTGTTATATTTGTAATATCATCAATAGAACGATCTTATTAATGCTTAATGCACGTGTAAACTGTTGTCAATATCGCGTTAAACATGACGCATTTAACCATGCAATGTATTTATTGACAGCTGCCAAGAATACTTTGAAGGCCATCAAAGTTATAACGCACGATTTCCTGCTGATAATTATGTACGCAGATAAGCACAATAATATCGCACTGCAGTAATGTTGAGGATATTTTTTGTCACGATTTTACCAGTAATACAACATAATGACATAACCTCATGTTATCGGAATGTAAACACAACTGACGAACTGACATTTGTCATACGTCAGTAATAATGTCTTGTGCAATGTTAATATACAGAGTGATTTATAATAGTTGTACCTTGTAACAAATTGCAATGATTGATAAGCGGAATCTATTCATCAACCACGATTATCGGTGTTTTAACGGTAATGGCGGAAATGCAGAATTTATCATAGGATAAAGTCAAGCAAAAGTGAACGATTTTTTCAATAGATGAACATTAGACGAACGCAGAAAAACTGGAATAACTTAGAACAACACACTCAATTGTTAGGGATGTAATTTTTGATGGTTTTGGGGCGCATTATTTTTAACTTTTAATTACTACGTTTGCCATTTCTGGAGAGTTTTGGGCCCTGGAATGTATTATAATCTTAACGAATGTATTAGGCTTGCGGTCTGTTGTTTCGGGTACCCGGAGAACACGTGCAACCAATACACCGTATTGATGGGACTCTGTTAGAAATGAAATTAAAAATAACACAGAACGTTTGGGATTGTGGCAGAGGCGCGACGGATCAGTGAAAGTGGGTTGTTTTACGTAGTGATTTCTTGGCGTAAGCGATTATATGCGAAACAAGTAATTATATTGTAATAAGTTGCAATAATGCCAATCGAAGCTGCGAGCGCAGCTAGGCGTATTCCTAGGTAGCGAATTAAATTAGTAGAGTAGAATGTACGTACTATCGTAGTTGAATGATGTTTGGTAGATTTTTGGCAATTACAGCAGATGATAAACGTCAGAGGTTCTTGTTTGTGCTGGCCGATTATGTGATAATCAAAGGGTTGGATCTCGCAGGAGCACGAAGTCCGCACAGGGGTCCGTGGAAGCATGAAGTTCCACAATCGGAAGCACGAAGTTCCGTAATGATAATAAGCCCGCGGAAACACGAAGTTCCGCAGTGGGCAGTGGCCTTGCAAGATTTATGGTAATAACTTTACTGTGAAAGACCAGTATCCTACAGGTTATTACCGACTCTGTACGGGATGTAACAACAGTTAATCTAGTGAATTACTATTGGGTAGTATTAGCTAAAAGTACCGACAGCTAACCCAACCAATGAAGGCGGTGATGAGGTGCCAAAGGGTTGAGGCTGACTGATGTAACCAAGCATTGTGATGCCACTACCAGAAGTACGGAGGGGCCGGGGAGGCGGCCACCCCCGGTGAGTACAATTATTATTATCAATGAGACTTACAGGTCAGCAACTTTATGTTCTTTTACATTTAACTGCCTGCCTCCGCGACTGGTCCAAGGTAGGCTCGAACCTGCACTGTTTGCGCCCCGTTGCCGCCTTGTGGTCATGGGTGCGTTGCATCCACCACTTTGACACATTTCAAAAGTATCGGAAATTGGATTTTAAATTAACACACAAAAACTCGTTCAACACAACATAGAATAATAGCTTGAAGTAGGTATGTAGATTCGGGATATTTAATCAAAACTGGTGATATTTTTTATTTTGTAACTAAAAAAATGTTTAAAAATGTGCGCGCAAAATTTACACTTGCCTTACACGATAGAATAAGTGTAAACTGTCCCTATATATTGACTATCTTAAGGCTTCGTTTTAGTTCTCGCCGATTTCTAATTTGAAATCTTCAGAAACCCCTAGTGGGTGGCCTCCATGCTGACAACGTTTCTAATGACGTCACAGGTTAATTATGAAATTACAAGATTTGTACGGATGCTGCACGGCAGGAACTGCGTCGGCACAAGATAAGTAACTAATCTTTTCAGTGCTAGCAACAAGATATTTTTTTTCTATACAATGCTAGCAGGCATCGAACTTGGAGTGTTGGGTGAATAATAGTCTGGCGGGGCTAGGAGAAATATCATTTTTATGTTGGCTTATAACGTGAAATGGCGTTGACAGTCCATGTTTAAGCAGTCAAAGGTTAAAATGAATGATCTCTTTGAATAAAAATTAGACCAATATACTCCTACAAAATAATTAAAAAAATTTACATTATTTAGAATACTTCTATTAAGTTTCAAAAAAAATGTGCATATATTGTAACTTTGGGTGCATATAGTAAACCAAAATTTATGCATAATGCACTGATTGACTACACTGCAATATGAGTTGTATATGTAATTATTTTACATTACGACAATTATTTGATATTCTTCAGATGTTACGTTTGACTGTACGAATTCTATTAGTTTTAGACAAATTTTCATTTAATATGAATCTAAGTAATTCATATTCCCTTTAATATGAATCGTTAATTGTTGTATAATTAATAAGTAGTTAAGATATACCACTGTAGATGAGATGACACAGTCGTCGTAATGTAGTAATGGACTCGTAAGGTCAGTCTAGTTTTTGTACTCTTTTATATGAATATTTTGTGCATTAATAAATAACAGTTACAAAATAAAACATGGTGTCAGGTGTGTGTGTTGTATGTGTTACGTGTTAGAAGCATAAAAGGTGCAGACTGTAGGTGCAACCACAAGCAGGGGCAGTTTGAGCGATTCGAAAATTAAGGTTAGTTTTGTGAAACTTTTTCAGTAATCTTTGTCGAAACCGTCGCAATGGCTAGTCTTGAGGAGTTTTTAGCTCTACAAATGCAAAACATGCAAATGCTAAACACACAGTTACAACAAATGCAAACGCAAATGTCTTCGTTATCTACGACCACTCCAATTACTTCAAATAATGTTCCATGGCCTAAACCGCTGCAGGTTGAAACAGGAGATATTAGAGATAATTTCGAATTATTCAAATCTAACTGGGAAGAATATGAAGTAGCTACAGGGATGAATTGTTGGGAAGCCACTCGAGAATCTCAAAAGGTAAACATATTGTTATCGGTGTTAGGAGATGCTGCGAAGGTGAAATATAATAATTTTAGTTTTACGGCTGAAGATAAAAAATCTACTAAAACTGTCTTAGATAAGATTAGTAAGCAATTGATTCGAAAAGAACAACCGTTATATGAACGATGGTTATTTTACAACTGTAATCAAATGCTAAATGAAGATTTTGATAGTTATTTAGTTCGATTAACTAAAATTTTAACTAATTGTCAGTTCGAAAAAATACCAACCGAAAAAATTAAAGATATAATGCTACGAGACAGATTGGCATTTGGTATTGCAAATACTGAATTAAAGAAACGAATTTTAAAGGAGAATCTTGACAAATTAACATTGCAAGAAATCATAGACCAATGTAAGATCCACGAAGCAACAGAAGATAGATGTAAACTAATTACGAAGGAAGATACAAGTAATACGGTAAATAAAGTTACACAAAAAGGAAATTTTCTTCGTAAGTGCAAGTTCTGCGGAAAAAAACATGCTTTTGAAAAAGATGCATGTCCAGCAAGGAACGCAATATGTACGTTCTGCAAACTAAAGGGTCATTATGAAAAATGTTGTTTTAAGAAACTAAATCAGAAGAAAAAAAAATAGGAAAAATTAAGGAAATAAAAGAGGATTCTACAACGACAGAAAGTGATTCTGAAGAAACTCGAGAAATAGCAAAGGTTACAGATAATACGCTGAAGGGAGGATCGGTTACAACAAAACTGGATCTACAATTCGATGGATCGTGGAAGAAAGTTGAATGTGAACTAGACACAGGTGCTTCGGTATGTCTAATAGGGCATACATATTTACAGAAAATGTGTAATGAGAAGAGTCCGCAACTAACACAATCTAAATATAGATTAAAAGGATTCGGAGGAGCACTCATACCGGTAAACGGAGAAATTCGTATTCCATGTATTCATAAAAATAAGAAATACAAGATACTGTTTCAAGTAGTTGACGTAGAACATGGACCACTTCTTTCGGCAAATGCTTGCACATCCTTGGGATTGATTAAATATTGTAAAAAGGTATCAATTAATCCTAACTCACAAGATGGTTATGAACAAGCACAACAGATTGTAACTGAATATAAGGATATTTTTCAAGGACAAGGGTTACTAGCAGGGGAGGTAGAATTGGAAATCGACAATAAAGTTAAACCTATCATACAACCTGCTAGAAGAATTCCAATTAACTTAAGAGACAAATTAAAAAAAGAACTTAATAGTTTAGTTGAAAAACAGATAATTATTAAGGAGGAGCAACACACAGAATGGGTTAGTAATATTTTGCTAGTACAAAAAAAGAATTCTTTTAGAATTTGTCTTGACCCAATTCCGCTTAACACAGCTTTAAAGAGACCACATTTTCAATTTAACACAATTGACGAAATACTACCAGAACTTGGTAAAGCAAAGGTCTTCACAACAGTGGATACAAAAAAAGGGTTTTGGCATTTGAAATTAACAAAAGAAAGTAGCAAATTAACTACATTCTGGACACCATACGGTAGATATAGATGGTTGAGATTGCCTTTTGGTGTAAGTCCAGCTCCAGAACTTTTCGCTATGAAAATGTACCAACTCTTACAAGATTTACATGGTATAGAGGTTATGGCAGATGATATTTTGGTTTATGGATGTGGAGATACAATTGATGAAGCATTAGTAGATCACAATAAAAATATAAGAGCATTATTCCAACGTTTGAGAGAAAATAACGTGAAACTAAATAAACTCAAAATAAATTTGTGTCAGAAAGAGGTAAAGTTTTATGGACATATACTGACAAATACAGGTCTTAAGCCAGATATTACAAAAATTACAGCAATTAAGAACATGCCAGTTCCAACTAACAAGCAAAGCCTACACAGATTCTTAGGCATGGTGACCTACTTAAGCCGATATATAAAAAATCTTAGTAGTCAAACAACTTGTTTACGAAGATTACTACGAAATGATTCAATCTGGAAATGGGAACAACCAGAACAGGAAGAATTCACCAAACTAAAAGACGGTATTTGTGACACAACTTTAGCATACTACAAGTCAAGCGAACCAGTTACGCTGGAATGTGATGCAAGTTCAGAAGGACTAGGTGCTGTTATTTACCAAGAAAAAGGAATTATAGCATACGCCTCTAGAGTACTTACCAGACCTGAACGAAACTACGCAATGATAGAGAAGGAATTGTTAGGAATTCTATTCGCATGTACCAGATTCAATGAGTATATAGTTGGAAATCCAAGTGTGATTATCAAAACAGATCACAAACCACTACTTTCAATTTTCAGTAAGCCATTACTGAAAGCGTCCAAAAGACTACAAGCCATGATGATGCGATTACAAAAATACAACTTTAAACTACAATATGTTCCAGGGAAAGAAAACATAGTTGCAGATACACTTTCTCGAGCAACTGCGGAAGAAGAGGGTGAATGTAAAAAAAAAATATTTTTAAAGGTATTGCTACAATCAATACAATAAAAGAACTTAGGATTACTGATGAACGTTTGGACTCTATTAGAACGGAAACCCAAAAGAACCAATCGTTACAAACATTAATTCATATGATTACTTATGGATGGCCAACCCACATTAAGGATGTACCCGATGATATTAAAATTTATAACAAGTATAAACATGAACTTTCATTACAGGATGGCTTTATTACAAAATCGGACAAAATCTTAATACCTTTTGTATTGAGGAAAACGCTCATAGATAAACTTCACGTTAGCCATAACGGAATTGAAAATACCGTTAAGTTAGCAAAACAGAATGTTTTCTGGCTCGGAATGTCTACTGAAATTACGGAAAAAATTCGAAATTGCCAAGTATGTCTAAAACATGCCACCAATCAACAAAAATTACCGATGATGTCAAGTCCTATTCCTAATTATCCATGGCAAATACTCTCAATGGATATATGTTTTGTACAATACGAAGGAAAACAACGTAAGGTGCTCGTATTGGTTGATCACTACTCAGATTATTTTGAGATTACTTTTCTAAAAAATCTAACTCCGAATGCAGTTATACACAGCCTGAAAGAGTCTTTCAGCAGATATGGAGTACCGGAACTTTTAATCTCAGACCAAGGTACACATTTTGTTAATCAACAAATGGAAGAATTTTCAAAAAGATTCAATTTTAAACATGTAACATCATCACCCTATCATCAACAGACCAATGGGAAGGCGGAATCAACAGTTAAAATAGCGAAGAATCTCATCAAGAAAAGTGACGAAACAAAAGAAGACTTATGGTGGATGCTTTTACATTGGCGAAATACACCAAACAAAATTGGAACCAGTCCAGTACAACGATTGATGAGCAGACAGACCAGACATGGTATACCTTCACTAAATCTAATACCAAAACCAATAGAAGGAGTTCCAGAAATAATTAAAAGAAACCATCAACAAGGTAAATATTATTATGATAAAAATACAAAGAACTTACCAGATCTCCATGTAGGAGAAAAAGTACAAATACAACTAAAACCCAATATATCTAAAACATGGACTCCCGGAACAGTAGATAGACAATTATCAGACAGGTCATATATTGTTAACACAAATGGAAAGCTTTATCAGAGAAATCGAGTTAACTTGAAACCATATAAGGAGGAAAGAAATGAAGAACATATAGAGCCGTCAGAGAACATAACTACTGAAAAAGAAAAAGTTAATGGTCGTGCCGATCCAAATGGGAAAATCTTTAGTGAAACAACCAAGAATGGTATATCCTGTGATCGTGAATTTGGGACCAAACAAAGTGAACGCGAATTTCAAGTAAGTGATCGTGAATTCGGGGCCAGACAAAGTGATCGCGAATTCCAAACAAGTGATCGCCGATTTCAAACAAGTGATTGTGAATTCGGGACCAATCAAAGTGATCGCGAAGTAGTAACAGAAACTGTCTATAGTCGTGATGATAAAGACGTACAGAGTCCTATAGCCACACCGCAGACCAAGACGACAAGACAACGGAAAATACCTTCAAAATACAAGGACTATTATCTTTATCATTAATTCTTATTTGTCTTTATCATTAATCCTTATTTGTATTTTGTTTATAAAAAAAGGGAACGTGTTGTATAATTAATAAGTAGTTAAGATATACCACTGTAGATGAGATGACACAGTCGTCGTAATGTAGTAATGGACTCGTAAGGTCAGTCTAGTTTTTGTACTCTTTTATATGAATATTTTGTGCATTAATAAATAACAGTTACAAAATAAAACATTAATATTAAGTTATTAAATATTTCTAGCTCAGCAGAACATGATTACTCTCAAAACAGGTCGGTTCACGCAATATTAAAACTGTTATTACTCCTGAAAAATCATTTGTTTAATACAAACTTGCTTCAAATTTATGTGACAATTTCTATGAATGTCAGTAACACTTCAAATTATGCACGTGGAATATCAATCGCAAATACCTCTTTGTTACACAACCTGTCATTCAATAAATATGAAATAGTAAGTAGTCCCTTTTTAATTACCTCACTTTACTCTTTTACTGTTTATTTTAGTTTGCTCAATAAATACCTGTAGCTGTAACTCGTCCAAAGAAATTATTGATCTGCTTTTCAATTATCCAAATGCATACCAACTGCTTACAGAATATCCCCAAGCTGCAGACTAACCCCAGTATAGACTCAACCAACTGTCAGGAACTGCAAACATCCTCTAGAATGTCTCCTTCCCAAATCTTCAATCAGCATACTACTCAGCAACACGAACCTCGACAAGATCTTCTAGCAGTAAATAAAATGTGTCCCCTCCTAATAAGACGTTGATAACCCAAATAATGTGTAGGTAGCTCGATCTGGTGTAAGTCAAAATACGTCACTCCAATAAGAAGCTCAGCAAAGTATAATACTATTAATACTTATACTATCAAATTCACATGATTTAACTAATTAACAATAAACATCGAATTCCAGAAATTACTTCAATGCTTGTAGTAGTCCAAATTATAGTCCTGCTACCATACACATCCTCTCTATATCTTCATTATATAATCTTCTTGTTTTAAAATTTGCTTTATTTCTCTTCTCGGCAATTTTGTATGAATTATACCTTTTCATACACCAACTAAATTAACAAAATCATATTATGAAAGTGCTTATTTTAAAATTTTAATCTTTTATAAATTATTATAACATGTTTTTCTATCAATTTTTTTGTGTACATTAATTAGTTAATATCTCCGTAGTGATATTGTTTTTGCATATTTTTACAGTTCAACACTCTATATAATCTATTATCACATTTAGTTTAACACCCGCTATATGGAATAACATTTCTCAAATAAGTATTTGATATCAATCTCCCACTCTATTTCAGGTAACATTTAAATCATGTTAGAACCCGTCTGTATCTTATTTTTCATTGTTCAACTGAATTCAATTTCTATTCCATTATTTCACCAAATATCCGACATAATAATTTTCATTGCTTGCTTGCTTGACGCCACTTTGAGAGCGAACCCGTGGGCCGAATTGGCTGATTTTGGTGTCAATCGACTTAGGGCGACGCAAGTAAGCCAGTAGTAGGGATTTAAATTTTTATAAGTGACTTTTTTATGTGGATTTTTTGTTGATAGCTAACCTCAAAATTAACTCGACACACAAAAAGGGATCACTCTTGTACAAATTGCATTGAATGAATTATTTCGCCCCCAATTTGGGTGCAGAACGCTAGTATGTTAATAATTCTGATATCTTATTTAATATCATATCAAACCCTTGTACTGTTTTAATAAAATAACTTTACCTTCTTTTATGCAATTCATTAAAATATATAGGCGCATATTTTCGTTCATTTGAGTGCATATAATTATCAGCTTTACTTATAACCCACGTAACTGCAAATTCTTTATTTCAGTAGGCTTATAAACATACTTTGATTAAATAAAACGTGAAAAACGCTTTATACATTTGTTAAACCAGTAAACGCTATACTTTCGTATTTAAAACTAATTTTGAATTGCCTAATTGTTCCCTTTACCTTTCTCTAATTGGGAACAGTCTAATGGGAAATTTGCTACTCTTCAGTTAGTGTAGTAATAGCAATACTGCAACTTAGTCAGTGCAATGTAGCGACAAGTATGCAGTTAAAGGTAGAAATTAAGGATGCAAGCCCTCAATCTGCTGTAGCGATCAAATCGCCTGCCGACCGAATGTAGCGAGAACCGCGGAATTGGGGATAAAGTAAGATGTCCAAACAGTTGTGCCTTCTGACTCTGTCGAGTTAATGATTAAACTCTTCATGTCCCTTTACCTTTGCTTAAATATCAGCCAATAGTGGGTATCTCCTCTCGGGAATATCCAACCAGAATGTGTTTAATCTCGAATTAAACAGGTTTAAATTCCATTTCAAAATTTAAGAAATACTGTTCAGAGGTTTAAAATGCAAATTTAATTTAACATGCAGGAAGTTTAAATGTCACAACGCAAGTTAGCAACCTTGCTTAATGAACGACCTAGTAATCGCAGTTCACTGTAATATAAATGCAGATATCGCTGAAATAAACTTACTTAAGCGCTGATGTCTGTTATGAAACGTTAGCGCGACACAGTAAATTTAAAATACTTTGCACTTCGATTTAGTAGTTTCTAAGCAAATATATTTATATAAATAGAAATTTATTTTTACAATATCAACAATCGGCATTTACTGTTTGAATCGTTCATTTCGAGGTGCTACTCTTCCAAGCCTAAAATTTTGAAGCGTGAGGTTGCGTTTCAGGGTAGTTACCAAATGTTATCGTCCCTCTGAGTGGCCTGACTACATTGTCTTAAAACACGGGTGCAGTCACACCCTTGTGTTCAGAACGGTAGGGACAGAACCAGTGCAAGTAACGGAATCCTGTCCAGCTTCCAGGCAATTCTGTTCACAATGTTTCCATCGTGATCGCAGTATCCCTACTGCAGTTTCAGTCGTAATGTAATATTTTTGTTGCGCCCGATCTGGGTGGCTAGTACCCAGAGTCGAAATTCTCACTTTAATCCCGATTTGGTTTTCGTCTGCGTGATGAATTCCCAGACTATGCCCAAATATTTGCAAGAAAAGTGTGAATTATGTGGTCACATAATCAACAATTAATTAAACTGAAAGCAAAAAACTATGCGGTTCAGGGCCCTATTAACATATGTTCGCAGTCGCAGCTGCAAGTCGATATTTAATCTAGCCTTTGATATGTTTGCACGTGCAACAATTCCTTACAGTGGGTAAACATTTCTACACATTCAAATCATTAAATTAGAAAACAAATTAAATATCTAATATTAATTGTTCAAGTTTGTGTCCATTGTCATTGTCGTAATCTACAGGTCTATAATGGACTTTTTCGTTTATTCTTCCCTTTTCGATTTTCCGTGGGTGCAACATATTACGTCCTCGTATTACCATCGTCGGTGTCATCTAGAACCTTAAACTCTCAAACTTTGAATGTGGTGCAGCACATCTACTTCGGTATATCAACCCTATTTTCCATCGACGTCGTCCTGAGCTTCGTTTGGATTGGTCCGATTTTTGTTTCTGGATATCTTTCCCCCGCGATTAGCTGCCACCCGGATTAGGATTTAAATTTGTGTGGCATCCTCGTAAATTTTTCAAATTGTAAGTTGCTTTGACACGTCCACTTAAGTTTTTGTAATAGTACATGTGCTTGGGTGTGGTTGACACTTAATTTTGTAGGGGCCTTCATAAATTAACTTTAGTTTTGCTGACACGTGTTGTTGTGTGTCGGGGATAGGATTAGTTTTTAGGAGTGGACACTGTAGTTAATTTGCTTAGAGGTTTATCATATATTGTAATTTCCGTTGTTTTACACGTGTGTTTAAATTTTCGCGAACTGCTTAACGGATATCGGTTATTGATAATATTTTTTTCCTCAAAACCGGAAACCGACTACTTACATTGATGTCTTCTTTCCTTTTAGTACTTCATAAGGTGAGGAACCCGTACTTGTATATGGAATTGCCCTGTAATGTGTTTTAATATTTTGAAGTTGTAGTGCCCATGTGGTATGTTGATGGTGACAGTAAACTCTAAAATTACGGCCTAATTCTCTCATAACACGTTCTGATTGATTTGATGCAGGATTTCTGATAGATGAATGGGTCGTCCTAATTTCCGCTTCTTGCAACCTCGAATACCATAATTTTGACGGAAAATGAGATCCGTGATCACTTAAAATAGTTGCTGGCTTGATTATACTAGGTGAGTTTTTTTAAGTGTTACAAGGCGATATCTTGAAAACGGTTTAAAATATTTTGATGACCTTTTGGTGGGGTGATAGGGAGATGGGAGGACATATTTAAACATATTTTTTACATTTACCCCCTCTCGCTGTTTTGAGTGGTGGGGGGTAACTTTGGAATTTAAAATTTCGGTTCACTTTCCAGCAAAGGCCTTATTTTTGCACATAGTGACTGGACTAAGTCTTTTAATTCGGGTTTCTTTAGTAGTTATTTGTTTGTTTTGTAGAGCGTCATATAAGCGTATCATTTTTTCTTTGTGGTTGATTATGTAATTTTCGAAAAAGGATTTTGTCCGTCAGTATGACCAAATGATATTTCGAATGGTGATAATTTTTAGGTTTGAGTGTATTGGATGGTTGTAAGACATAATGCAATAGGGAATTTTTCCAGGCTCTGGCATTTTCCCTAAGAGTTTATAATGTTCTATAACTGTGGAATGAAAGCGTTCGATAAGGGAATTTGTTGTGAGATGGAGTTAGATTTTGTGTAACTGTAGAAAACTAATTTTTTTTATAAGCTTTATTTCTGTTTGAAATATGTAATTTATATACAATACAATAAGCAAATTATATGGTAAAGCGTAAGTGTTGACATGGTATAGGTATGGGAGTGGCATTCCATTGATACAACTCATTAATTTCTTACTAATATGCTTGAGGTATAGGGTTGTGACAGAGCTTTACAAAAATGTGTTTGGAAGATCTAGGGGTTTAAATCTTTATAGTCTATGGGTTTCATCACTAATGTCAAGCAAGTTCACTGCATAAGCATTTGGGTGGAAAGATAGTCTGTCAGATCTCCACTTTCACTGTACTCATCTTTAAGTCATTTAGGATATCCGCATTTCTTACATAGTATGTGGCTTGCATATTGAGCGTAGCACTTTGTTTTAAAACCGCTTTATTATTTGGATGGTTGAATCTGCTGCTGTTCCCCATAGTTGAAGTCCATACGTCCATATTGGTTTGAACGTTACCTTATATACTAATAGTTTATTGGAGAGCGATAACTTGGATTTACGCCCGAGAAGCCAATAATGTTTGTTGAATTTAAGGCCTAGCTGCTTGCGTTTCTTCCACACGTGGCTGCTGTAGGTCAATTTCTTATCTAGGTGCAATTCTAGGTATTTTACTTCTTCGACTTGGGTCAAGAATGCGTTGTTCAGAAGGACTGGAGGAGAATCTCCTCTACATTTCGTAAATGTTATATTGACGGATTTGGCTTCTTTGTTTTTGACCCTCAATTTTTTTGCCCATTTTTCGATTTCATAAAGGTTTAGTTGTAAAAGTGTAGCTGCTACTGTTGGGTCTTGGTGTTTAATCAGCACAGCCTTATCATCGGCGAATGTGGCAGTAAAGGGATGTAAACCTGTGGGAAAGTCTGTTGTGAAAAGTAGATATAGCATTGGACTCAGTGCGCCTTGAGAAGTTCCGGATTTTACTGGAAATAATACCGATGTTTTTTGTCCGTATTTCACTTCGAAGTATCTATCTTCGAGAAATGATTTAAGTATAGTGAAGAGGCCGTAGGGTATTGATGGTTTGAGCTTGCACAAGAGGCCTTCGTGCCATACTTTGTCGAATGCTTGGCTATCGTCTAGGAATGCCGCTGAGCAGTACTGTTTCTTTTCAAAGGTTTCATTTATGGTATCCACTATCCTATGTACTTGCTCTAACGTGGAGTGGTATTTCCTGAATCCGAACTGATGGTTTGGTATTAAGTGCTGGTCTTCTATAATAAGATCTAGTCTTTTTGCGAGAATTTTCTCCATTAGTTTGCAAATGATTGGTAAGAGACTGTAGCCTGACGGGCTAGTTTAATTTAATTTAATTGCTACAACTACCAGATTGAAACTGGCTTCCCAGGAATAGCTCAAAAATGCCAAGATCCAAATAATAAACTCAGATAGTAACGTAGGATAGAAACACAGAATAACTTCTTACCATTGTATAATAATCTTTAACTAAATACATTAAATTAAATTGTATTAAGCACATAGAATAAAAGAATGTAATGACATTTATAAAAGTAAATTAGTTCTTCTAACGGGGTGTTTCGCTCGCTGGTAATCGGGCAGTGGCACACTATTACGGGACAGCCTGTATGTACATTAGTTCCCTCGTCGCGAAGGCATCGCGCCGGTCCTGAACAGGTAATTTGACAAATTAGCGGGTCGCCATATAATGGCGGACAACAACAATACACTTGATTCAGAAATTGTTAAATAAACAAAACTGCGGTCAATATCAAACTAAATTGTGTGCATACCTAGTGCGTCAGGTGTTTTAACGGTGAAATTCCCAGTGTTCAAGCGGCGGACGATGCATTTAATTTGCTTTATTTGCCAGATGTTTTGCTGCTCCAGGTGAGTGGATTTTGATTAACTATGTGCTGTTTCTTGCTGGCGAAGGTGGCCGCTGGGTTACCCTAGCTTCACGAGTGCGTGTCTGTGAACGGCGGCCTCTGGCTCATTAGACGGGAACTCCCGGTGCACGCTCCTCGGCCTCGGAGATGCTAAGCCACTCCAGACGCAATTAACGGGCCTAATCACGTCGGTGTCGCTGTCCTGGTGCTGGGAAATTTGCTTCACGGATGGCGTCGTCGCCGGCGAGCACGACTTGGCCTTCCCGAGTGCCCAAAATTTGGAGGGCGTCGTCGGCGAGTTCGGAAAAACTCTGCTTGTAACCAGGTGTCTTACGTCGTCGCCGTCGGGCCTGAGACGGCTCTTTAGGTCGCTAGGTGCTCGGGGAATGACGCTGAAAAGTCGAGCGACAATTCGAGCGTCCAGGAGCTTGAGGAAGCGACGTTGGAAAGTATAGCAACAATCCGAACGTCCAGGAGTTCAAAAGAATAACGTTGAAAAGTATAGCAACAATCCGAACGTCCAGGAGGTCAAGAGGATAACGTTGGAAAGTATAGCAACAATCCGAACGCCCAGGAGTTCAAGAGAATAACGTTGGAAAGTATAGCAACAATCTGAACGTCCAGGAGTTCAGGTAACTGGTCGGGATCCTCTCGAAGAGTCCTAAGGACACTCCGGAGAGCATAGGCAAGACGAGAGGATTGGGAAGATTCTAGGAAATTTTGTCTTGTCTGGGCTCCGAATTCTCCTTTTATACCTTGTGCGGGCGTAATCGGAGGTTCGTATCGGGTCGCTGGAGCGGGGATTCGTGGTCTAGGTGCGCAGTGGTGTTGATGCGGTCGTTTGCGGTGACGTCACGTCGTACTCTCGGCGCGGCGTTCCGGTCCCTAACGTGGTGAAAGCCCAGCGAGAACGCTCAAATTAATTTTTAATTTATACAATCGCGTTCGCGCTGGGCGAAACGTTACAAGACTGATGTGTTTATAAGAGGTGACGTCCATTTGGGGTTTGCCAGGTTTTGGGTTGTTTTATTGGGTTTCGATTATACTTTTGAGTTTTGCGATTTTGACAATAAATTATTAATAAAAATGTTTATGCCTGTGTTTATGCTCTTCCAAAAATAGTTGCGTTGTAAATATTCGATAGTTTCTGATATTTCTCTATGATTGGTTTTTCCAAGATTGTAATTCGCTATTCAACTTTGCCGTTCGTCTTGATTTGTTATGTATCTAACTTGGGTGATTCGACTGTGAAATTTGGGTGCATTTTCATTAGTACTGGATTTTACATATTCGTAAAATGCTTGGTACAATAAATGGTTGAGAAAGTGACAGTAGTAATGGACGTTTGGTTCGCAGTGCTCTATTAATAATTAACAAACTGAATTTAAGTTGTTTATTATTAAGATTGACTAAAACTGAGTAACGGATGTTTGTGTCAAATCTAGTACATTGAATTTTTCTAGGGAGGTTGGCTTCAATAAATTCGATTGGTTTATTAAAATGCTGCAAAGGTTTTTCGCTTATATCTATTACTGGTGTTGAACTTTCTTGCTTATGTACAGTATTTGCTAATGAACTTTCATCTGAGGGTGTTCTTATAATAAGTACGTCAAGCAGATCATCAATATTGGGTGTTTCTGATCGGTTGGGAATGGTGCTGAAATTAGGGTCTACTGGTTCGAGTATCTAGCCTATTAGTATTGTCTGTAATTTCGTCGATATCTTCGAGAATTTCGTCAGTGATCGATAATGGATAAATACCTACCTTATTAGTCTTTCCGTATAAGTACTTTATGTCAAAATTGTATTCTTCCAATCTCAAAGCTCATCTAGTAGGTTTAGAATTTGGTTCTTTGAGACTACGCAGCCATACTAGGGGTCTGTGATCCGTGAATAAGGTAAAGGTTGACCAAACATGGGCTACTAGTTTACGTTCTATTGTGTTATATTTCTGTTCGTTATCGTTAAGCGTAGATGAAGCGTAAATGACTGGTTTTTCGTCTTGTGAGAGGACTGCCCAAGTACATATTTTGAAGCGTTCGTAGTTAACTCGAAAGGTTTAGTATAATTTGAATATTTTAAAAGTGGTTCATTAGTTACAAGGTTTTTACGATGTTTGAAAAAGTCTATGAAGCCTTGAGTGTGAATAATTTTGTGTTCCTTTTTTAGACAGTGGGTAAGGAATTTAGTTATTTTTAGTTTTGCTTAATCTTCTAAATTTTCTTTATCATTCAAAGAGTTCTAGAAATGGTTAAATTTTGGTCCTAGTTGTAGGCAAGATATTTTTTATGGCTTCAATTTTGGAGGGATCTGGCTTAACTCCTTCAGGTGTTATCACGTGCCTTAAGTTCAGCAGAGGAAACCATCGACAAACAAACTAAACAGCCTGCAAAGGGCTGGTTTGATGACGAATGTAAAGAAGCAATCTCAAAAAGACGAAGCCAGAATGAAAATGATTCAAACGGGAACAAGAAACAATGGAAACGTATTTGCTAAAGAACGACGGCACGTCCATACAATATGCAAAAAGAAAAAGAGAGTATTTCTGCAAAAAGGTTAAAGACATTCAACAGCTACAAGAACCAAATGACATAAGAAACATGTACAAAACAGTGAATGATACCAGAAGAGGTTTCCAACCAATTTATGCAGAAACTGAGATGAACACCTGATATGCGACAAAAACGAAATGAAACAAACCAATGACAAGAAGAAAACTAACACCAAAATGACGAAACTCAGAAGAAGACAAAGCCACTGGTACCCAGGAAGAAGAAGCCGAAAGTAACGTAACAGAAGAACATTCGCTAGCGGAAGTGCGTGAGGCACTGGAAAAGCTAAGACACAACAACTCACCCGGAGTTGACGGTATCCCAGTAGAATTGATACAAGCCGGAGGAGAAGATCTAGAAAACGCAATACCCAAGCCATTTGTGGAAATACAGAAAAACTTTCCAGATAGTGGATAGTGGATAGTCCCGGGTGGTGTAGCTTGAACAAGCGTCCACGTTCGATCAGTAGAGTTAAGCAACGCTCTTTCTGGTCAGAACTTGAATGAGAGTTCCATGGCTGCTTCTCTCGGGGCCTCGTGATACGGCTGTCACGGAAATAGTTGATCCCGGATGTCATAATAACATCATGACAGTCGTTAGTGGGGTTGGAAGTCCCCATAAAATGTACAGCGACGCCTATAATTGGCCTAACGGCTGTTGGCTGAGCACCAAAATAAAATAAAATAAAATAAAAAATATGCCGTATTTATAAAAAAGGCATCAAATTAGTGCTCCAACTACAGGAGAATAACTATGCTAGTAATTGTTTATAAGGCATTCACGCACATCATTCAGAAACGAATAACCCCAATCCCAGAAAACCTCATGGGAGAGTACCAATCGGGCCTTAGAAGCAGTAGATTCACTACTGATGAGATATTTACGATACTGCAAATACTAGAGAAATGTTGGGAATTCAACATAGACGTTCATCAGCTGTATATTTACTATAAATAACGCACAACACTATAAAACAAAATGAAATATACCATCAAAGTTGAAAAGACTCGTCAGAGCTAAATAATCATAAATCCGGGAGATACAATATATAATCGCTAATTACAAATGTTAGCATATGTGGACGATGTCCTAACTGACAGGAGAAACTAAGCGAAAGAGAACGCATTTGGGGAATTAGATAACAGTGGACAATTCGCAGGCCTGTCAGTAAGCGAAGAGAAAAGTAAGTATCTGGTCACAAGACGCAAGCTACCGCAACAAGATGATGTTCAAGCCTAAATTGGTAATAAATGCTTTCGAACGAGTAGATGGGTACAAATATCTCAGATCTTATATAGACTAGAGTAACAACACAGACAATGAAATAAAACACATGTAAATGGCAGGCAATAGAGCTATGTTCGCTATAGATGGAATATTACGATCAAAGCTCCTGAATCGACAATGCAAAATGATACCTACTATATAAAACTCTGATACGACCAGCAGTATGTTATGGCTGCGAAACGTGGACTCTAAATAAAAGAAACCATAAGTTACTCAATCGATTCGAGAGGAAAATATGAAGGCGAATGTACGGACCGAAATATGATAATAACTTGGGAGGTTGGAGACAGCTGATCAACTTCGAAAGCAGAGAAATTCAAGAAGAGCCGCCACTGGGAAGGTGGATAAAGGCATAATGACTGAGATGGTTAGGTGACGTTTGGAGAATGCCCAATGAAATGGCGGTGCCGAGAGCGGCGACCCAAACACTAGGAGGCCGTAGACCACCAGGAAAACTGCGTGGACGATGGACAACGTTAAAGAGAATATTGTGTAAGAAAGCTTAAGGTGCGGAATTGGGTCAACCTAACTCAGACCAGAGACGAATGGAGGCGTGTTGTAGAAGAGGTCAAAGTCCATAATGCTATTCGTACCACAGGTTGTGCATATGGAAATATTCTGGGATTTATTAATAATGCAACCAAACCAATGTGCAGACCAAAATATAACTAAGAATTTTTTTATTGCGGATAGAAAAACCAACGTGTTCTGATGTACCAATTTGTGATGCTTCCAAATTGAATTTTGGAGCTTGTGGATGGATCAGTTATTGACAAATGGCATGATTCATCAATTTTACATGTAACGGGGTTGTGAAAGGAATTGGAAATAATGATTGTTAAGGATGATGGAAATTGGTTTGCTCTCTGCGGTGATACAGGATACGCTAATAGAAGATTAGTATGTCAGGCCATTTTGGTATTTCTTAATAATTCTAGCAACTAACTAAGCTTTCCGACCAGTCTTGGTACCATATTGATAAGTGCGCCTGTATTTCGAATTTAACTCAGATAACAGTTCATTGCATAAGATCGCAATAATGATTTTGAACACCCTTTAGCGTCGTTATCCCTAATTGGTAACATTTTGGGGCCATCCTTTGAATGCTGTTTCCTGCAGGTGTCCGTTTGAGTTTCGTTTCGCAGCGTTAGTTTTCAGGATAGTTAAAAATTCAGCCTGTAAGAGCAAATCAGAGGGTATCTATTTATTCCTGTCGCTCCGAGACCGGTTTGTTACTATCCGGCGGGCTACCTGCCGTGCGATTGGTCACTCTGAATGTGGCGTGATGACGCTTTGGCTGGCGCGCGTTTCTTTTGGCGTAAGTCAGTCACGAAAGGGACGTTGTGCCACAAGGAGCGTGAGGTGTTGTTCTGCTTTTTCGCCGTTGGTGTGTGTTGGTGCTCGCATACCATGATGGCCGTCAGATTTGCTTCAGTGTCGTAGGGCCGAGGTTAGGTCCATTCTTCCCTAACAGGGGATCAAACTCGCAGGGCTTCCCAAACTGTTGGCCTCGCAGTCTTTCCGTCCCGTAAGGGGACGTAATTCAGTCTTTGCCCTTGGGTGGATCTTCCGCAAGTGCCGCCATGACTCCCACGCTTCCGTTCCTGCGTTTGTTACCGTAGGCACGCCGTCAACCGCTGTTTCGCCCACGCAAGGCGGGTTTCCACAAAAAGGTAGCATGTGTGCATGTAATTTGAATTCTGTTGCCGCTAACTTGATGTATTTTGACCGCAATCATTTATAATTAATTACCTGTTATTTGTATGGCCTAAATTTGAATGTTGTGGCCGCTAACTTAATGTATTTTGACCGCAATCATTTATAGTTAATCACCTGTTATTTGTATGGCCTAAATTTGAGTACTGTGGCCGCTAACTTAATGTATTTTGACCGCAATAATTTATGATTAATTGCCTGTTATTTGTATGGCTTAAATTTGAAGGCTGTAGCCGCTAACTTAATGTATTTTGACCGCAATCACTTATAATTAATTACCTGATATTTGCATGGCCTAAATTCGAATACTATTGCCGTTAACTGAATATATGTTGGTCACTAACATTTTTAATTAATCATCTGTTGCTTGTGCGGCCTAATTTGAATACTGTTGCCGCTAGTTTAATGTACTTTGGCCACTATCATTTTTAATTAATCATCTGTTGATTGTACGGCCTAATTTGAATACTGTTGCCGCTAGCTTAATGTACTTTGGCCACTATCATTTTTAATTAATCATCTGTTGCTTGTACGGCCTAATTTCAATACTGTTGCTGCTAGCTTGATGTACTTTGATCGGTATGGTTTTTATTTAATCATCTGTGATTTACGCTGGCCTAATTTGAATATCGATCTTGGGTCACGAACGTTGGTGGCTTAGCCGCTGTCACTTTAAGGTTCACGTACTGGCCGACCAAGGTCTGTTGGATTTATGAGTTCATGTCGGCCTCTCACGGCCGGTTGTAAATTTAACAAGTATTATGACCACTTATGTATGACCACTTCTGTACTAGAGATAAAGCGCCTCTCCAGCTGCGGCCCCAGATTTAGGTGTAGTTTAGTCTCTGTAGTCTTGTATATCACCCAGCTACACACGTCAGACCAATAAACGAGTATTTGAACAAAGGCCTTATCATTACGACGAATCTATGCACGCCCTTTTCAGGTTAAGGTTATTGTGTAAAGATTTATGTACAGCGAAGACTGGGCGTTGGAGCGACACAGGTAAGTTTGACGACGCTTGTCGCGGTGACGACGAGGCTCGTGAGGCCGAGATCCCGTATCATACTCCGTTTGGCCCTCAAGGTCCTGTTAAACGGGAGTCTTCTTGGTCCTTGTGGCGCCCATTTATTTAGGAACACCCGATGTATACCTCCTCACGCTTGCCCGGTGACGTACCGTTTGAACCACGTCCATCTCCCTGAGCGTACCAGCCGAGGCCTTTAGCCTGTCCTTCCTTGACCATTCTCAGGGCGAGAGTGCCACCTTTTCCCAGACTTGACTAGTCTTTTGATACTCAACCCATGTGGGTGTCGTTAGGTCATTTTGACACCGTACAAAGTAATATACGAGGATTGTTCAATAGAAACACGTTTGGAACACTTAAATACGACTTGGTCATGATGGCATGTGGATGAGGTTATTGAAACTGTTTATTGGCATATTAGTGATGTGTCTGCCAATTGTTTTTGCAATTGTTTCTTTGTGGCCATTTTTATAGAGCTAGGAAATTGCGTTTACTGTAGAAAATCCGTCCAAAGATAGTGTGCATACTGTTATTCAATTTTTTGTCGCCGAAGGACGTCAACAACTAGAAATCCATGAGCGAATAAAAACTGCTTATGGTTACTATAGTTATTCTCGCATAGTAGTGGTTTAGCGGTGCAGAAAATTTCGACAAGGAAGAGAGTTGACTAACGTCTTCGCTTATCCAGGACATGTTCAAGTTGCAACTGTAGCATTCCAAAGTCGAGCTACTAACATCTAATAAATCTGAATTATCACAAAACCTGAAAGTTAGACAACTTAAAGTACTCGGGAGACATACAGGTTTCATAATCTTTATCTAGTTTTTTTTCAAATAGAAGGCTAATTTGAACATTTTCAAATTAAAAATAAAAGAGGAAACCACTTCCTGTTTTGAATAAAAAACAGATTGGGGCTTCATAGCGTCTAGCAGCAAATAAATTAGGAGCTAATTCCCAGCTTAAAACGATACAAAATTGGAAACTTTTCATCTGTAAGGTTGTAATTAATCTAATTCTACATTATATTAAGAAGTAATGATTTCTCAGGCAAATATAATTAAGTCATTGGCAGGTTCTTAATAGAAAAAGCAGTTACGAATTAACTGGTAGGTGAATACATTGGTCGATCCGTACATATCCCAATAGAAAGTGTCTTTGGTTTAGCCTTTTGCTTCTCCTGTTATTCTTTGCTATCTTTGAGCACGGGACGTCGTGACTCAGTGGGATAGTCAAAATCTGCTTCATTAGTCTGGTGACGAAATTGTTTCCTGTTAAGTAAAGTTCAACTCGATGGGCAAAGCAACAGATCCTAGCAGCATAGGATTGCCTCTATTTTTATTTAGGTTCCTAAAACCGCAAGAAAATTATATAAACTATTCAGTTCATTCATAACCCAAAATATGTCAAGTTACCAGTTTAAAATGTGCATATGAAATTCAATCTATCGTCAATTGCTTGATAATAATGTAATAAAAAGATTTAATTATCTTTTCAGTGACGGGGCTGAAGAACCAGGTTATATTTGTAAATGTCAAAAAGGGGTTTAATGTTATACCGCAGGTATCTGTCAAATAATGGGCATTTCTTATACTTCAGAATTGTGAATTGAGTTAGCCGATAAATCATTTAGCAGCCTTCGTTAAAGATACAAATAGGTTAAGAGGGTATAAAGGGCTCTTTAGTTTTATCTTACTTAAAGGTGCCGTATTTCCGAAAAAGAAAGAAAACATTTCTATAAAACTCTTGATTGATTAATCAATGTAACTCAAACTGATAAGAATTCTAATTCGATATTTCTGTATAAAGTATCATATAGAAACTGCCATAGTAGATAAACCTTTATTATATTAAACTCATAATTAACCATTAACATGTCCCATGAATTATATGAATGAATGTACATAAATATTATATAGAAAAAAAAATTACAAATTAAATAAAGTTGTTGACGCCCAATACTTCTTTCTTGGTGAACCTAAAGCCTTTATGCGAAAGTGAAGTAAACAAAAATCCCACATTTATCATACCCATATCGCAGCCGAAGATTGAGCTAGTCGTCGGAGTTATGTGAGCCTTCTAAGGTAGGTTGCAATAGTTGGTACACAACTTATAAAAATGTGAGGCGTTTGAAAGCTGCTATACGTGCAAATAGACGCATTAAAGTCACATAACTTTCTGAAATGATGAACATCAGTATAGAAAGTGTTCGTTCCATTATACTCCTATTATCACAAAATTCATTAGTAAACTTACTAAAGGGGCAGCGATTCACTTCGGACGTGGAAGTGCAGGGTGCAATTAGAAAATGGTTTCGTCAACAGCAGCAAGAAATTTACCAACAGGGTATCTGTTCCTGAAGGTTCTGGTAAAGTAGACATCTTCCGTCCATCATGCCCCGGACATGTTCAATAGGCGACGAATTTGGAGATTTAGCAGGGCTACTGGAGAAGGTTGATGGTTATAACTCTTATTTGTGTTTTTTAAGCAGAACTTACTCAATTATCTTGTTTGACTTCCTAAACAGTATATTATTAAAAAATCGAAGTCATTGCTGCATTTTAATTGGGTGTAACGTTTCTTATTGTATCTTTTTTTAAACAGTATAGTTTTATGTATGCTCTAAGGATCGTAACGCAGATCCTAATCCGAAGCGCATATAAATTTATATGCTCGCAAAAATGAATAAAGTAATTACATCACAAAATCGTAACTGCAGTTAAAAATGAACACACGACAGCGAGTGTGGTTTGTGTTCTTCAAACTGACGCTCATAATGTTATCATTATGACACCCGAGCAGATAAAAGTTGGCTACAAAAATAACGTTCGCACGTCTCACGGTGCAATAACCAAAATTTAATGAGAATATGTCAGCATTACGAGTTAATGTGACGTATACATATAAGAAAATTATTCAGCAATTTGCGTTTCTAGATTTTAAGAAGAATCAAAAGTATATACATATGTAGTTGCGGCTATTTTGGTGAACTACCAGACATCGGCCTAAAATGTACCTACGCATTCTGTAAAAATGATCTTTCCGGAATTGTTACGTAATAGTTGTTAACGTCATTTGGTCGATATATAGTAAATAACGGACGCGGTTGAATTTTGTATTTATAGGTTTATAATTAACCAAGTCCGTTATTTGCATATCGGCCGTGTGTCGTTCAATATTTTTCGTAATACAAATTTATACATTTTAAGAATAATTTATTAAACATAATATATAAATCACGTGATCCTTAACGGACGGTGGCCGTTATAATCCTCAACGGCCGGTGGCAGTTTTGAATAACATTTTTTAAAGATCACATGATCTTTAACTGCTGGCGGCCGTTATGATCCTTAACGGTCGGCGGCTGTTATGAATGACTTAGTGTTTGTTTAGTTCAGTTAAAATACAATAAGGGCATAGTATTACGAAAACTACTATTAAGCAATCCACCATATCTAGGGCCGGTTGCAGAAAGCAATGTTAAGTCTGGTGTTAGCTAACATCGCGTCAAAGTGAACAAAAACGAATCAAATCTCAAATGCTTATGGTAACTAATACATTAGTAAACAAAATTTGATGCGATTTTGTTCACTTTGACGCGACGTTAGCTAACACCAGACTTAACATTGCTTCCTGCAACCGGCCCCTAGAATCTCATTTTACATCTATCTGAAATTAAGTCTTTTCCAAAATGTCATTTATGTACATCTGTTGTTGTATAGCGGTTCGTTATTTCGTTTGATAAAAAAACGTATGTAAAATATAGGGGAAATTTGGAGACTGCATTTTTAATTCACATTGCATTGAATCAACTTACAAGACACCTTAATAGAACAACTTAAGTAATGTAACTTTATAGAAAAAATAATACTATTAACAACAGGTAAAGAAATATGTAGATATTAAGCAAAACGTTCAACTATTCAATTTGTCTTGTCGATTTTCGCTAGTTCTAAAATGGTATTCATTGATCTATGCATCTCCAAAAATCCTTCTTGGTGGAATAGAGCTTCCCCATTCGTTTTACTTTAGCAAGATCCTGTAGGCCCATGTTCGTAATTGCGCGGTTTTTCGAGATCTCTCCTTTTATGATCTCTTCTTGGCAGAAGAATTGTGATGCTATCGATCATCATCTTATAGGAATTTTGTTGCGTACGCATCGAATAATCTCTCTTCATCTGTTCGCCTGGCATAGGGATTCACCTGTTAGATTTTTTATTTAGTGAGACCATCGTTTTGGTGACATTCCTCTTGGCTCGATACCTTCGACTATTATTTGAATAAACCACTTTAGGTTAGTACTTTGTTTTCTGATTATGTTTTGGCGTTAGCACCATTACACATAATTATTTTACACATAAATAGTGTATGCGAATTCGACCGTCGCATTAAGCTACAATCGGCGTTTGAATCTCCAATACGCGATAACTATGCGATAAAGTCAAAAGCAAAGCAGCAAGTCCACGTGAAGCCAAGTCCGGCGAATCCTTTATCAATTTCCTGCAGAAGATGGCGAAGATAAAGAGGCACAGAAAGGTATAAAACGAAGACACCCGGCCTGCTAAAGTAACTTGCGTCTATGGGCTCACCTGGAAAAGCCTTCTAGGCTCAACACACTTTTATGAACTTCGGTCCTGAACCCGTTCCCTAGGCCCCTGGCTCCACTACCTAGGAATAAACTTGAGACCCGCTTTTGACATATTTGCTAGGTTACCGGTTCCGGTACCAGTACCTACCTCAAACCGTCCTACGCCGTAATCTAGGCAACCGGCTCCTGAACCAAGGGTTCACTTACACTTATCTGCATCCGCATGGCTCAGGGACCCCACACTACACCGCCGAAACGCCAATTCTGCGCTTCCAAGTATTGTCAGATTGCTGTTTAGTAAGCGCTTACTAGGTAGATTCACCTCCATAACTACTTAACGGCACGATTTACCGGTCACAAGAGCAGCATCCTGACTTACGGCTAGGTCCTAGAGCACCACCAGACGAAATTCACAGCTCCCACGCAGAGCCAAAGGCAAGCGCAAGGTAAAAATTTGGCCTATTGCGTGGCCGTCCAAAGTGTCCCCAGAGACAATAGCACCTGCGCTGCATACACCTGAGAAGAGACATGCCAGAGTTATTTGCCCCTATTTTAGCTGCACGTGGGCGGCCACAAATGTAAACAAACTGATAAAGCATTGCTATATTTAACAGTGTAATTACAAAAACTGTAGCTCTAATGTCCTGCGCCGAGTTAAAGGCTTTCCGTTGAAGTCACTGTCTGCACCCAGGCACTTGGCTGCACCCAGCAGCACGAATAGTTAACCTTTATTGTTTAAATTGTACATAGGTTTTGTAATTGATTTTAATTTACAAAAGTCTACATTTAATGTAAAGATCAATATACACATCTTGTCTAAACTGTTCTTAATCTATTCACTCCAGATAAATAATGAAGTCTGGCGTACTGAATCACCCATTCTGGCACCTAAATGCAAAAGTAATTAAAATAAAGATTAGCCAAACCAGAGCAAGCATTACAATGTGGCTAAAGTATATAATTGTTTTCGCATATATTCTACTGGAAAGACAATTGTAGCTTTTTATTTCGTTTAGTACAGATAAGTTGGTTCTGTGTGCTATCCATGGAATTTGCAGCGTACGTCTCCAGCAACACATTTTAAAGAAATCTGACCGTTTTTTGTCGGCTGTTTTTATGATCAAGTTTCGGATCATATGTCATAATTGGGAAAACCAATGTCTAATAAACCAGGATATTTATAGAATTATCGATTGGGCTTGCAAGCTACTATATTACATTTATATCCCATCTGCTTTTTACATACTACTGACATTAATTCTGGACATTTTTTATAAATTTGTTCAATTTTGCATTCAACATGTTTCGAAAATTTCAAAAATTACTCTTGGGGTTTTTGTTTAATACCTACTTCTAAAATAAACTTTCGCTTAACATAAGATTTATTTCTTAAATATAAAGGAATTACTTCCGGAATTGAACACTGAACAGTGTCATTATTGAGATTGAAGTGCTCAACGTTTCGCCCACTTGCGCATGGGGCTTCATCAAGAGAGAAGTAAAACATTACGGCAAATGAAAAAAGTTATTGTAATGTACACATATTGAACTAAAAACGCATTATACTTACATCTAGTGTGGGCACATATTTTCGGTGCCCCGAGTTAATTTATTTTTCCTTTGATTCAGATAGGTTCTGATGCATAAATTTACGACGATTTACCACAAAATTCCATAACGCCCCTCAGGTCAGGGGGTTGTAAATAAAAAACATGATACTGGAGGAGCAAAACGAACGAAGATTCCTTTCATGTAGCAGGTTATCACACACGCTCGACCGCGAATACAAACTCAGCCAATTCTACAATCAGTCATGCAAGCAAAACAACAAAGATTCAGCTTTTAGCAGTAATATGCTACTTACTAATACTTACAGGGGGGTTTATGGTCTCCCGCTACGTTCCCACGTAGCTTCTCGAAGAGGACATCGTCCAGGGACGTTCTTCGGTGTACCTCCGATGATGTACCTGTAATAATCCTGCAAACACGGATGCTCACCGCAGCTAGTATGCTTTAACCGAACGGTAACTACATCATTGGGTTTAACCCATGTCAATGTGATCCGCATTTGCGGTGGCTGCTTCGAACCGCAAAAGACCCAGATGACAAGGCATTTGTGGGAAACAGGCTTCCTCAGCCATCCAGAAGCTTTCTCTGGAGTCACTGATAAGCGAAGTGCTTAGCAGGTCAAGGATCGTGGACTATCTCGCCGAATGGCTACGGATCCAGGCACGATAGCGCTATCCTTTTCTTTTTGTCAGGTGGTGAAATCCTTTATGGACCGACCCCGATCGTACTACGGTTCTTCCCCCGCCCGGGGTGCTGGACTCCGGTGGTTCTCACCACCGTTTACCAGCTAAACCACCTCCTCGCTAGGTACAGAAGATCTCACCCCGGAATCACGGTTATTATTTAAGGGTGGGCTTATATTCCCGATACGATGTTATTCTACTTTCTATATCCTTCTTCTTGTTTCTTGTTCTTCTGTTTTTATGAACCCTCTCTTATTGTTCTTCTGCTCTTTCCTGTACCTCTTTGGCTTGTATTACCCCTCTTATATACTTGTATATAGCATCCCATTTTTTTTGGTTTCTAACATAAGTGGTATTGTATTGTCTGGGCTAATATCTGTCCCTATTTCTGTTTGTAACCTTTCTCTCTTCCTTATCCATTTATGGCAGTTATAGAAGGTGTGTTCTGGGTTGTCCTCCGTATTCGTGTCGCACTGATTGCATCTGTCTTTATTTATTATTGTAAACCTTTTCAGATAAGATTTATAACACCCATGGCCGGTTAGGAATTGTGTCAGGTAGTAGTCGGAGTTACCGTACCTTCTTTTTACCCAGTTTGGAAGGTCTTTAATTAATCTCTTTGTCCAGATGGATTTCCCCGTGTGCCTGTTCCATCTTTCTCACCATTTATCAATTATTATGGTGGTTACTTTCTGTTTGCCTCGTTCATCTTTTCCATATGAAAGTCTTCTTTGTTCAACTTGAAGTTCGATCGGTAAAATCGACGCTACGACTTGTACAGCTTCTGTCGAGGTAGTACCGTAGCCGCTTAATATTTTCAATGCCATTCTTCTCTGTTGCTTCGCCCGCATGTTTCTGTATTTTGTTTGTATTATCGCCTTTTCCCATATCTGTGCCCCGTACAGCATAATAGAATGAGCAACGTTACTCAGTATTTTTCTCTTGAGTGCGATAGGTCCTCCTACGTTCGGCATCAGTTTTGTTAAAGCGGTAATTGACCTTTCTGATTTTAGGGTCACCTCTTTTACATGTTCCTTCATGTGGGAGTTGTGGTCAAACCACACCCCTAGGTAATTTATCGCCTTTTTTGTCGTTATTTCGGTCTCTCCCACTTTAATACAAGTGGGTATTACGGCTTTGCTCATTTTTCTATCCCCATATAAGATTGTCCGATGACTGTGTTTGCTATTACGATGATGTCTGCCTTTGATTTGGCTGTTATTACTATGGCTGTATCGTCCGCGAAGCATATTGTTTCTACCCCTGGTGGCATATCAAGTTGGAGTATATCATTATAGAAGATGTTCCAGAGCTGTGGTCCCAGTACGAAGCCCTGTGGGACCTCACTGGTTACATGCATTTCTTCCTTGTTTCCTATTAAATCTTACTATTTTCCAGATAGCTTGCTATTAAAAACGATAGCGCTATCTGCGGTGTGTGGTCAGGCCCCAGGCCAACCATAACAATGAACAACGACCTAATTAATAAAGCTGTCTACAATCAACAGCAACACCAACAATAAGCAAGTGTTCAACTCGGCTGTGCCATAACTACATACATCCTCCATTGCAAAGCCACTCAAGCAGTTACATCTACTACAGACCCCACTATTTTACTCCTTTCTCGTAATCCACGTAATTACGACGATTCACTTCAAAAACAACTAATCGCGGTGGAGTGACTCCCGCGGCCGGATTAGGTTTCGCGTCTCCACGTGTGCAACCCCGCCCGCAGACTGCCCGCTTCCAGCTCTGTGAATTTTATATTATATTTCAGTGGTTGGTTTAGTCCATAATTATACGAATACAAATAAAATAATAGAATATTTTCAAACAACTCAAAGAACACAAAAGTAAATATTACAACACTATACAATTACAAAAATGTATATAGAGCTATTTCAAATTACTTGAGATACGAATTGTTATCTGTCACTAGCTTTTCCCTAGCACCTCTCTCGTGTGGAAGTTTGGTTACTTGCGATACTGCTCAGACATAACATCCTGTATGGTTTTAGAAATATCGCTAGAAAAAGTTAAACAATGTAGTTTTTTACCGACCTCTCTCACTTCACGCCACTGCTCAGCCCTTTCATTAATTATCGTGAAAATGAATAACCTATAACTATCCAGAATAAGCAAGCTACCAACAGAAATAAGCGAACATGCAGAGATACAAATACAGACAGATGTTGCATTTTATAATATGTAAAGAAAAACTAAAAAATAGGTAACCAATCAGGGGGAAATAAAGAAAACAACGTGTTTTATTACAACACTTTATTAAAAACAATTTTATAAACTGAATCATACATCCAAGTTATAAAGTGGCAAATTCTAAGTTGGAGTAGTACCAAAGAATATATATCTATATTCTTTGGTAGTACCTAGAGCAAGGGTGGCGAACCTTTAGTGATCTACGTGCCATTTTTTGTAAAGAAATGGTTAATGAGACCATGACGTGCCATCAAATAATGCCAGGTAGAAATAGGCTAAAAATACATATTCCTAGGTACATAACCGAACTAAACGACGGAAGCTGAAAAGACTAACCTGGAGGTGGCGGACAGCCTGGAGTGCCGTGCAAACAACAAAAGTGGGCCCCAAAATTCCGCAAGAGCGTAGTGAACGTAAGGATTGCAACCATAAACAATTATCCTAACGTTCAGTGGACTTTCATTGCTTCCATATTCTCCCTCACAAATGAACCAAGCTATAATTAAGCTGGTGAAGCACGAAGCCGAGGGGCAACCAACTTATTCAAGAGAAGGCTGGGAAGAGAAAGGTCGAAAAATGCTATCACACGCAATTCAACTCAGGTTATCAAAATCTCTCAAAAATTGGAAAAGTACCACCAGAAAAACTATTGAAATGCAGTGTGGTCTAAATGGATAGCAACATAGCTGTAATTTGCTGAAAAATGTTATCACAAGATAAAAATAGGGTTGCCTAGCTACGCAGGGGAAAATTTATTCAATATTTAAAAATAAATGTGAATAGGGCTGCCTAACGATCCAGGGGAGAACTTACAAAATAAATGCTTAGAGTAAAATCCAACTAGTTATTTTAAATACTACATGCGAACTACAATCTAAGCCTAACAGCGCCCCTCTCGCCATCCCTCCGCGTCGCCCGCGCTAGCTCACTCCCATCCGTTAGGTCAGAAATTCGCGCGAAATCTACCTATCTCTGTCCCGCAGTCTGTTGCCGTTCCGGCACCGGTAGTCTTGTTCACAATGAACTTTGTTGCTATGACCTCAAATGTAGACGAAAAAATAAATTGTTTCGATGAGGTACCTAAATTCCTTAATTAAAGCCGTGCCCAAATTATTTTGCAGCGTGCCATCCATGGCACGCGTGCCATTGGTTCGCCACCCCTGACCTAGAGAGTGATAAGTAAGATATGAAGTCGTTAAGAAGCAGACACCTCGGTCGATAGGAGAGTTGCTCTACTCATCGTATTTACCTCATTTATTGACAGATTTTCATTTGAAATTAAGAGCTTTGGCTACGAAATCTCAGTACCCAAAACATCAATAATTAAAAAAAATACTTAAAACGCCTTGATTTGACTTACTAAGTATTTGCCAAAAATAATGTTGCAACAAACACAGGAGGTGCGGAGGGCTCTATAATCCCCCCCCCCCCCCCCAACCGGATTCGAACTTTTAGGGGTTAATTATGACAAAATCCAGAATTACGTGTTTAGACATTTGTATGGATAACCTTCGTAAGCAAAAACCGAAAAACCTCATTTTGTGTAACTCGTGGGATTTTACGCGACGATCGTAGCTCGTGCCGTAAAATTAAACAGCTGATTTTGGATTTACGTAGGTATTTTAAATAATTAAAGCATGATGTAAATTTGTCAACTACCGGCTGCAGAAATAGTCATCGGTACAGGCTATCTATCCAATACCATTTTTTATTATGTCATAAATTAAAACTGTCATAAATGTAAACCTTTGCTAAATTGATACTTATGGATTGAGAAAAGTAGTAAATTTAAGGTCGTAGAAAAAATATTATATGCAAACTCGTGCTAAGTGTTATTGCACTTGATACGTTATGAAACTCAGCCGACGGCTTTGTTTGCATAATTTTCATGTCGCATGCAATAAACAGTCACTTTTAGTGCTTGCATCATCAATAGCTATTTTATCACTTGTTACGAAAAGTGTGACGTTTCGAAACTTCAGTTAGTTTTTAAAAGTTTTTACGTCATGGAAGGAATATCATCCCCCAATTTCACGTTCCTAGGTCCAGAGGTTTGGACTAGCAATCATGCAAATGTTCAAACTCTACATTTTCGCAGAAATATCAGTCTGTCTATTTCTTCTCTGCGGTTTAATCAATCGGCCTGGGAATTTATATCTTATACTTTTGTTGAAAAAGCTTTTTGTAAGAAGTATTAAAAAATCGACTACTGACATCGAAAGTAGATTTTTTCTCACTGTCATTCGCCGTTGAGCGAGCATTTTCATCATTTTGCCGCTCTCCGAGCCTTTGGGTTTCCGCTTGAACAAAATAGTTAGCCAGGTCAAGATGTTTCCTTGACAACACTCGTTATTTGTTTAATTAATCGGGTCACATGTCATAAACTACGCTAGTAATTTTAAATTTATTGTCAATTAATATTTTTGCTAAAATGAAATAATGTGATTACTTTCGCCATAAAATATGTGGTTTATTTTATATTATTAATATTAAAACTTCATCTTAAGTGGTTAACTGGTTAGGTTTCACTTGAAAATTCGTAACAAATCACTTATGCAACTTATCACACACTTCTAGCTCAAATAAATTTTACTACCGAGGACTACGCGTAATAGATATCAGACGATAGTTTGAAATTAATTCTTTACTACCGGATTTATATAAACCTCTCACAATAGCTACTTTAAAATGTTCTGGACAGATACCTGTCTGAAGTATATTATTCATAATGTGCTCGGACATCCTACACAGTGTCTTCGCAGCAATCCCATCAAAACCAGGGGTTTTATTCTCTTTATTAAGAGTAAAAATACAATTTTTAACTTCACTTCCGTCAGTGGGACGTACGAAAATAGTTTTACCACAAACATTTTGATCAGCGGGTTCATTAATTTTGAAAGAACTATTTAGAACTTTATTTGCCATATTTTTTGCTACATTTATGTAATATAAGTTAAATTCAGTTGTAATTTATTTATTATTTGTTATTAGACTGTTTTCAACTTTGATTGCTTTAATTTCAAAATGAGTTCAATTTTTGTTTAATGACTGATTAATCAAATTCCATGTTCGTTTGGAATCTTTATAGTTTGTAATTTTACCTTCATAATAAAGTTTCTTGGCTTTACTACTTAAGAGCATGCCTGCTGCGATATTGATTTATAGATGACAGCAAGCGAAAAATACAGGTCTATTTTTAAACGACCAAATCATGCATTCCGACTAAATGTTGATTATCGGAACGTGATTTTCTGTTAAAGCACGCATCTGATTAGGGAATGAGCAAATTTTAAATTAAAATTCCAACTATTTGAGGGAAAAAATTACCTGCAACAATATAATTTTTTTTTCCGTGGAACGATAAATCGATACTTTTTCCTTCATTACCGTAAGCCAGTATTTGCAAACGTAATTCCAAATTTTAAATAAAGTACTTGCAATAATAACGCCAATTTGACTTCGCAAAGCTAATTTTTCTTACTCAGCTATGAAAATGGCTACCCATTACTAGTCCGAAAGCTTAGCTATAATATGATGGCGCGTACTTAAATATATAAGATTATGCAGGATACAAATTTCTGGGGTAGCCGACGAGTTCTATGACATCTGGTTGTAGGAGTCGAATCATATATTTTAAGATTTCGCCAAAACAGAGAACGTACTTTGCATTCTAATGTTTACAATATAATTTCCTGCATCTTTTATTATGCAATCACATGCCATTATTTTCCAGAATGCAACTAATCATGCATTGTACCCTAAAATGCCCTAACTTCGACTTCCAACCTAACATTAACCGAAATTTGAGAAATGTTTTAACAAATTATTTTTATTTCACAACTGTGTTAATTTCTTGAAGGGCAGCTGTGTTTATTATGTTGCCTATAGTACAGAAAATATTTACCGCGCGTTTATTCAACATTGGAGTGTTAAATTCAGGTCACAGAAAATTAAAAATCGTGGTAGTGCAAACCGCGTGAATTACCTGTTGTACGAAAATCTGTGGCTGTACATCTTGGTAAGTAGCCGAATACATAATTATGCATTGATATAATGCGATGCGTGCCTGAAAAACAGCTAATGTTTATTTCGAAGCCTACTTGGATAAGAGCGAGGGGTGGTAACTTTGACCACAGAGGTCAAAGTTAGGCTACCAGTCAATTTTAGGGTTCTATTATGTTTTCGATTTATTTTACTTTTGTATGAGTATCTACCTATATTATTATCTTGTATTCTTCATATTCTTTTTAGAAAATGGTTAAACGGCAGGCCACGCCTGTGCCGTTGTCAATTAAAAGACAGTATAAAAGCTTCAATCGTTATATTATAGAAACTGCACTTCGAGAAATAAACGCGAAATAAATATCTATTAACAAAGCTACTAAAAATATAACATTAGTAAAGGCAACCTTATTAATAAAATTCATGGGAATCATCATAAAGCCATTGGAAGACCCTGCGTGTTTAGTGAAATGGAAGAAAGAGCCATTGTTGATCACATTGTGACTGTCAGCCAATGGGGACTTCCATTAGACTTTCAAGATTTTCAATATCGGGCCAAACTGTACTTGGAACAATTAGCCTAGTTTAAAATGGGCACGACTTTTCTATAATAAACATAAGCATTACTTAACTCAGCGAAATTGTCAAAATATAAAACTTAGCAGAGCAGCATTAAACATAGAAATTTTTCAAGAGTACTTCAGTAATTTGAAAGAAAGCCTCACATTGGAAGATCATTCTTTTATTGATCCTTCCTGTATATTTAATTACGATGAGACAAACATCAGCGACGATCCTAGAGTTGAACGTTGTCTTTTTAAACGAGGGATAAAGTATCCCGAAAGAATTAGAGATTCCAGTAAAACCAGCATTTCAGTAATGTTTTGCGGATATGCAGCTCGAAAGTTACTGGCTCCGTATGTCGTCTATAAATCTGAACATCTTTGGTCGTCGTGGATGGAGGAAGGATATCCACATACACGATATAATAGAAGCCCAAGTGGTTGATTTGATTCGGTAATATTCACAGACTGATTTAAAAGTATGTTTATACCTTATACACGAAAATTAAATATTCGCGTAGTATTGCTTGGGGATAATTTATCCAGTCACTTTACTGCAGAAGTTCTACAGTTGGCTGAAAAAATAATATTACATTTATTTACATCCCTCCAAATTCAACCCATATTTTCCAACCCCTGGATATTGCTTTTTATGGGCCACTAAAACGATATTGGCACAAAATCCTAGATGACTGGAAACATGGGCTTAAAAGAAAATCGCAAACCCTTACAAAAGAATGCTTCCCAAGACTTCTAAAAGACTTATACGAAAAAGTACGTGGAGTGAATGATATATCTGATAACTTATTTCTGGTTTTATAAAAACAGGAATCTGCTCTTTTAACTCAGATGCATTACTAAGTCGATTGCCAGGTGCCCATAAAACTGCAGATAGTAATGAAGAAGTTGCAAATGCGGTATCTAATGTGGTAGTAAACATGTTACAAGAAATGAAACAAGGAAAACAATCTGATAAACCTAGACAAAGAAAAAGCAAACTAAATGTACCACCAGGTAAGTGTATTCGCAGCGAAGATCTGAATACAGCCAGAGGAAAACAAATTTGAACATTCTGATAAAGAAACTAGTGTGTCGACAATAGAAGATTCTGACGATATGCCGTATGCAAATTCATCTGATGATTACCTTGGTGATATTACTACAGATCCCAAAGACGAACTCAATGAAACTGCTGTTGAAACTGGCACTAAAAATATTGAGCAAAACTTAGAAGGCCAAGACAAGTTTAGAAACATGTCTATTTCTGCTGCTAAAGGAGATTTTACAATTATAAATTTTCGTTCTGTTAATAAATTGAGAAAGTGGAAGATGTAATGGAAAAGGAATTTCATGTTAGATTTCTACGTAATAACTAATAAGTATAATAAATTTGTATGGCGTAATGTTTCAGATAACGCAATGATCTCCCACGCACAAGTGTGTTTGATATTATCAGCACCCAAGTTGACAAAACGGGGGTATATTTTTTATTCTAATGAGCTTACAAATTATAAAATAGAGTAACTAAGTTCTTACTATGCATATGTACATTATATATCTATGTCATGTTCTAAAGTGCAAGTTAATTAACATTTTATTACTTTTTCTTGTGTTCTTGTATTTAATTATTTTTTACCTATGTATCTATTAATTTATCTATAACAAACAGTGAAAATGTATCGAGTATTATTTGTTTTATTTTTCTGTGATAGTGTAGAATGTCAAATTTGATAAAATACATTTTTTATATTGCAATACAGTATACAATAAATACATAAAAGATTTTAGAAATTGATATTGTGCTTAAATTACATATTAAAATATTTGAGAAGGTTGGAAAAATAGTTGTCATTATTTTTTTTGCAAGAAAATTGCTCCGTGGAATCGAAGGTACGATATCCTAATCTGACACTTTTACCAGAATAAGGTTATACCATGATTTCTAGCTAAAATAACGAGATGGTCAAAGTTTGGGAAAGAGCTGCCTAACTTTGACCAGCCACAAATTAAAAAAAAAACTACTGGACCCGTTGCAAAATATTTTGCAAGTTACAAAACTTCTCTGAAACGTGTGGCAGGATCCATTAGATAAAATTAAAATTTTTAAGTTTTCAAAACTACTCACACGTGATAATGCTTGATATACTTGACCATGGCTAAATACTGGTTGGTGCAAATACGATATATTTCCACTTTATCCATAGTTTGTCCTTGTGATTTATTAATTGTCATCGCAAATGATAGGCGTACAGAAAAATTTCTTTTCCGAATGCAAAAAGGTAGTGAGTGCAATATTAGAATGTGTTAATATATACGCGGTAATAATACTCTTCTGCCTGTGGCTGGTCCACTTAATACCAAATCTAAGCAATTCATAAATAAATTGCTTACCATTAACCTTACCTCATCATTTAAACCAGTAGACACATTTAAAATTTCCAAGGGAATATCAATTGATCGTATTTTTAGTGTAAAACAATGTGGATATATTCCACTGAAATTTAACGAATCTAGAAATTCCATAGAAAATCGTACGACATTCATTAATGACCAATAGAAAAATTAGTTCACGAGCCGTAACCAAGACAATAAAAAAATTTCTTGGAAATTTTTTGTAAGTAGACATTATTTCTTTTTAGGATTTGTGTCGTTACGATTTTCTTACCGAATCTGCATTCGAGCATTAATTCATATCCGGAAATTATTTTTCGTGCATTCCAATAACGTCCTAATTTGTCCTCGCGTCCCGCTCAGGCAAATTAATATGACGTTTTGGGGCGCACTCACAAAAATTTCCGGGAAGAATTAATGCTCTTATGAGATTATATGTGAAAATTATAAAATGTTGTCATTATGTAATTCAATTGTATTCACACTCAAATATTGCTTTTCATATTCAGGCAAAAGAGATATAATTTTGTTGTTGACTTCATCGCAATGTTCTTTGTTTAGAGCACCACCAAAAAAGTGATCGCTAATGTAAACGAATTTCGATACGCGCGAACCGAATCTCGCTAAGAGAATGTTTACACCGGAACACCCTTATTTGGCCTATTTGTAAGTCGATCTAATATGCCAAATTTTAACCTTCTATCTGTAGAACTTCGCTCGTTAAGGCAATCTTAAAAAACAGATCTATTTCATTTAACTCTTTTGAGGAGATGCATTCCGCAAAACCCTGAAAATGGTTTGACATTATTTGTAAAACGAACTAATATGCCGAATATCGACTTCCTACCTGTCTATCTCGTGACGATCTTTAGAAAAACACATTAAGTGGTGCTTATAAATGTGACAATCTCAAGCGCTTATTTACACTGAGCACAAATGTAGCGACTAGAGGACATTCTTTAAAGTTATTAAAAGAGTCGTTTAAGAAACTGCCTAGGCAATATTTCTTTAGTGCGCGGGTTTGTAATCATTGGAACACCTTAACAGACACTACAGTGACTAGTACTAATATTAATCAATTTAAAAATAAATTGGACAGTGAAATGCAGCAACTGAGTTTAATTAATAGATAATACTACGCATACCACTACTTTATAAATCTTTGTATTTCAATGTAACTTCTGTTTTATCTTTTTGCTTAATATTTAGTTTACACGTTAATATGTATGTATACTGTATATCGTAATTGTAATAGGGACATAATCGGCTACGCCGCCTGTCCTGAATCATAATAATAATAATAATAACCCCATTTAAACCTTTCGGGAGTTAATTTCGAAAAAGCCTGAAATTGATTTGACCTAATGGACAATAATACGTATAAATAAATACATAGTCCGTCAACGAAGTGGGGGTAGAAGATATTTCTGAAACTATGAGAGTCACATAAATATTGTGTATGTCAAAGTTGTAGGTACGAAGATGGTGCATATTACTGAAATGGTTTTGACTATACAGGGTGGCTCAAAAGAGTGTGACGGATAAAACGAACTTTTTCCAGCGTACATACATCAAACAAGTAGAGACACTCATGCAAAATGTTGAAACCTGTCTAGAGTGCCTGGGACAGTAACTTGGGGGGTATTTCTAAGCTTTACTATCAGATGGCAGAACAAAGTTCTACCAATCAGAGCCAGTTACTGGCTCTGCTACCAATCATGATGTGATCATAGATAAAATAATACTATGGATGTGATTACAGTGCCTTTATATAGACAGTGGCTACAATACAACTAAGCCACACCCCCGCCGCCATATTTAGGCAAATTTATAACGGGTGTTCATTTAAATCCGTAACAGAGTCGACTGTGAAACGTGCTTACGTTTGACAGTACTGAAAATGTTCTAGATTTGCAGGTTAAGATTTGCGTCAGTCTGTGTCAAATAACAAACAAAACCTAACCTGCTAACCTCAAATTTGACATAGACTGACAATACACTTCAGTACTGCCAAACGTATAACACGTATCACAAGCGATTTAGCCTAAACATGGCGGCGGAAACCACGTGATCTAGGGAGCCAATCAAAAATAGGACACCCCATTGTCGCCACTGTCTATATAAAGACACTGTAGATGTGATCAAGTAGTGGCGCCATCTGTTAGTACTACCGGAAAGTACCCCCCAGGAGCCGTTCAAGGTCATCCAAATCGTAATTTTGACATCAAAGGAACCGACAGTGAGTGTCTCTACTTGTTTGATTTATGTACGCTGCTTTTTTACTTCCTTTTACAATAAAGGAAGTATTGAATTCACCCCAAAAATTCGAAATTGAGTTTTCAACAGATCTTCACATTTTAGAGTCTCCTGAACCCAAAAAAACATATTTTTTGTCATTGGTCTGTCTGTCTGTCTGTCTGTCTGTGTGTCTGTGTGTGTGTCTGTCTGTGAACAGAATATCTCAAAAACGAAAAGAGGTATGGCGTTGAAACTTCATATATAAGTTTTGTGTACTATGTAGATGAGACAGCAAGCTTTTGAAGAAAATCGCATAACCGGAAGTAGCTGTTTACTTTTGTGATTTTTCGGTTTTTTTCGATTTTTTCAAAAACTGCTCTAACGATTTTTTTTAAACTTTATATTTTTATTACATTTTTAATGTGTATTGATGTGAAATAGGTGATTTTCTAGTTGAATACTTCTAAAGTGGGTTTCTTTTGTTTTTTTTTCTATTTTTTTTATTAACTCCTATTTTAAATAAAACACCCGGTATATTATTACATTTTCGAATTCACCTTAAAATTCTAGAAAAAATTTGTCTCTTCAACTAACGCTCTATTTTGTACCGTTTTTGTAGAATTTGTAATTTTTGAAAATTTTTGACAAATTTTTAAAAATTAAAAATAAAATTTTTGACTAATTATAAGATCACTGTAAAAGGAAGTTGTGTGAGTGTATCACACCAAATTTTCTTTAATGGGATGCCTTGGTTAAAAAAACAGCTACATATAGTTGGTTTTGAAATTTGTTTGCTTGTAAATTTGTATGTGCCGCTATATTCTTTTCTGCCAATCGTACTAGAACTGACACATTATTGACAAAATTTTGTGGAGCAAAGTCAAACATTCCATTACACCAGCCGTTGCTAGGTAATTTACAATAAAACTGTACAGGAATAATATTCCCGGCCTAGGCAGGGAATATTTTTCGAATGTAATAATTATTGATGACTAGTCACCCAAACTACGCTTCGATTCGCTAATTGAAGAGACATTTCATTAATATGAATTAAAAAAAGGTGGAGAGAGATTCCCTCTCCAAGGGGGCCCTCGAGGCTCCGCCCCTCTCCAAGGAAAACCTCGGGGTTCTGACACTTTCCAAGGGGACCCTCGGGGCTCCGCTTCTCTTCAAGGAGGCCCTCGGGGCTCCGCCCCTTTCCAAGGAAGCCCTTAGGGCTCCGCCCCTCTCCAAGAAAGCCCTCGGGGCTCCGAACCTCTCCAAGAGGGCCCGTGGGGCACCGCCCCTTTCCATGGGGGGCCTCGGGGCTCCGCCCCCTCCAAGAAAGCTCTCGGAGCTCGGTTGAGAGAGATTCCTTCTCCAAGGGGCCCTTGGGGCTCCGACCCTCTCCAAAGGGGCCCTCGGGGCTCCGCCCCTCTCCAAGGAAACCCTCAGGGTTCTGACACTCTCCACGGGGGCCCGCGGGGCTCCGACCCTCTCCAAGGGGGCCCGCGGGGCTCCGACCCTTTCCGAGGAAGCCCAGACTCGTCTGGGAATGTTACGCTTTTCGTCCTACATACACAATATACTATTGTTGTTCTCGAATTAGCCAGAGCTGTCACTAATTAAACATCAATTTTTGACAAGAAGACTACTCACGTTGAACAATAACTAATTAATTGGTATAAACAACAAAATGTACACTTTACAAGAAAATATATTCATTATTGAGGCATATTTCCGATCGGGACAGTTTATAAATGGGGAATGGCAATATTCCTATGCCGAATGTAAACAACAGTTCCGATTGCAGTTTCCTAATAGAATTGTTGAAGATACTGTTTTGCAACACCATATTCGTCACGTTGTGGAAAAGTTTCAGAGGACAGGAAGCGTAGAAAGAGGCAAATCTTCTGGAAGAGCGCGCATTGGCCCAAATGTCATTGCAAATGTGGAGGCTCTTGTCAAACAAAATCCGCAAACATCAGTACCTCGTATATCAGCTCAAACAGGTGTTCCTATTAGTAGTGTTCGGGGTATTTTGAAGAAACGACTGCTCATCCATCCGTACAAAGTGTCTGTGGTGCATGAAATCCGACCAAGAGATCATGCTAGTCGGGTACAATATTGTAACTTTTTTCAAGAAAACTTAAACAACAATGACGTTCTAGATTTAAGTTTATTTACTGACGAGGCATGGTTCTATTTAAGTGGATATGTAAATAAGCAAAATTACAGAACATGGTCAGTTGACAATCCATACAATCATGTTGAGGCTTCTCTACATCTGGTTAAAGTTGAAATATGGTTAGCCGTGTCACGTCGTAGGATAATAGGACCAATATTCTTCCATGATGCCGTCAACGGTCAGCGTTACCGAGAACAGTTGTTAGTGCCTTTTTTTGATCAAGTGCACCCCGATGAATTTAATGGAGGTTACTTTCAGCAGGATGGAGCCCCGGCACACACATCTCGAGAAAATTTAGAGTTTTTCCCTAACCGAGTACTGAGTATAGGAATTTGGGCAGCAAATTTACCAGATCTTACGCCCTTGGATTACTCCATTTTCGGACATCTTTAAAACGAGGTCTACAAAGAAAGAATTAATAACTTGGAGGAGCTGATGGATCGCATTAGAATTAAATGCAACGAAATAATACCTCTCACATTGCAGCATATCTTCGACAACATGAAACGTCGTGTGGCAATATGTATTCAACAAAATGGTGATCACTTCGAACACTTACTTTAGAGAAGCAATAAATAGCTTTTTTCAGGACCACGACCTTTAATATTCCCTATTATTTGAAACATAATTCTAGTAGTATTTTTGTTTTTTCTGTAAAAAATAAAAGATTAATCACTTTTAAGTGGGTCTTACTTCTAACAATTTTCATTTTGTTGAATAATTCATTAACATGCACTTTGAAAGTAAACGAAAATAGTGTAGTACACCACAGAACAAACTAAAGGACACGAACCCATTTGACAATTCTTTAAAAGCAGATTATGTTATTTCTACCGCATAACATTACGCCATTACGCGAGAGCGGCATATTTCATTTTACACGAAAAATTTACAGCCAACTAGATGTAGCTCTTTTTTAACCACTCTGTATTTGTTTAGCTTAAAAGTTTTGTATTGAAATAGTAATTATTTCAATATAAAGTTGTATGGATGTAATACAGTGTTCTGAAGAACAAAGTGGCTTTAGATGTGGAAGATCCTGTATTGACAATGTATTCTGCTTGCAACAACTCGTAGAAAAAAGAATAATGCGAGGAAGAGAAACCCATCTTACCTTCGTAGATCTAAAGAAAGCCTACGACAGCGTTCCAGTCAATCTACTACTTTCAGTTTTAGAAGAAACTATTCCTAAAACGTACTTTAAAGCCATCAAAAATTTATATAAGAATAACGAAAGCGTAATCAAAGTAGGAACGGAAATTTCAAACAAGTTTGTAGTCAACAAGGGTCTGCGTCAAGGTTGTACTCTATCACCTATATTGTTTAAAATTTATCTTGAAAAGACATTAGAACACTGAACAAAAAAATGTGGAAAGATGGGAATCCCTATAGAAGATCAATATTTAAGTACACTTCTATTTGCAGACGACCAGGTCTTAATAGCCAGCGACGAGGACGACATTAGCTATATGTTACGCAAGCTACACGACGAATATAAAAAATGGGGGTTAGATATAAGTACAGACCAAACCCAATACTTAGTTACGGGTGGAGACGGCCAGGATTTAATTTTGGAAAATAACATAATAAAAAATTGCAGAGAATTTAAATATCTGGGTGTGACGATTACTAATGACGGAAATAGTAATAAAAACATTAAGACAAGAATCGGTCAAAAAAGAAGTGCGATACAGAAGCTGAACTTGATATGGTGGAGCGACGAACTGACTAAAACGACCAAAAGAAATATTTTCAAATCAGTTGTGGAATCAATTGCAACTTACGGTTCGGAAACTTGGGCTATTAATAAAAGAAATAAAGCACGACTACAAGCATTAGAGATGGATTGTCTTCGACGAAGCTGTAGAGTGTCACGCCTCGAACACGTACCAAATGAAGAAATAAAGAATCGAATGGGAATTGACACCAATATTATAAACACCATAGAGAGAAAACAGTTGTCGTGGTACGGTCATCTCAGAAGAATGCCTGACGATAGATGGCCAAAAAGATTATGGGAATGGGTTCCTCCAGAAAAACGGAAGAGGAGAAGACCTAGAAATACCTGGATGAAAGGGGTACAAGAAGCCATGAGAAGTAGAAATCTTGATGATAATCAGTGGGAGAAAAGAACAGAGTGTCGAAGAGGGTGCGAGAGACGACGACATTCGTAAGAAAACTCGCAATATATATATAAGTTGTATGGATCTAACGTCAATTGTTGCTGAACTTCAGGTGCCTGCTGTAAGCAGCAGAAAACAATTGAATGAAGGAAAACGTTACCAAACAGTCATGTTTTTCGTGAGCTACCTTTCAAATGTAAAATGGTTGATCTGGGTATTAATGCTATACAAAGTGCTCAACATTTCCAAATTTAATAATTTGGATTTTTTTCAAATGGAACGGCTTGTATATTTTTATATTTTTAAAAAACCCTTTTAATGAGCTCTTGATATCTTACTTCATACCTGTAAATTCAAATGTTTTTGAGATATGCGTGTTTAAACAAGAAAACAATGTAAACCCTTTGAGATGCTTTATTTCGAGGGATAACAAACGCCGTTAAAATATTGGTTTAAACACTTGAGATATTTGATAGAAAATGAATAACATGACGAATAACAAAGAGGATTTAGAGCTGGTAAATTTGTTCGGATAACGTATTTACTGTGAAGCAGATAATAGAGAAAAGAGTCGCCACCAACCAGGATACACCCTTGTTATATAGGTACTAAAACGTGTGGTTTCGGATTTCAGTCAGCATTATAGAGTGACACTATCGGTACAGAATATGTACCGCTTGATGTCCATCACATATTGCAGGGCTTCGTACACACTCACGATAGGTCTGGCTACTGTTATTCCCCCTACCTTTTGGTATGGCCTCCAATGCCATAGGAGTGCCCCTCCCGTATAAAAATGTTAGTGGACCACGGCTACAAATGCGGTGTCACTTTCATCACAGCACACATGCATCTCAACATCAGCCTGCTAGAGACCACTAAAATACCATCGGGATACTCGTATACCTTTCTGGGATGGTAGCATCTTCAACCAGTCGTCCCACTCGATCCGGTGATTTCTTCGTGCCGCTCCGCTTCTGAGCATTATGTCTTTTGAACGATCACAAGTGCCGTTATCTTCAAACGCCAAAATAATCACAAGTCGACATGATTAATCTTGCCATTTTCCTCTTGGTGGGTCATATCGCTCCAGTTACAACATCTTTCGGAACTCGGTTGAAGCTCAGTGCAAATTTGAACTTATCATTTGGCATCCTAAAGAGGAACAAGAGGTATTTCCGTTTGCCATTTCTCTTTGTTCTGGAAGCTAATGTGTTCAAAAGCTCTTAAGCCCCAAGGTATAGACCCAAACTCTTTGGGGAGCTGCTATTCTACTTTACGACAGGAAATTCTCTCTTTTCGTTGACATCTTCTAGCTGTTGTCTTAACATTACAGCGCCGTCCTCAGTCTATGAACCTCCAAGTAAATAGTTAATGTACTTCTTGATAGCAGTAACAATTTCTAGGAAAATAACGTCGTACTCGTCAGCGTTGGGAACTTGCGTGCAGATCGCCGAGCAAGGTGAGATTTAGAACCGAAGAAAAGTAGTGTCATCTCATTCTCAGTTGGAACGATGCCTCTTCTGGTGTCACGAATCGTCTATATTTCTTCACAAAGTACGACCTGGTGGAACATCCTTTTGATGTCTCCGACAAATACAATGCGATGTCGACGCCATTTGGTCAAGGCGTGGTCAAGGCGTGGTCAAACCGCTTGAGAAGTTCAGGTCCTTTAGACAAGAAATCATTTAAACATTTTCCGTGTGACTTCGGTGCCGCATCAAAAACTAATCGAGGTTTCTTGTTGGGGTGGCAGAGAACCAGAGAAGAAACCACCGCCTCGTGCTGTCATTGCCAATGTAGTGTCGCATTAGGTACGTTTTGACTATGTAGTCGCCAAACTTCTAGATGCACAACTTAGAAAATAGAATACAAAATATTAGTACAATTTCCCAGAGATCGCTTTTTCTCACTGTAGTACTTTCGTGTATTTTCAAGGCCAGCTTTTTCTTCTTAGAAAATTGACTATTAGATATAGGCATTACCTCGAGCGACTCCGTTGAGAAGAATGAGATCAGCAGTTGATCAGTTTTTTTTCTCTTCGGCATTGACTCATCAACTGAAAGCTCATTTTCAAACAGGCTCATTGTTTGGGCCGCAGAACCAATTCGAAATGACAATGATATGTTACGCAGGGCAACTGAATTTCTTTTAAAAAGAGCGAGATTGTGTTTGGAACATAACGGTGGCTATTACGAACAATTTTTGTATTAAATTTAAATTATTGTAAAGTACCAATAAAGCTCTTGCACTCTGTATTTTGGAAACAGTTTAGTTTAGAACATAACTGCGTTACAACTTTTTACTCAATTTGACCTGATTATCACGTATGCGAAGTATGGACCTTACATCATTGTACACCCTGTATATGGTAATGGGCTATCGTATAATTGTGAATTTTATTATTACTCATTCTAGATGATATTTTTTTCATCTAAATCCAACCACATCTAGTTAATTTCATTAATATAAGTGCATTTGTAAAAGTTGATAGTAACTTATAAAAATAAGAATTATATCTGTTTGCTAACTTTTCTGACTGAAAATGGTTTCTGGAATTTAAAAAATACAATAAAATATTGTTTCCAAAAGGACATACATATATAAATATTTATTAAAGAATACCTAATTGACATCGTCGTCATCCATTTAAAACTCCTCTTCTTCTTCTAGTGTACTGTTGATGCATGTACCATAGCAGGCGGTACGGTTTTTTTTTGTAACTTCCCCAGTACTCGTAGAAATTTGCTAGTTGAATTTTATTCCTAAGTATTAGCCCGTGGTTTCATTTGGATATTTTGCATGCTTTAGAATAGGCCTCGTTTTATTATTTTATTATAATTAATAGGTAGTTCCGTATGCACCTCCCCTAGTAATTAGCTAGATTTCATTATTTAAATTTATTTTGGCTCCATTTCTACAAATATTTAAGCCTGGCGGTTAGGCAACCGTAAGCGCAATAATTATAAACTATTTCCTGGCCTGATTTGTTGCTAGAGCAATGTTGTTATCTCATGCTGCAGTCAGATTTTTTTTTGTGAATCCTTTTGGCCAAATTTTTGGAAGAATTTTGATAACTTGAAATTTGTAGTACAGTTGACTGATTTCTGACGCCCTTTCTTTCCCATTTTAAATTTGGTGTAAGTTGCTTGTGCCCCGGCTCTGTGCTTCATTTATAAGCTAATTGGTTTAGCTGCGCTCCGTTTCGATTTGATGGAGGACCTACAAGCACATGTGCCCTTTTAAGACGTTCGTAATTCGAACCTCTCGCACAGTTATAGACATGCTAAACCGACCGTCTTGCAATGTGCATTTATTTGATAGAAACCCTAGGTAGTTTTAGATTAGATTCGGGGCTGGCTGTATTCCTTGCGCTCGTAGTTTACTGGAATGCTAGGTACTGTCTAAAGTTGCCACAACTCACCTCATTCATGCTAAATTATGAACTCGGGACGCCGGTATTGTGCATGCTAACTGCTACACTAGCAGCCTAGCTTCTTAGCTTCCACGCCCCCTTTAGTAGTGCCTTCGGTTCCGTTTAAATATATAATCGGGCTCCTACAAAATTATAGCAGATCAGTACACTGGAATTTTGCTTTAAGCTGTAAGACATTATAGTAGGATGTTCAGGCTTACGTGTGGCACGTTTTAGCGGTAACCCGCGGCAACTGCTTTTACGAAATCTCGCACGCTAAATAAAAATGTGAAACACACACAGATTTATACTAAACAAATACGTGACCAAACGCGTGAGCTACAAACAGTTCAACTAAACGACGCCACTGGGATGCAAATTTGTAGCGAGATGCAGTTCACAAACACGTGGGGCGCGGGGGCCTTAAATAACGCGCACTTGATTAACATGCGCGGTGGTATTCTAGCGCTCCGCGATCGGTGACTTCGACATACAGTTCGTACAGATCAAAACGTTACAAGTACAGTACCTTAGCTTCTCCGAGAGATCCCACGTTGCTTGAGCTGTCGGGTAGGAGGCTGCCAAAGCTACGAAAGCGGGGCGGTATCTCGTTGCGAAAGGGGATCGCTTCAAGGCGACACTTACTGAAATGCACTCGGAACGTCGGCGATAATGGTGCCTAATAGATTCCTCGATAAAAGGACGGTGTATCCGAACGCCTTGACAGGAAACGCCGGAATACACGCAATTTTACCAGGAATTAAGCCGTCCTTCGTTACATTATTCGCACAGGCGGTTAAAGCGGGCCAACGGCCTACTTCGAAACGGTACACAGAAGGACGCCTGGGTTTATCGGTCTACACAATAAGTACGAGCACTTAACGCATCACAACCTGCACTCTCAACGTCTGGGGCTCGAGTCTGTTACATAACGAGAACTCACTTCTCGGAAAATTACACATTCAGAGCAGTGAGTGGGGGAAGCAGGTATCTCGCAGACACCATTCTGTTGTTGGCATCTTTCACATCACTTGACCTTGACGCGAATTTCACTACTTACCCAACGTATTGCCCTCATATTACAGTGCTGTTTGGGTATGAAATATTTTACTTACTTACTTAGTCCTATGCCTTTTTACCGTTAAGTGTAAGGCGGGTGGGGTTGAGTTTGCTCCGTCGATGACGTTTTGCACTTTTCTTTCCATAGTAGCCTATCCTGGGCCACTCGTTGTATTCCTGCCCATTTTATTCCCTTGCTCGCTGCACCCTTACGTATTCCCTCCTCCCATGTTTTCCTGGGTATTCCTCTTTTATTTTTCCCAGCATTCGCGTTTCATACACTCTTCTTGTTATTCTGTCCCTTGTCATGCGGCACACATGTCCGAACCACCTTAATTGACCTTCCGTTATTTTCTCCGTTACGGGCTCCATCTGTATGTATCATTTCGGATCCTATCTTTTTTCGTTTTATTTTCGATCCGTCTTAGAAACCACATCTCCATTGCATTTAGGCGTGTTTTATGCTTTTCTGTTAAGGTCCATGTTTCGCTGCTATACATTATTGTCGGTCTCACTACTTTTTTAACTGCTTCTGTTTTTATTTTCCTAGGCACTTCTTTCTTCCCCAAGAAGGTCGTTTTCATCATGTTGTATTTTCTTCCTGTTTTCCCATCCTGTAGTTGATTTCTTTGTCCATTTTACCATTGTTCTGTATTATTGCTCCAAGATATTTGAAGCTTTCTACTTGCTCGATTTGTTTCCCTTGTAGTTTTATGCTGTGCGTTTTATTCTCTCTCGCCACTACCATACTTTTTGTTTTCTCTATGTTTATTTTCATGCTTATTTTCTGTAAAAAAATTTCTAGCACCTCCAGGTTATGTTGTAAATTCTTTTCCGAGTCGCTCATTATGGCTACGTCATCTGCAAACATGAGTTAGTTTATTTCTGTTTGTTCCATTTGCCAGTATCCCAATTTTAGCGTCTCCATCTTTTTCTTAGAATTTTTAATTTGCTTCATCTAGCATTATTGAAAACAGAAGGGGGCTCAACACACATTTCTGCTTTACTCCTATCTCTGTTACAAACTCTCTTAACTCTTCATTGTTCGTCCTTACTATTTTGTATTATTTCTGTACATTGATTTTAGTATTTCTATCGTTCTTTTATCTATCTTTTTTTTCCTAGTGCTTTCTATATTTGTTCTCTATGTATCCTGTCAAAGGCTTTTTCGAGATCTATGAATCGCATGTGTATTTTCCCTTCCTTTATTTATCAATTTTTCGCTGACCTGTCTTATGGTAAATATCAAGTTTTGGGTGCTTCTCCCCTTCCTAAAACCACATTGGGTCTCTGCTATTGTATTTTCTATTCTATTCCTTATTCTTTCCTCGATTATTCTGGCGAATACTTTCGCTGGGATGCTCATTAATGTTATCCCTTTATAGTTGTCACATATTCTCTTATCTGTTTTCTTATGTATGGGGAGTATCATTGCTACATTCCATTCTCTTGGTATTACCGTGTCTTCATTATTTCGTTTAGCAGTTCTTTAAATTTGGTTATTCCTTCTTTTCCATATACTTTATCATCTCCGGTGTTATTTTGTCCCTTCCTGCTGCTTTTCCTAGCGTTATCTTCTGTATGGCTTCCCTAACTTATTTCTCTTTGATTTCTTCAGTTCCTTCACTTTCGTGAAATCTTTTACTCCTACTAAATACTACTGGTACACTATGTTTTACGATATATTTATTTTGTATGACTACATCGGGATTACACAGAAATGGACTATTATCAATAGAAATACTATAACCTAGAAGTATAAATAAACAATCAACAATAAACAATAAACAATATTTAACACAAACAATATATAAATAAAACAGCTATTAAAGTTAATAAAGAACCGACAATGGTGACAGGTTGCGTTGCAACCACTATTGCGGACGTTATCAGTTCATGTATGTCTTCTAGAATGCCTTCGCATGCTGTTTCTGGGCACTGCTGTTACGCTCATTTTGTCATTTTCACATATACAGTAATAGTTGAAATAATTACTCAGATTTGGCAGTTTACATCTATTTCGTAAAAATACAATAATTTTCACTGAATGATTAGGCAACCCTACTAGCATCAGTTTCAAATTCAAACAAGGTATAGTTCTGTGTTTATCAGCTTGGCACATACATCTGCACTCTTATAGTTTTTCTTCCTTTTTCGAATTTTGGAACATTTGATAACCTGAGATTGTGGACTGCTTTGGCTAATTTTCATTCTTTTCCATCCTCGATTCGATGGTGTGAAGTTGCTGCCCTGGGTACCTTTTGCCTCGTTCAGCTTTTGCATATAGCTGTCCTCATCATTTTGGAGGGATATGTGAGGCAGGTGACTCCCTGGAACGCCATGGGAGCCTTTGTGTGTTGCTGCCAGGCGTTCGTTACGCTTTTTTGCGGCTTTGTTGGGTCTACTCTCCGATTTAACTAGGCGTAAAACTGTTCGACACCACTCGCAGGTTAGTTTCGGCTTCTTCTCTTCAGCGCGGTTGTGTCCATAGAAATTTGTATTTTTAGCTTTTTATTCTACGCCATGGAAATGAGTTTATCACCTGGTTTGGTTCTGTTCGTGAATTTGGTTATGTTTGGATCATGCGTTGCTCCACGTGCCGGCTGGTCGCCTGACCAGCAGCCTAGATGTGCTGCCCCTGCAATCGCTGCATCGTAACATCTAGCGAGGCTCATCTGCGGCCTGTGGCGAGACTGTCCCCTTTGGCCAGCGTACCTGGACTGTTACATCTCCTCCAGCAGTTCGGCCCCCACGTGCCGTGTGAATCTAAGGTGTAGTAGCGTTTGAATTTGCCATTTTGTAGCGTACCTGTGCATATCAATTTTTGGGTTTCTATTTGAGCTTTTGGATAGTGAATTAATTAGTTTACTTACCTCTGTGTATAGCAGCCATGTGTAAATTGTTCTGATTTGTTTTGGGGCTGCTCCTGTAGCCACTGTAATGTGCTTAACGTCGCGTATTGCATTAACCTCGTTGTTTATTCAAGTTTGCTATTCTGAAGTGTCAAAATTAGCTGAGCTGTGGTGGCTATATTGCTGCCTACGGGACTTTTGGGGAAAAAATCTAGATTCACGTTTATCAATTTTGATAGTCTAGTTTAGGGTTTAGAATGCCCGCAAGCAGTACTTAGAACTTCAGGGGACACTTTATGACTTTCCTTTAGGAACTAGCAACCCCTGTGAGATCTCATACCTGCTGGAACCGCCCCGTCTAAATTTTGTGATCCGTAAAGTTAATTTATTAAGCCAATCATCGGGGTTAAATGTTGGCATTACACCTTTCGCTTGCGCTATGCGCATCCTTAGTTTTGCACTCCGCTTCACGGGGATTTGTTGCTTATGTAAAGACTTCTTAGATTATGTTTGTAGGTTAATGTAGTCATGCCTCGTGTCGTGTCGATCCCCGCTTCACGGTGAACGTCACTGGTTACCTGTTTAGACATGCTGTAGCTTATATTTAATTGATTTAAGTTTTGACCATTATTGAAGTGCTTACGAGTTATCTAATGCCCTTCAGGCTGATTTAGTTGTGATGGGTTTCTTAGGTCAATTGTGATATGTTTTGGTAATCTTTGGTTGTGATTGGTGATATATTTTGGTAATTATTGTGTTTCGACTTATATTTGCCTGCCTTGATATATATTTATTGCTGTATGTGTGTGTTACTGGCACTATAGTACCAAACATTTAATAAATGATGTGATAAGTTATTGGTCTTTGCTAATTTGATTTGCTGGATTTATCCCATACCTTGTGGAGGTCCGACGCAAGGATTAGTCAACGTCGAGGACCTGACGCCCTCTCCCTTTGTATTCTTTTTCAGCGTAGCTGGAACATCGATTCTTCTCGGCGAGTTAGCCCAATTAGGCCGATATTTACCAGCCGGAAAAATAGCTAATATAACTTTCGCCAACAGGTAAGGCTAAACCCTTTATCCTTCGTCACACTGCCTTATTTGCTCCATGGTCCGATCTGGGGCACCGCAATGGTTGCATCTGGGAGAATCGATGAAGCCCCACTTGCGCAGATTTTTGTTAGTTCTTCCTTGTCCTGTGCGAATCCTGTTCAAGCTGCACCATTGCTTGCGTGGATGAGAAAATCCTGGTACGCTTTCAGTAGGATTGTGTACTAGGTGACCATTATTAACTTCTGCTTCTTCCCAGGCTGTTGTCCATATTTCTTGAGCATTAAAATCGGTGGCCAGTTCTTCGGTAGCTAGTGTATAAGACGGATGTCTAGATTTGAAAAGAAGACGTGTTCTGATGCTAGAATCAGCATTGGAATGGATGGATAGTGCCGGCACCCAAACGCATTTTTGCTACTGGTTATTGAGGACTGCTAATCGCCTGATGTTTGCTGGGGCTATGTTATTTAGAACAGTTAGCTAAGGTAACGTCGTTGACCTTAGTGTTCCTGTAATTATCCTCATTGATGAGGGGGTGAGGCTGTTCGCGTCCGTGGCTGAATGCTACACGTGCCCCCTGGTTAATGCTAAACGAGCATCAAATAAGAGTGTCAGACTCTCGTAGTAAATTGTATCTCCTGGCACTTTTAAAAATATGTCATTCTGTATTTCCCCCTACTTTCGAAACTATTAATCCTATAATATGCATAATTTTTGTAGGAAATTTTATGTAGTTTAATTTTGTACATAAAATGTTTTCTTTTAAAACTCATAATTTTCGAGATATTTACGGAAAACTGATAAAAACGACATTTGCACCCCCCTCCCCCCTTAGCACACCCCCACCCTCGGGGACTTTTAGTATGTTGTCCCCTCAACAACTATGCCAAATTTCAAAACTAAACGATTTATTTTTTCTAATCAGTGTTTATTGGCTTTTATTGCCTGGGCTACAAAGTGTATGTACTTTTACTCATAAACCAGAAAAGACAGGGGTTACAAAGCGACCATTATTTTAATATGCCTGGTTACCGTTTAAGTACGCATTGTCCTTTTTTTCGTATATGTAACCATTCTTGTCGTTAGTACTCGGCATGGGAGAATTAAACGTTTGAATTCATGAATTCCTAGTTATTACTGAACATAATTTCAGTTGGTGATATCTACCGCTGGAAGTGACGAAATTTAAAAAGAATGGAAGAAATATGGAAGATATAGCAACTTTTATTCTTAATAATAGATAATCCTATTTTAAAAAGTGAATTACACGTTAATGAAAAAATAGAAAAACAATTCTATTGCTTTATAGCCTGTGCCCTATTATAAAGTTTATGTGTATTCAAACAGATTTTCAAAACAGTAACAAATAACAGCACAATCACAAATTCACCTATTTTTTTATGTGAAGATGTAAATTATTTTTTGTTATGAAGCTGTTAATAATGTCAAAACTGAGAACTGTCCACCATCGATACCCTTTTCATCTATAGAAGGTAGATATAAAAATTGATTTTTAGCCGAATAATTTCTGTGGCTCCTACCCCCTTAACACACTTCCCCAAATATCAAAGAACAATAATTACAACTATGTAATAACTAAGGTAAAATGATGTTACCGATTACAAATACATATACATACTACATACAATTATGCATTCCGTAAATGTAATGATCTGTTAATGTCAATCATGCAGGTCTGCCAATCATTGCCATTGCCACTCATATAGGTTATAGCCTGTCGATGTCGTACCAATATAATAGTATATTATACATCAAGGTAGCGAAGCGCAGTATTATAACCTGAGCGCATATTAGATACTGAGCGCAAAGCGCGAAGTATCTAAAGCGCGAAGGTTATAAGAGGATTCGCTACCGTGGTGTATATACTATTTTTTGCTTAATAACTAAATTCCCAACAAATTTCGAAAATATTTTAACTGTCAACCTGACAATACAGCTCTTTAAAACGTCAAAATTGAAATAGTCATACTTGGTAACTTAGCAATTTATTAGTTACCACAGTGAAAATTGTTTATTTTACTTTCTCTCCCGTGGTGGAGAAAATGAACTTCACGACATAAAGATAGGCCAATAACGGTGCGTTCTGACGTTCTGAGACTAGTAGTGCAAAATAGCTATTTATGCAACAAGTGCTAAAAGTCGACGTTTATGCACGAGACATGAAAATTATTAAACGAAGCCGAAGGCTGAGTTTCATAACATGTCTCGTGCATAAACGACTTTTAGCACGCGTTGCATACAAGATTTTATCTACGACCTTAATTTTACTGTTATTAATCCATAAACATAGATTTAACAAAGGTTTCCATCTACGACACTTCTAATTTATGTCGTAATAAATAGTAGGCCACGCCGCGCGGGCGATTGTTTGCGAGGCCAGTACTGTCAAGGTCAGTTACGAAACTCCACATCTAACTGTATTCATTACATAACACTTTAATTATTTCAAAAACACTTTACCTGTAACGCAAGAAGCAACTAGAATAACTTTACAACTTCACTTCCAGTTCGAAATTGTAGTTTTATAACCTCACTTCACTTTTAGCACATGGGCTAAAAGTAAACAGCTGATTTCTTTAACCACGCTAAACTATAAAACGTCACTTTTAGTGAAACAAACTAGCGCTAAAAGGCCTACTTTTAGTGGTGGTCGTAGATAAACGATTTTTCTGTATCTTTGTGTATATCTAACGTGTGCCTCAAAATTTTAGCTATCGAGTACGTACCGAAATTAGTAATTTATTAAATGCAACTATGTTTATACCTAAATGTCGAAATTGACAATTGATTTTTTTCATAACACTATACCGTTATTGAATTTTTCCGTCGACCTCTCTATAAAATATGATTTACGGACGCATTTACGAACGAAAAACTCCACTTTTTTGGACACCATTAATTTTGCGCCCGCAAACGCTTTTCCTCCGTAAACGTTTTTCGTCCGCGAAAGCTCTTATAATTCATACTCCCTTTTCAATTTTTTTTCAAGCTATGACGGTCGATTGAAAAATTTAATATACACTTCGGACGAATTCTGCGTTTATGGTCTTGCCTGATTGCGTGCTTCGGTCAGCAATTGCAAGCATCGTCTATAAAAAGCCAGTTTTTCGGTTTAGATACATAAATAACTATTAACTGAGCTAAATAAAATAAACACAACAGCTGTCTGTTAATAATTATAACAGCCGCCGCGCCGGTCGTCATGGAGTACGTCATTTAAAAAAAATGAAGTCAATTATATCGGCCGCCAGCTGGGGAATTTAGAGACAACACGTAGCACGCTAAAATGTTTTATTCAGTTTTCAATTTTATTTTAGTTTTAAACAACACCGAAACATAAAAACATACATTTTCTCGCTTTGTAGTGGACAAATCGTCTTATGAGTTTATCAATATTCAGATTTTCACAAACTTCTTGCTCTTTCCTACGTCATTAAGAGCCGTCCACGCCGAAACCTCTTATAGAGATTTATTTAAATGTATAGTTGCAGCATCAGGCTTCTGTTAATTATTATTCACTCTCTATGAAAATGGCATCATTGTAATCCTTCCACTTTTTTTCCATCAATCTTCGTTCAGAAATGGAATATTTAAAATACCACCCATTACATTGTATATTTTATTATTCTGCGTCTAACAATCCCCATTAAAATTTCCCAATTAATGAAGCCGTGATTTGTTCGCAAATATTTGCCTATAATGTAAAATGAAAGCATTTCCTGTTTCTGTTTCATGGCGTCCTTTAAATCACCATTATGTTCAGCGTTCAGATAGTTGCGACTCGACGTTGCTGATGACAATATTCGGGAAAAATCACCTTTACTTAAAACACCAATAATTGCAATTTCTAACCGACGCCGACGGGACTTCAAATAGCTGAACATTTATTCAAGCGGTACCCACACAAAGGAAACAACCGTAATCCGTTAATTAAAACACATTAATTACGACACTCCACGGCGAAGGCCAAGGACTTCCGCAATAGCGGAACTAACCACCACTTATTGCTTTCATGGAAGCTGGCGTTCGAAATCCTCTAAAAAAAACCAAACCCTCGCGCCAAAACTTACACACATGTTAACAGCGTCTAGCCTGCGCCAGAAGAGGTGGGGTAAAAACGTTCACTCCCTCTCATTCCTGTTCACACAACTGACTCTTTTTATAGCGAAATAATTCTTGACTTAAAGCGAGCGTGGACGTCGCAACAAAATTCACGTCTAACAAGGGATCGATAAAGGACACGTGCGTTAAGCTGCCGAGAATTGCTTGTGAGCTGGCAAATGTTTAAAAATACTCCTATACAAGCGGGATTTTAAATTCAGAATCGAGAAAATACAACCAATTAGAACTGGGATCGTAAAAATCAAAGTGTCCTGACAAATGCTTGAAAGGGAAGGCTAAAGAAATATTCTAACATTTGTTAATATTTCCTGAAAATATACACAAAACAGTTACTACTCTGCATAATGTAGATATAATCTCGATAGGTATACGAAAAGCGTACCTTGTTGACCTTTAGGAAACCGAAAATAACTAAATTTATATCCTTGCGTTATTTTGACAGCGAGGTACAGCACAGTTATAACCGCTATACGAATACATAGACATCATAAATTATATTATTATAATAATAAGTAGATAAGTCAGTTAATCGCAGAACAGGTATGTATTAAAAATGCAGCGAATGTGCATTGTACTGGGTGTATTATTACACTGGATTTCAGTGCTCTTGATTTAATAAAACGACAATTCCTTGTTTAATTTCATTTTATTGGTAAAACTTGAGGAAGAGGTGTGCGTAGATGTGACCTCCTTCGCATCCCTTGTCTTACTGCCCTAAGCCTTAAGGCACGGGGATGCTTTAGCCTTAGCGGTGCAGGAAAAAATAGCATAGAAATAAAAATAAATTGTCAGGCCATTTTTAAACCCAATAGTTACGCGATCATGTGGAGCAGTTTTGATACAAAAATAACGAATTTGCTTGTATATAGGTTCCTTTTCAGTCATATTTTCTCGTATAATACTTTAGCTATTTGCATCTAAAAATTCTAAAGGTAACACGCACGCAGCCTTTGGTTTTCTAAAAGGTTCAGCGGAACCGCTCTAATCTCTATGATGTCGTATGTGCAGCTGCCTTTGTTTCGTCACGTTTAAGAGCGCCTGGTTACATCAATTTCAAAACACAGTCTATTAGAGCAAGCGAGATATTTTCCTAAAGTTTTGAACTTCCGTCGCACTCTTTCGTATTCAGGCTGCCTCGCCCGCGGTAACATGCAATTTCATTGGCTACAGGTTTTGGCGCGATAATGCGCGTCTGTGCGAAAAGTTGGCTTCGCTGCAGTTTGGGGTTAGTCAATCACCGGCCGTGTTCATAAACGCGTCTTTGAGCGCTGGCTCTTGGTAGCCGCTTATGCCTTCGGGCACAGCGGCTTGTGTTTGTGCTGTTACAGCCTGGTTCCGCTTTTTGTGTTGAGACTTCTTCACGGACCGCTAAGGCGATAAGTGGTGTTTGTTTTTGGAGTGAGAGTGTGTGCCCCGGTTTGTTCGTATGACCGCCAGCTCTGCAAAATTTGGATGGGCCGTAAGGGGCCTTCTTACCGTTAGCTGTAGGTGGGATTCCAATCTGCAGACCGGACCAATCCTTCGATCTCGCCAGCTCTCCGTTCCGATTTCTCCAGAGGGATTTCTTCGTTGGGGCCGCACGACACCCACGCATTCGCCGACAGCCCATTTGTTGCAGTGGTGAACGCTCCAGCCATCGTGACGCAATCGCCTGACTGACCCATTCAGGTAGGGTGTGTATTTAGTAACAACTAATTAACTTTTATGTGTTCATTTATTAACCTAATTCATTCAACTGTTCATGCATAATTTGTGTACCTTTATTGACTCATTGCCACTTTGTCGAGGCCGTTTATTAACCTAATTCATTCAACTGTTCATGCATAATGTATGTGTTTATTTACTGACTTATTGCCACCTTGCCGAGGCCGTTTGTTAAAAACTAATTAATTTAGCAGTGTGCTAGGTAGTATAGTCGATTAGAATTAAAGCGTCCCCCAGCTGGGCTATACAATTAGTCCATGTATTACTGTTTACTTTTGTGTATAATTGATTTACATGTGTGAGACCAATAGAACGGTTTATTGAACGAGGCCTTATAATTTCCTACGGGTTTGTGCATGCTTATTTTCAGGTTATGTTATATACTGTGTAGATAAATGTATGGCGAAGCCTGAGTGTTTAAGCGTCGCAGGTGAGTTATGACGCTCGTCGCTGCAGCGTGGAGGTCATGAGGCTGCTACTATATTCTACTCCCGTTGAGCTTTGGATTTCGCCAAGGTGCAAAGTTAGAAAGCTAGACTTATTTCATTTCCCGGTCTTAATCTGAACCTATCTTTGCATTTTTGTTTATATCGATGAAACCGGGTGGCGCCCTATTTAATTTTGTCAATGTTTGCAGTCCCTTAGGCAGTTGCCCGTAGGTAATCTCGTGTACGACCCTCCCTCGCTCCATTGATGTCTAGTCGGCATATCTTGTTACGGGCTGGGCAGCAGTCCTAGGTGAGTCATAGTCCCGATTTAGAGAAATATCGTCCGTGCTGGCCGTTTATTTTACGTAATTTTTGTATGCGCCGGCGCGGTGTCGTAAGTTGTTTTAAACCGTAACAAAATTCAAATAAAAAACACAAACAAATAAAAAAGAAAATATAAACATAATATGTAAAGTAAATAAACATATACATGATACGCAATACTGGGAGTTCAACATGCGTGGAGAAATTCAGTGACATATTTTAAAGCGAGTGAGACGACTACGGTTTTATACACCTATGCTTAGCTTAGCTGCTTCTCTAGGAATTCTCGTAATTTGATAAATTGATCTGCTTGAGACGATTCAGTATTTGAATTTGGCTTTGAAGCTTCAATTCACAGACTCACTCAGAAGCAACCAAATAAATTTGTGTAAATAGTAAAACTTATCTAAAAAACGTTTCGGCATGCTATATTTTGAATATATATAGTAGTAATTAAGTATATTTAAAAATTTACTAACATAAATAACAATATAGGAACACTACAAAATATTACAATGACCTAAATGAAACAACTTCTTAACAGTAATGTAGTAAGTGCACAGTGACTTGCCGATAATACTGGTCAGATTGCACGACCAGCTGGATTGCGATGAAAATATGTCCCGACAGCGAAACTGGAGGGCGTATTTTCTAAGCAATTCAGCGGGAGTGCATCTGGTCAGCATTATCGAAGCAAGAAACTATACACGCAATATATTTTGCGTGACTACTGCTCGAATCGATTAAAAAAACTAACGAATCGTCATTTTAATGAATAAGATGGAGTATTACCTATAAGTTGTTATATAACAATAATTATCGACGCAAGTCGTTTTTGATTGGCTGAGTTAAAAAAGCGAGTTCGTTCATTGGTTAAATGACATCGTTTGACAGATGTATGCAATAGTCACAATAAGTATCTCTATTATAATAATAAGATCAAGACAGTTTTCATAAACTGTTTTAAGGTAACAGTTATAGTAGTGAGAGTAAATACATGTCTATAACATGGGAATCTCATAAACGGTAAGAGATTTTATTATAGCTTAAACCGCTCATTATGACAAGGAAGCAATTTGTTATAACGTAAATACTCTTTAAACCAAACCGTCAGTTTTACCACATGAAAACTACAAAATCGGGAAAGTTACGCAAATTCGTTGCCCTAACTCCGTTACGATGGGTTGTAACAAAAGGTTCCAGCTTAAAACGCTCAGCAAGAAGGCGGGGTTTATTTACGACCTTAGATTAGGGCTACGATCCGGTAAACGAAATAAAGATCTTAAATGTTTAGCGCCACTACTTTCTGTCTAAATCGGGAAAGATCAACACAGGTAAGCTCACTCTGTGGAAGGAAGTAAGCCCACCTTTCTACTTCTAACTTGGCGGAGCTTGAGCGGTGAACAGCTGGGCTGAACTTACCTTTACTTGCATTTGCTACAGCCATCTGAATTCTTATACATCGGAAAAACATATATGCAAGCAAACATCAATTCAATAATGAAAAACACAAAAATAATTAACAAAGAACTCGATTGAGGTAGTAAAATATATGTGACAATGAACATTACAAGAATTACTTGTTATGGTTGAAAATATGCGAAAAAGGTTAGTGGGGTTAAATGCGCAATGTTTAAACTAAACACAGGTAACAAAAATGACAACAACCGATATAACTCTTTCAACAACCATGACAACTTTAAATCTTCACAAAGGAACGTTATAACAATCAATGTTTGACAACATTTGCCCAAATAGTGACGCAACGACAATGATTACTTGATCTCATAACGTAACACTATATACAGACATTAAAACTTGACGGTAGACTAAAAATTAACTTCAAGGCGGTAAGTTCTGTTCTTTGTCTATGTCTTATTGTTTTTTAAGATCTCATGTTATAAGATGCCGTTCTGGGCACAGTGTATATACACAATTAAGAACTTGTGTTAAAAAAAACGCTCATTAAATTTATCTTCCAAAGCCAAATTACTTTGTTTTTGAGTAACTGAAAGAAAAGTACTAGTTTTCCCCAATGATAATTTATTACAAAATATTACATACAGCTTAAACAAAATGACAAACATATTGATTTCCTACAAAGAGAAAAATCTCAAACGGTGCTATAACGTTAAGTATAAACAGTGCTTATTACTAAGGTCCTCTTTGGCTGCTACCTTATATATGTAAAACATTTAAGAACGATCATTATGATCTAGTCCAAGTAGGTCATGGATAATACAATCACTGCTACAGATCATTTACGGTACTATTAAACTCAGAAATTCTTAATATATCACACATTTGTAACTGCAGTTGCAGTACTTTACGTTTATTAAATTGGCAATACTTTATCAACTGTATCCCCTACAGTATGAACCTCAGACAAACAATACACTAGACGTAATTGAACTTTGTCATTAAATGACTTGAATTTAAACAATAACTTTACTTTTTTTGTTTGACATTTTTGTAATTTTATTACTGTACAGTATAGATCGTATCTTACACATGAAATGTACTACTGCGGCCAAAAATTTCGCACGGTTTGTGTGCCTTGTGTATATAGGGTTTTATCAAGTGAACTAGTGCCTCAATTGTCAGTTGTACAATTTCTTCAAAACTTAAATTGCCGAATCATGTTCTAACCGCGGTCTAAAAAAGCTAGAAAAACTAGAACACTGCAGCGTGTGACCGATGAGGTGGGTTTGCGGAAGAAGCATAATTTCTCAACATAACCTGAATAAGCTAGTAATACGACAATTACAATTATCGGTTTATACGATAATTTGACTCAAAGTACGATGTATGGTCGGATACCGTACGATAACGTCAATTGTACGATTCTGCCGTATAACACAAAATCTATTTTTTTATGAAAAAAAAATCACTAATGTTGCCATCTTCACTATCACTACTATCAGTACAATAGTTATCATCACTACTTTGACTCGACATTGTTAAAAATAATTCTGCAGTTGCAGAAATGCATTAATGGAGAACAAAATAATAGTGAAGATTGTATTGTAGGTACCTGCAAAAAATATTCGTACGTGCCGTCAGCTCTGTTCGCCACTTATATAAGCTAAGTTCTACTAGGTGGCGCAAGGTGCATGATAAATAACTCTTCAATACGATAATTTTTGATTCCTAGTACGATAAGTCGTTCTCCACGGGTTGGCAACACTGACGGCAATAACCCCAAAATGTGAAACATTACAATTAGCCAAATACACACAAAAGGTGCGTTCATTAAGTACATCGCACAGCGGAGCCTGAGCAGAGAGAGATTGAGCACTGTCACGGAATGTGCAAATGTCAAATTAAAACATAAATTTCCTTCATTCATTCATTAATACTCTTTAGCCTCTTTTACTTTTGGTGTCGAGGACCATTCATATTCAAATATTAAATAACGCTGCCGTTCAATTGTCACTGTTGTGACTTGTCATGCGCTGATCCTCTGTTTACTCGGTGGAAATACATCTAGGAACATTGTAACGTAGATAAAACCAAGTAACTAGATTAAGTATCTTGTAAAATTCTTTGGCCGTGACAGTACAGTGATGGGACATTATCTTACTGTGCTGGTGCAACAAAAATACTTATTACCGCCAGTCTCTGTGTAATTCATCTGAGGTATGAATACTTATCGATGATATACTTTCAATAGTCACACAGTTACGTAGAAGTTTGAATTATGAATCATTACAAAAGCAATACGGATATGGTTTATGTACTGAGCAATCCAAAAAATTGGTAAATGCAACAATGAATCAATGCAGCAGGTACATAAATATAAAGCTTAAAGTACGCTCTAATAAAAATTTTTGGATTGCATTACCTAATAGTTAATACTTCAAAAAGTTGAGACCTTAACCTTAAAAATATTTCAAAGTTTTGCCTGTAATTTTTCCGAGTAATTCAGCAATCCAATATTATTAAGGAATCCATCCAATATTTCAACATACTCCTTGCGATGATACTGAAAGTGTCCCACATGTGGGGATTCATCCCAACATTTCCAGTATACCTGCAGAAAACATAAATTAGTTAAAATAAACTGATCACGCTGTAATTTCAGGCAATAAACTTACCTTAATGCCCAAATTCTCCCAATCTTCGCGTACCCGCATGTTTGAGCTTTCGGCTCCCACTGGGTCGGTTTTGCTAAGATACATCAGTGCCGGAGCTTTCACCAGGTCACTGTGAAATAATTGACTAGATCGGACATAGTGACAGGTTGCAACTTTGTCGAAAGTTTTTAGGTGGTAGCTACAAGTACAGCTTCATAATTTAAATTCAAAAATGCAGGAAGCGTGGTTACATCATGTACTGCTTCAGAGCATTCTGAAGAACCAGGTTAGTAGGAAACACGGCCATTGGGAACCCAAACCACACTTCCGTTATGTCAGCTGCACTGTCCCAAACTTGTCCTTCTATCCGATCCAAAATATGCTGGTAACGCTTCTTGTCGCTTTCCAACTGCACCAATACTTCGCCCCACTGGTAACCGCCAACTGAGAAACCATGAATAAGCAGTGGCGCATAGTTTGTGTTTACATCAAGAAATTTTACTACCTCACTGGCTACAACCTGCAAATCAAAATTTGTGATTCTCATAAGTATTTGAAAAACTTAATACCTACTTGAGTCCCTCTTCTTGGCCATAGCAGCTGCCACGGAGTTATGGCTACATTCAGCACATCAAAACCGTTTGACGTGTAGTAGTCTGCGAATTTATATAAATGCTTACGCTTTGCTAAGAGCCATGATAGCAAAACTACCAAAGGTTTGTTCCGTGGTTCAGCGAGTTTCAAATTTACTACTTTGTTTTGTATTTTATCTTTGCTAACTAATTCTAAATTTTTTGATACTTCCAAGGACGAAAGTCTACGTATACTTTCACCTGCCATTATGTCCTAAAAACAGGTGAGTTGCAGAGAAACAACATAAAATTAAGCAATGCGAGACGACTTACAATATTGGGAAGGAGGCTTGGCAATTCCTTGGTGTGTACTGCTCCCAACAATCGATTCTTAATTAAAATAACAGGTAATCGTGCCATCATCATTTCTACAACGAAATGAAAGTTGACATTGGTATTTACAATTTTAAATACATTTGCTTAAATAAGTGCTAACACAATGCCTTTTAACGACGTAGAGGAAATGGGGAACATATATTATTATTAGTGAAATCTTGAATAATAAACCATGTGCTTACACCAAAATATTGGTAACAATATTATATAGCAGAGAGATAGTATCTACAGGAAATTACAAGGCAAGGCCGTTTATTTATTGCAACATAGCCATCCCAATAATTAAACAAACATTATTATTGATAAACATTAGTATACTACTTACTTGGTTTACAAATTATTGCGAATTAAATAGATCGATAGCAAAAGATTATTTAATCATTTTTGAAATTGGCCAATACCTGATTATCACAGAATTTGAACCGTGTACACAAAAAGGACTAGTTGATATAGGAAAATTACATTGGACGTGTGTCGGTGTTTGTTGCAGCAGCAGTGTAATCATAAAATGACGTGTAGATTCGATCAGTGGCGTAGCATAAACGGTAGCAGGATAAATATGTGTGCATTATTTCGTGCACGTATCCCTATCGCTTTACGTAGTTGTTTAGTATTTGATCTTAACACGTTAGAGTATTTGACTTGTACTTGCTTTGGTTTAGCAATAATTGTGATTAAAATATATTGTCTCCAACTCTGCAGTTGAAATGAAACATACATGGTGAAGGTGTTTCCATTTCTCATGATTCTTGGCAAAAATATCTCCAGCATGTCATGTTTAGTTACTATGCGAAACTTGCCTGACAAAATGTATTGTATATATACAGGGTGTCCAAAAATGGCGGATTAACTCTACAGTGCGTTACTTGGGGATGCCTAATGAACCATGGAAAAATATGAAAAAAATTCCCTGGGCCGTATTTTTCGAAATATTTCTGGTCAAAGGTGGGTAATGAAATCCATTTATTTAAACAACTAGTGTATAATTATAGTGTCAAATATATCTGGGACTTATTGAAATATCTGTTTTTTAAATATTCTTGGGATTTAACTAAATTGTTTTCAATATTTAAGTATTTTAAAAAACTGATTTCCTGTTGAGTTTGTCAATTACTAAATATGGCAAACAGGCTTTCTACAATAATAATATACGAAATCAAGCTTGGCATTGAAACATGTGTTGTATGAATAATATGTTGGTGGCACTGTAAGTTTATGTCAAATTCGATGTTAGCAGGTTAGGTTTTGCGACAGTTTGTGTCAAAACTGACGCAAAACCTAACCTACTCACCTCGAATTTGACATAGACTTACAGTGTAACCAACATATTAACAACTTACTATGGATACATTTTTGATTGAGAAATTGTTGCAGTATCAATGTTGCCAGATTTATTTTTATTAATTTCGAAATATTTCGAAAAATACGGCCCAGGGATTTTTTTTCATATTTTTCCAGGGTTCATAAGGCATCCCTCAGTAACGCACCGTAGAGTTAATCCGCCATTTTTTGGACACCCTGTATATACTGTAATGATGCCATTTATCTTTAGTAATAATATAAATAAATAACTAGGACAAATCACCACAATTACAAATTACATAGTTTTAATAAAGAATTTTTGTGTCAACCTCATGGCTTATTAAAATGATGTTATAATTAATATTTACAAAATAAATGGTTTATTGCTCTTTCTATTTTATTCATTTGCAATCAAATAAAATAACGCTCCGATCTAGCATGGCAACAACTCTTTTTCAAAGGGTTAGGTCTTAACACTTGTATTACAATTACTTTTACGTAGGACAGATTAACTCGTATGACAATTGTTCGAATATGTAACTGACAGCTTTTTAACCTTCAAATTGACTGCAAAACGTAAATGATTGAACGGACAAAATTTAGCGTCATTTGAAGGAAAAACACAAAAAAGGCAAAATTGGCATCAGGTAAATACAATACAAATAATATGACGTAATTTCCGGCTAACCTGGTTTTGTTTCAGTGACCTAGAGACGCCGATATCTGCATTTGTTTAACTTCCTGCAATTTCGGTGTCCAAAACCGCTTATCTGCTAAATCAAAGGACGCTACCGCGATAAAACCTCTCTGGAACAATCTGGGAATTGGAGCCTGTTTCTACACCTCATACAAAGTCTAATATTGATCAAAACCAAAGCTAGTGGGCCTTCTCCAATTGCTTTTCTGTGAAATTTACCTTGCAAGGGCAGCTTTGTAGGCTGGATCACACAATCAAGCAACGCCACTGCAATTATAAATTTGGTGAAGGCTTCCTGCTCCAAATCTCCGAAAGAAGGGCTCGATAAAGGATTCCCCAACACCCAGCACACGCAATTTTTGCTGACCGATGCTTCCAACTATTCGAAAACTTGCCCCGATGTTGATAGCACTTGGGCGAATCTTGCAGCCTGCTTTGCTTTTTCACTGGGATCGGTTACCACGACGAAAATTAGACACAAAGATGCTCTGCAGACTGGTGAATATTAAAGACCACTTTTTGGCTCACACAGAAAACCTTTTAATATAAAAATTTACATAAAACTGTGAGTACCTCTTGCACACAGCACAATTTCACAAGGCCTGATTAGTCATACTTATAGCTGAGATGTCATGATTAGGGTTTCCAGTCCCGGGATCCGGTCCCGAGACAGTCCCGGGATTCTACCACAAAAACCGAGTCCCGGGACCACAGCCAGAACAGGCGAAGTCCCGGGACCATGTCAACATGCGTGCGTATACTCGATATCAAAGAATTAGGACGGGTATTCACCGGCGTACTACTCAGGCCGCTTGCACATTTTGCATTATTTGCGTTTTGCGTAGGCAGGAGAGGTATTATTTTCGGTAGGTTACAATTAAACCTGTGGGTTGTTTCAGCCACATTTGCATATACTCTTCGATGTATGTATTTGTCTGTTTTTTTTTGTTGGATTTAGATATGTGCGAAGAAGCTGAATAATTTATATTTTTGAGTTTTAAGTGTGTTCGTTATTTGTCTGCTAAAGCGTTACGATTAGAATGAATTCCGATTCGCAACCTACCTTTCTTCTACACTAAAAAAACGATTTGAAGTCAATATGGCGACAATGTTATATATTGAAGATAAAACAATTGGCGAAATGTAAAGTTGGTTCCTACAAAATTATCATAATCAGAGGCATCTTGGCGAAAGGATTACACAAACACTTTGCAGTTCAAACAAAAGCAAAAGATGAACAGCGACAGACATTTTTAGTACCAGAAAAAAGCAATGGAGTTGTAGACGAGCACCAGTGCTAATTATCAGCACAGAAATACTTTATTTAACTTCAAACACTAGTTTATCTTTGGATATTGCATTCGGAAATTTCACCTGAACACTATTTCTTTTTCGGGACCATTTTCGAGATTTTCGGGACTAGTCCCGGGACTTGCAATTTAGCTCGTAAGTCCCGAAAACACTTTTGGTCCCGGGACTTGGAAACCCTAGTCATGATATGAAGCAATAAACCTCAATAGTCTTCTCCACGAACATTCTCGATTTATTCATATCCTATTTTAAATAGAACACCCGGTATATTATTACATTTTTTAATTTGGCTTACTATTTTAGAGAAAAATTTGTCTTTTCAACTATCTCTCTATTTTGTATGGTTTCTGTAGAATTTGTAATTTTTGAAACATTTTGAAAAATGCTTAAAAATTTAAAATCAAATTTTTGACTAATTATAAGGTCACTGTAAAAGAAAATTGTGTGCGTGTATCACACCAGATTTTTTATTATTCAAATTAGGTGATGGAATGTACCGGGTGACTATAAATGATTGAGATTTTTTTTCTTAGGTTGGCACTGTTTATGTTGGTGGCACTGTAAGTCTATGCCAAATTCAATGTTCGCAGGTTAGGTTTTGCGTCATTCTGTGTCAAAACTGATGAAAAACCTAACCTGCTAAACCTCGAATTTAACATAGACTCTCAGTGTCACCAACATAAACAGTGCCAACCTAAGAAAAAAAATCTCAATCATTTATAGTCACCCGGTATTTTGTATATGCAATAAATGATTAATGTTATCATATTTTTACATGTCCTTTATGAGTCAATATTGTCAATAAATGTATTTATACACACGCACTAATGGAAACATAAAATGAATTACATAAGAAAAACATTTTTGCCTATAAATAATTATATTACATTTATGGTAAATGTATATCTATGTTCAAAATACGGGTTACATAGTATTTTTATACACTTATCATTATCAGCTAAGCTATAACTAAAATATTTTAAGGATTCTGAAGTAAATAGATAGAATAACTTCAGACATTAAAAATAGTAGAAGTAAAATCTTTTAGCTATTGTGGATTGAAAATCCATTCTTTCAAATCGTTTTTATAGATTCCAAATGTCAATCTTGTGGTGTTCTTCATTCATTCGATGGACGTGGGTTGGTCGAAACGCTTTGTTCTTTCTAACGACACCATTATAACATAGCCAATAAAGTCTCAACACTGCAGTATCTCGAATGCACAGGTTGGAGCTGGTAAACAATTGTGACAATTGCATTTTACAAAGGGGTTCGATGTTAACAAACGTCGAAGTGAGTGGCAAACATATGTAAGGACATTTTAATTGTTAGGAACCGGCGGCGATTTAGCATTATTTTCTCGATCCCGAATTACGATTCCGCCTGTATATAAGTGTCTGGAATATTGTGGATTCATTCAGTGGTTTTCTAGCGCTCTCATCTGTGTTATCGATCCAGTCTGCGCTCTAGCCCCGCACGTGTTCCTTATCAATCTGTTTCAGACGTGCATTTTTGTAACAACGCTTACTTCTGGAGGCAAGAACAAAAGGCAGCTGCCGTTCGTTCGAGAGAGCGAGTACGAGGTTTAACCCCCGCCACATTTCGATGCGAGCTGTTTTAGAGCTCTTTTTGGACAGAATTGACCCGGTGTGGCTAGAAGCAACAAGCGATTTAGAAGTTTTGTCCCGTCGGGTTCCGTATGTTTTAATCCCGTTATTCAAACCCCTGTCGATGTGACGCAAGTTTTGTGTTTAGCATTTCGTGGACTCTTTGTACTACACGTGGTAGCATTGGTTGTTGGGCGGATTTAACGTTGCTATTTACCGTTGTGAGCTTTGAAATTTTGTATCGTGGGGCGGCAACCCCTAAAACGTCGTTTGACGGACTTCCAGTAAAAACCCAGTATCGGCTTAACATGTTTCGCGACGCTCCCGTTTACTGTTTCTTACCGTCCTGCCAATTTTCCGCAGCGGGTTTCGATTGTGTCTCGTTAGAGGACAATTTCCATGGTTCTGTCCCGTCGGCCAACAGCTTCTCGTTGATTTGATGCAGTCCCCTTAGGTATTTATCGTAGTATCTGGAACAGCAGCCGCTGCAGCAACATAGAACAGCAATTGCCGCTAAGCCTAGATTCTTAAAGGTATCGTAATATAGTAGTAGCTTTACAGAGCGAAGCTCAAGTGTACCGAGTGTTTTGCAGAAGTGACGTAGCAGTTATCGTTACATTCATTGTGTATATCTTTGCGTTTGCTAAACTTTTTTATAGTTGTTTAATTTATTACCGTCAGATTACATGATCCTGTACAACTTTATAGTTGAGTATCGCCTTTTATTACTGTTAATTGAGTCAGTGTTTTGAATATTTCAATGTTAATGCCGTTCACCAGTCGTTCGTGTATTCGATGTCAAGTTTACCGCGTGTTTAATAGGTTAAGACGTTACGCCATTTAAATATTTAACCTTAACTAACCCATTTCGTATTTTTATGTAACCTTTACTTATTCAAATATTTTTGCTAATACATTTCATGTTTATTGAACTGTGGTTTCCTTTTGATATTGTGCACGCGATTTGTGTATGTATTTTTCAGTTGTATGAGTTTGGCCAGCTGTTCAAGTGAGTTCTCGAAAGGTAGGTCCAATGATGTTGTACTTGACTCGCTGACAAGGACACTGCCAAGGTTATAGTTGAAAGGTAAAGCCATTATTCTTCCACTTTTATTCGGTGGGTTCACATGTATATTCTTTCTTTGTAGGAATCGTCGCGCTCTAGTAATTAAGATTTGATTTTCGTCTATTAGTCCGTTGCCCTGTGTTATCTCGTGTTGGACCACCCCTCGCTCCACTGAAGTTAGTCGCCAACTCTTTTGTAACGGGCTGGGTAGTGGCCCTATGTAGTACATTCCCGATTTTGAGTTAGCTTAAGCGCTAGTCGTTGAGCTTTGTTTAGGCTTGTTGTAAATACCGATTAGTACCGTTAAAAACTGGCGCGTTATCGTCATTATCGTTGTAGTCTGTTACACATAGGGCCGGTTGCAGAAAGCAATGTTAAGTCTGGTGTTAGCTAACATCGCGTCAAAGTGAACAAAATCGCATCAAATTTTGTTTACTAATGTATTAGTTACCATAAGCATTTGAGATTTGATGCGATTTTGTTCACTTTGACGCGATGTTAGCTAACACCAGACTTAACATTGCTTTCTGCAACCGGCCCTTAGTCTTCCAAATTAATAAAAAATTTCTATATGAACTGGAGCACTTGCTTTCTTTCAACACCTTATACACAAATGTTTCCGAATTGTATCAGTATCCACTCTAATTCAACTTGAAACTCTTCGAACTTTAGAAAGCCACTACCCCAACTAAGCCCATGCCAGTTTATTTCCATATAAAATGCTTCGCATCTTCGATTTTGGTTTAACTGAGCACGTAGAAAAGGTGGTTTAAGTAAAAAATGGTCTATTTTCTTGCCGTTTAGTGAAATAACCCATATTTCTTTTGATATGAATTCTTTGTTGTTGCCTCAAAAACCTTGTAAATCTACAAAACAGTCATGGTGGTTGTTTACTTTAGTTGACTTACAGCGAAGGTTAAAACAACTAGCTAGCATAGTTAGCTAATTACCGATAATTATCTATTTACCCTAAAACACAAGCGGATATACCATACCATTTAAAAAGCTCATCCTCAAAGTTATAGCAATAATTAGTTACATAGCAGAAGTTAAAGCGCCTGTCGCACTTGTATTTATATATTTGGTGTCGCTTACAATACAATGTGAAAGTTACTTGAGCACGACTGTTTCGCTAACTTGCACTCATACACAGGTGACAGCAAATATTCGCTTTCTTTTGAAAAAACAGAATGCAGTGCTGCCATTTTAAAAAACTATTTTAAAATGCTGTAACATAAAACGGATTTCGAATATAACGCTTTTATTTATAGCTGTTCAAATATTAAATTATTAGGAAACAAAGATTGTTACGTAATTTAATTGATCAAAGTACAATCATGTGTAACGCCCCATTTTCATTTGTGCTTTCCTTGCGATTCACTCCTCGATGCGTGCTCGCATCTCTAATATAAATATCACACGCGTTCCTCTTTTCATCGAGCGCCGCGCGAAAGAACTTTTGGTTTATCCAAAAAGCTCGCAACCTTCGCCAATAGAGGTATCTGGATCAATATTTTTGCGAGTTGCGTCTTCGATTGCAAGGGCTCGCCCAGGATGGCTGTGAACGCCTGAAATTTAAGCCTCCTGAGGGAATTAAAATACCTGGATCAAATGAGGCTATGCTGTTTTCTGTCAACAATCGCGGAGTACGTTATAACGGCGTAGTTTACAGGTGAGGCCGATATCCATCTTTGGCGAGATATTTCCTAGTTTAGTCTTTATTTAGGTACTAATTAAGTGGTATTTAGACCTTTCTTCTTTTTACCCTCCGGCGTAATGTCTGGCGACAATTGCCCCTTGAGTTCTCTGGAGCACGCCGATCCGTGAAATGAGTATTAACGTTGAAATGAATGCAATATTGTTTAGTCCGACGTTGCGTTAATTAATATCTTTATTAACTAGTTTCCAAAGCGGCACCATACGTTCTAATTATTTAAATATTCAATTGCCTTGCAAAGCTTGTGAAAAGGATTTCTAGTTAAATTAGGAAATAAGTACCAAGAAATTTAAAGTTTACTAATAAATGTCCACTAGAAGTGTAATATTTAAAACAATGGTATTAAATATCAATCATTAATCAATTACATCCCAAGTCATTTATCATCTAAACATAGAAACTATAATTTATTAATAGAATTTTTCTTTGGAATTTTTATAGTTGGGAATTTAATGTGTTTCATATTAAAACTAATTTTAGTACTACAATATGTATCATTAAATTAATTAAACAAACAACAAAATGCCTATGAGGTAGGTATGAATTTCTAAAGTTTTAGGAACCCAATTTTAAAGCCGGGGCTGGTAGCTCAGTGGTAAGCATCCTGACTGCTGATCTAAGGGTGGCGAGTTCGATTCCCGGTCCCGGTGAGGTTTTTAATAATAAAAAAATGTGGATAATGATGTAAAGCCGTGGGTCCCATGTTACTACGATGTGTAGCATGTAAAAGATCCCTTACTAGGGTTGGAACTCCTTAGTTTCGGCAAAATTCTAAGTAGGACGTTGACCACATGACCAAAGCAGTCGGTGTCTAGGGTATCTGGTACTCCGCATGCCTAGACCTTGTCCATAACAAATAAACTAACAAACCCAATCTTAAAGCAATTCTACGTAACAAAAGATAGTCCACTTTTCCTTTTGTATCTAGCCTGCTTAATGCTGGCGTGTATAAATTCTTTGCTAATACCAGCCTAAAACCGGTTATCTTCGTTCAACGCACGGAAACTTTTGTTAACGCAAGAGTAGTTTTAAATACAAAGTACCTTGCAAAACTGCCTTCCCAGAGCGGTTCCGACTTTATCTTTCTTGCAAGCCGGTCGACTGCACTCTGTTTTATTCAATTAGCTGGAAGTTTGCGTGGCATTCAGATGTCAATTTATGCCATAGTATTGCTCCGTGAGCACTTTTTAATTTGTTGTTTTGTTGTAATGTGTTCGAATTTTAATCGTTTATTTTAATTGTGACTGTTTGATTTGGGTGACTCCGACCCAATTAATTGTTAATTACTATTTCTGGGCCTTATTGAACCTCCAGCTTTATTTATGATTATTAATTGCTGACACTGTTGTTGAATCTTACATTTTTATTGACTGTTACTGATTTATATTTTATTGCGTGTTTGTACTATGACTCTTTTGAGATTTAGGTTAAAATAAGAAGCATACAAAGTAGGCGGTGATTTGTTTTGGTAGTTAGATTTGTTTTTATGTTGTGTATAATAACTAGCGCCTATTTGTATAAAATTTATAAAGTTTTTTGTAGCCTTAAGAATCGTTGCCTGGTTCTTATTCACGCCAGAGAGTTAGAGCTAACTAGAGTTGTACTCACCCCTGGTTTAAGGGTGTGGTACAAATGCAATGCTTATATTTAATAAAAATTAATTGCCCTTGTAAACATAAGAAAATTCGCTATTAAAAATAATAGCTCGAGGCATCAACCGTTCTTATTTTTTAAGTACCAAATACCAATATCGCGAAACACGCGAAAGCGCTAGAAGCCAGAAAAAATTGTAACGGTAGGTTCGAATATATATTCATCTTATCATAATGATTCGCCGTGGTCTTGTGGCAACGGCACTTGGGTCATAAACTAAAAATGTCGGTTCACTACAACGTGCAAAACAAGCTGGAATATTAATTATCGCTTTCTTTTGTAAAAAAAAAACAGAATGCACTGCGACCATTTTACTGATTTAAATTGCTATATTTAACATGAAACGAATTTCGAATAAAATGGTTTTATTGATAGATCTTCAAATATTAAATTATTATGAGACAATGATTGTTACGTTATTTAATTGGTCAAAACGCAACAATGCGATACTTATACTTAATAAAAACAAATTGTCTATGTAAACAAGAGAAATTTCGTTATTAGAAATAATAGCTTGATGTATCAACCGTTCTTATTTTAAAATACAAAGTACCAATACCACGAAACACGTGAGAACAGGAAAAAGTCAGCAAAAATTATGACGGTAGGTTCGAAAATATATTCCACCTCAGTCCAATGGGCCTCTGCAGTCTCGTGGCAACAGACTAGGTCGTAAACTGAAAATATCGGTTCAAACCTCGGCCAGGCCAGTTTTTTTTAAAATTAAGAATTAAAACAAAGTTACTTATAAAATCAGAATGAAATGTACCTAGTTAGAGAGTAAGTAATTTTCGTGAATTGAACGTTAATTCATGACCTGGTCATGGAATTAGAGAGTAAGGGATCTTCCTAAACTGAAGATTAACTACCTCATTAAGAAGTAATAATCGGTGTCTGGAACCTACTCATGTATATATCATTTTTTTTAAATAGAGATCCTGTTCTGTTAGATAACTGTACCACATCCTAAGTGGTTCATAATCAACTACTGATATTTTGTTTAATGTTGAAAGCCTAAAAAACAGCTTTTATTTTTTGTATATTAATTTGGCTATAAGAAAAGGTAGCGTTAAGTTGATTTCACTTGATATATACCTACAGTAATTTTATATTTCTTTCTTGCTTAACTAAGATTTAGGTAGTTATAAGTTAACGATATCTCATCAACACAGAAATCTAGAATACAACTATCATTAAATTACTTACAATTTCAAAGAAGTCATAGAACCAATGGAGCTAATTTCATTTTCTTTCTTGCAACAGTTAAAATTTTACATCATTGAAAACAAAAAAAGCTGCATCTTCTAATGGTGTTGTTGTTAAAGTGGATCCTTAATTTTCATTTAGACGTAGACTATAACCTTGCGACTTTTAGAAAAAGGAAAATTCAAAAATCATGGAAAAGACCAGTTTATGTGCCAAGGTTAAAAAATAGTGATGTTACGCAACGGTGGTGTCAGCAGATTATTATAACATTATGGTATCCACCTACTCATTAAAGAAAGCTGTTACTGACCTTTTGAGAATATTTGTCACACAAGCTGGATATTATATTGCAATTTCTAGTCGAAATTATAAGTTTTCCGTATTCAGAGAGATTGCCTGTCTATAAATCAGCAGTTATTTATTCAGGCGTTTGCGATAAACGTGGAACAATACCGACGTACTATACAGAAACTGAAAAAAACAAGAGGAGCTTCAGGTATACCTAGCGACAGTCCGTTATTTGTACAAAAATCACGAATGGATATTCACCAAACAATTTCTTCTTCTGCAATCTTTACGACTATTAATCCTGATCTTTTCATTTGTGCTTATGCGTTATTTCTATTTCATTAACTAAAAAATGTATTTACTGTGGAACACTAATATGTTCGTGAAGAAGACAATTACACCGTTACCGTTAATAGGTATAAGTAAAATGAGATGGCCGAAACAAGGTGATTTTTGGTCCGATTAACATGGAACAATTCACACACAAGCTCAGGGCCGTATTAGTAATGAAGCATAAGAAGTGATCGCTTTTAATGTAAAATTTTAAAGAGCTGTCAATTTTGAATAGAAAAATCCGACTAAGAGTGTCAGACGGCGCTAGGCAAAATTCGCCTTAAGAATTTATCTATTAGTGCCAATTACAAATTGTACTCCAGAGCGATGCCCTTTTGTACTTATTTTTTATCATTCTTCATTTTAAAGCTTAAACAAAGCACAAGTCATGAATATAAACTCACTGCACGATTAAAGCAGATTGCTTTTACAGACGCATATTGGTGCCAGATCAAAGCAACTCATCAACTTTTCGACAGGTTTCAACTGCAGCGGGTGCAAAGCGGAAAGAAGTAGGTCAAAAGATAAGGATATTTTAGGATTCAGTAGAAGCTATAAAAGTGGAGACCCAAGCCTCAAGCAGCCTCAGCCTGGCCTGATTCCTGCGATAACGACCGAGTATCGAGTGTCTGAAGACATTTTTGCACATACGCTTATTTCTTCGAGTTCAGATGAAGAAAGGCCGCCCCGCCTCTCGTCCTCAGATCATATGAAGGCGACCAGGGGTACAATTCCGACAGAAGAGACGTGTCACGTTGAGATTTTCGCAAAATAGTTGCGGTGTGATCTATTTTATTATACTCAAATAATATATATTATTAGCCTGTACAGTATGGTAAATTATTTCGCGGATGCTAATTTTTGGCAGTCCCTATGCGCAATATTTAAATATTAGGGTATCGGAATTTGTCTTTGTCTGTGACGGAGTGGAATATGTACTTTATGTTCGGTGGTTGGCTCTACCATCAAAATTATCCATGAACCGTCACTGTTACACAGCGTCATTTTTGCAAGACCATATCATATTAGCGTCTTCGGACTGTTTTTTATTGAGTTTGATTTGCTCAATAATATACATTTTGATAACTTAATTACGCAATTTGCAAATGCCAAATCCTGGCATGCGGATCTGACAAGAGCTTAATTTATTTTTGGTCTAGAAAGAATATATTTTTTCGTACACTAGCATTGAAAGAGCTACTTTGCCGTACAATTTATTAATCAGAAAGTTGCACTTTGCGGTATTCGTACGGCAAAGTAGTATTTTGCGGTATTCGTACGGCAAAGTAGCACTTTGCCGTACGTTTCCTTAGTTACAACACATATAATATTACATTACATTAATATTACTCTACTTATTTGCTATATACGAGGATAAATTTAGTATTCCGTTTTGTATGCTAGTGTACGAAAAAATATTGTAAGAAACTCGTATGAAAGTGGCTTTTCCATACTCGTCTCGAAATTCCGGACTCGGCCTAACGGCCTCTTCCGGAAACATCTCACTCGTACTGAAAAGCTCCACTTTCTATACTTGTTACGTAAATTACTATTTGGGCTTTATTTATTATCTATTTTAAATTTGTTCCGGATACCTTTTAGTTTTTTAGGTTTGGTTTGAAAATGACTACTCCAGTTTTTTTTTATAAATATAAAATATTTTATGAAGAAGCTGAGTAGCGCAGTTAGTAGAGCGTTAGACTAGCATTAAGCAAATCCTGGGTTCGAATCCCACGGTGGGCGTAATTTTTCTGCAGCCTTGGCGATCGATATCGGGTTCCGTAAGACCATTCACAGTTGGGCATCAAATTATTTGGGCTCTACTCAAAACCACATACTTAAGAGATAGAGCAACATAATGGTTGCTACACAAACACGAAAGGCCCGCTCCAACTTTGTACCCGAACTGGGACGGGTTGAGCATTGCATCGCTAAATGCTAAAGCTTTTATAAAGCACTAGCCTCTACACCGCAAGGTAAAATGAGGTTACCCACAACACAATACGTATATTTTATGTCTGTGCCAATGTTGTTTTTTTTTTAATAATAAAGTAAAGGTTTATTTTATTTCATTCCTTAAAAGGCTCAACATTTGTATATTTATAAAAAAAATAGAGCGACAAAAATTTCCGTGTTTCTAGTTTCCCTTAACCCGCCGCTGCACAAGCTATAAGAGACGGCAATGGAGAATTTTAAGGGTTAGATTAAGAACGAAACCTAAAGACACTATAACCATACAGGTATGCATGCTAACCACAGTTCATTACAAAGACGAAGTAGGGCAGATGTATGAAGACACAGAACAACTGATAAAACATACAAAAGGAGACGAAAACCTGATAGTATTGGGGAATTGGAATGCAGTAGTGGGGGAGATAAAAGAAAAATGTTTGGCTAAGGGCTAATAAGTTTTGTGCTAAACATAAACGAATCATCAGTAACACAATATTCCGACACCGTGTTAGAAGAGGGTACATCTGGAAAATTCCGACAGATATTAACAGATATCATATTGGCTATGTTTTGGCGAAACAAAGATTCAAGAATCAGGCTAAAGATTCGAGAAGCTACTTTGAACCAGAGATCAGATTGTCGTCGTAATGTAATATAGACTGAGAATTTAAAAGAGCTAAAACAACAACATGAAATCTAGAGTCTTAGAAGTGAGGAGAACATCACATGCTTACAAAAAAGAATAAACAAAAAGTTAATAATAAAATAGAATCAAATAACAACGAAGGCGATGGAAGCAGACAGAGCAAGGAATAATAAATAGAACAAAATCAGTTTTAGGCAAGAGGAGAAATCAAAATAAGATGATAACAACAGACATAATAAACCTAATGGAAGAACGTAGAAAATATAAGAATATAAACACTGAACAAAGACTACAAATATGCAGAGAATTAATAAACCGAATACAGAGAGAGTGTAAAAAGACCAAAAATTACTTTATAAAAAGTAACTGTGACGAGATCCGGCGAGACGTTACTAAAGGCAAAACCGAAAAAGCATGCAGAAAGATTAAAACATGTTTAGAACAACGAAATCTAAATAGCAAGAAATATAAAACAAAGATGGGGAAATGATATCAGACAGTAAATAAATCGTGAATTATACAAAGAAGGTGAAGAACGCTCACTATTTTGAGAAATGAATTTGATCCGCGGGTATACACGGTGAAACAATCGACACAATCAGGTACGCGGACGACATAGCCCTGTTCGCACGATCGAAGGAAAAGTTGATATAACCATTAAATGACATTGATGAGATTTCAGAACAATTATAACATAAAAATAGGTAAAAGCAAAATAAAAGGAATGTAAAGGCAGTAAGAGAATCTACGTAACTGTGAAGTTTGATCACTGACGACGTCAGATGTACAAGAGAAATTAACAACGGAATAAACCACGCTAAAAGAGCCTTCCATGACAAAAAAAAAACAATTGGCATATCTAAAAATACATCAAAACAATTTATTAAGACATATATATGTAGTATAGCTCTATAGTATATATGGCTGCGAAACATTGACCTTTAGAAAAACAAATAGAAACTTTTGAAATGTGGTGTTACAGAAGAGCGTTGAAGATCTCCTGGACACAAAAGAAAGCAAAATGCCGACACAGAAAACGAAATGAAGAACGCAAACAATAGGCCATATGCTGAGGAGATGCGAATTATTAAAAACAATTATCAAAGGAAAAGTAAATGCTAAAAAGCCAAAAGGACGACCCCGTCTTTAATTCATCAAGAAAGTTATAGAAGACTTAGGAGGCAGTAATTATGAAGAAATGATAAGAAAGGTCTTAAACAGAGAAAAGTGAAACGCTGGGACATACAAAATGTGATCGATACCCCTAAATTTTCGTGTGGCCACGCCACTGTGTCACTTTTATCGTGGCTGTGGAACACGCTCACAGAACGTGGTAACCTCTACTGTCTGCTATGTGATGCACAACTTCTTAAAAATAGTCGTTTCGTCTATTTTTTTCGAAGCCGATTAGTCGATGTTATATCTTTGCGATTTCATTAGGATTACTTATATTACGTAGACAACGAACATTGCAATTGTGTCGGTTATTAGCACACAGCTTTGACATCTATGGGTCACTGGCCTTTTTTCTTTCTTGTGTGCCGATAACTTTTGAAAATTACCCGCCTTTATGCTATGCTGAATCTATTCATTCATACGCCGTTAAGCGTTTCGTTATCTGGAATTTGATATGGAACTATGCCGAGTACTAATTAAGTAGCTATTGTAATTTAGTATTGCGTTTTTAAGACATTCCTTGACTAGATCGCAAAGCGCACACGAATTTATAATTGGAAAATGATAGCTTCAACTGTTTTAAAGTTTATTCGTTACCAATTAGGAATTAGTATTTGCCACGGTCAAGATATAATTATTGGTACGTACTTAATTTATGTAAATTTTCGCTGTAAAACGTAAAACATATTACGTGTTTATTAGCAATTTTGATAAATTTTTTAGAGGATCTCAATTTACGTTTTTGTGTACATGCCAGATAACCTAAACTGAATTTTCCGTAAATTCCTGTACCTGCGTCATGTCCCAAGACGCATTTTCTGATACGACCTTGGCAGATGTGCTACTTTATCAAGGGGAATTGTATACAAAGTTCTTGCAAATTAAAGGTATCGCAAATTTAGTACCTAGGTACCTACCTAGAATTCTGATTAAAGCAGTAGTCTAAATATATATTAATCTATTCAATGTTAAGTAATAATTGTAGATCCGTATTTTTGAATTGCTTTTTGAATTTTTAATTTTTGACATCGTTTCACCTAATCTAAAATACATTATTACAAGGAGCTGAATCAAAAATTATCTACTATAACAAAATTTATTAAACATTAAACAGTGTAACATAGTATTGAAAAAGCTTTAAAAAAATTCGTACTTAAAAATTATACAATAAGGAGTAGTTACAATTGCGGAAAAAAATGAATGATTTTTATATTTTGCAAATACGTCTTTTTCGTGTTATCTGATCATAGTTGCCACTTCGCGATTTTTTTATAATAATTAATCATCAAGGTGACATTTTTCAGTCAGTATGACATGATAGTATATTATAATATTATTATATGAGCATGAGCGATTATGACAGCCATTATTCACGAATATGACATTTGAGCCACAAGCCAAAAGCGCGTGGCGCAAGTAATCTGAGTGAATAATGGCCATAATCGCGAATGTAATACCATATTTTATGTACTATGCAATAGGAGTTTTGTGTTCATATTTCCGAATTATGACATTTGTGACAGCTGTTAACTTCAAAAGTCATTTAATAATAAGAATGAATTTTGTGATTGACTACAACCTATTGAATCATGAAAATAGAATTTTTTGATTGGTTGGAACTTGCAAACTATTAAATAATGAAAATAGAATTTTATGATTTGTTGCAAACCGTGAATTATGAATCATAATTTATGGCCATTGTAGAGTAGGAGTAAATAAAAGAAATAATTACAATGTTTAATTAGAGATTTTTGCAAAAATATCTGTTGTCGTTCCTTCTGATTCAGAAAATGATGTATGTGAGTCTGCGTCCTCTATATAGCGCAGACGGTTAAATCTATCAACCTGAAAATCTATATCTTCATTTTAAATGTACATTCTGAGGTCCCAGTCGTTTTTGATTAAAATCAGGCAACTGAAAGTGGTACTCTACTCTTGCTTCTTTTTCTGTTTTTCGGAAATATTTTATAATTGTTTAATAAAAATTAAAATTCATATCTCACACCGAGATCATATATTATGCAATTATGTACAACCTTTGTTTAAAGTTTTTTCGCAACCACAGTTTTTGGAAAAACTTTCCTTTTCATCCTACATTATTAGAAAATTGAATTTTACCATCTCCATAGAGGCAAGAAAGTATGCGTTTGTAAGGCTAGCTCTGCAAAACAACAGCCAATGGCTAGCCAAGAAAACATTTCAACGTTTTCCAGTAGGGGGCGCTGCAATAACCTGCCACTAAAATTTAAAAAAAATCACGTTTATAATTAACTTTTTGCTTTAAAAAACAGCTATCCCCTTTTATAAAAATAGCTGCTTAATAAAACTTTATTTTAGCAATGCATTAATTAAAGTTTTAATATAACAGCTATTTGTGCAAAAAGTGCTAAAAGTGGACGTTTATGCACGAGACATATCTCGTGCCTAAACTCTTTTAGCACGAGTTTGCACACACTATTTTTTCTATGGCCTTAAATTTATTGCAATTAATCCATAAATAACAAAGGTTTGAATTTATGACAGTTATAATTTATGTCATAGTAATGAGATGGCCTTGACATGCAGGTGACTGTTTCTGCAGCTAGTAGCTGTCGGCTTCGTTTTATAATTTTCATATCTCGTGCATAAACGTCCACTTTTAGCACTTTTTGCACAAATAGCTATTATCTACGACCACTACTAAAAGTAGGCCTTTTAGCGCTAGCTTGTTTCACTAAAAGTGACGTTTTATAGTAGACCGTGGTTAAAAAAATCAGCTGTTTACTTTTAGCACATGGGCTAAAAGTGAAGTGAGGTTATAAAACTACAATTTCGAACTGGAAGTGAGATTGTAAAGTTATTGTCGTTACTTTTTTCGTTAGAGGTAAAGTGTTTTTTAAATAATTAAAGCATTATGTAATGAATACAGTCAGATGTGGAGTATCAATAATTACATTTCGTAACTCACCTTGACAGTACTGGCGTGGCAAACAATCGCCCGCGCGGCGTGGCCTACTGTTTATTATGACATAAATTAAAAGTGTCGCAAATGCAAACCTTTGTTAAATCGATATTTATGGATTAATAACGGTAAAATTAAGGTCGTAGATAATAGTTATTTACTATACAAGTGGGATAACAGCATCATTAATATACGTGTGTGTAAGTTACAAACGAGTGCGTAGCACGAGTTATGTAAGCACACAAGTATATTAATGATGCATTATCACACATGTATTGTACAAAATTTTATCTACGACTGCCTAAAATTGAGAAAAGTGCATGAAGAGAAATGTCAGATCTGTCATTTTCAAAAATATTTTAGTAGGCAAATGTCATTATGTTATTCATTTGACACTATTTCAGTTACGTAATGAAGTCATTACACAACTCAGTTGCGTAATGAAACCATTACATAACTGAGTGGTGTAATGAGCTTCATTACCTAACTGAAATAGTGTCAAATGAGTGACGTAATGCGTTACTTATCCCACTGGAGTAGATAAAATATTGTATGCAACGCGTGCTAAAAGTGGTTTATGCACGAGACATGTTATGAAACGAAGCCGAAGGCTAAGTTTCATAATTTTTATGTCTCGTGTATAAACGTCGACTTTTAGCACTTGTTGCATAAATAGTTATTTTCTGCGACCACTACTAAAAGTAGGCCTTTCAGCGTTAGCTTTTTTCACTAAGAATGACGTTTTATAATTCAGCGTGTTAAAAGTGAAATCAGCTGTTTACTTTTAGCACATGTGTTATAAATAAACAACTGGTGTTAAATTTCGAATTTCGAACTGGAAGTGAGATTGTAAAGTTATTGTCGTTACTTTTTTCGTTAGAGGTAAAGTGTTTTTTAAATAATTAAAGCATTATGCAATGAATAGAGTAAAATGTGTACATTTATAAATTACATTTGACAATTAACTTTGACAGCTACCGGCTGCAGAAACAGTCACTGCGCGTCAATGCCATCTCTCTACTATGACATAAATTATAACTGTCATATATATGCAAACCTTTGTTAAATCGACATTTATGGATTAATAACAGTACATTTAAGGTAGTAGAAAAAATATTGTGTGCAAACTCGTGCATAAACATCCATTTTTGGCACTTGTTGCACAAATAGCTATTTCCGATTGTACAATCACTAACCCCATTTTTAATATCAATATTACAAACAATAATTAATTAAGTTTCTAATAAATTATTATATTATTTATTGTCGCGTATTATGAAAAATTATTGCGGGATCGTTTTGTAGGATGAAAAATAATGTGTAAACCATGAGCGGTAAAGTGCTTGTTCAGACTTCAAGAAGTGATAGAAATAATCACTTTATCGCCTAGATCTACAATATACTATTCCAAAAAATAAAAATATATTTTTTAAACTTATATCTATATTTCGTAATTATCCATAGTTTATTTGAAAGCAGTTTTTGAAAAAATCGCAAAATAAATGTTTTGCAAGCAGTAAAAGAAAGTCGTGTAGTGACCACACCTAATTTTTTGCCCGCATTGTACAGGGTATGCAAATTTCGACGTTTTCATACGGAATCTCGATAACTACAGGAGATATGAAAAAATGGTCCCTCATCCGTGATCTCTTTTTTTGAGACAAGCTTCATGGCGCAAACCAAAATTGGCTATCGTCTTTTGTTTTCGAATTATAAACGAAAGTTGGATTTTTCCATTTTTAGTTTTGTGGCTATATCTCGCTTAATTATGAAAATAGAGAAAAGTAATTTTTACGTTCTTCTGGCACTTCTTTGATGAGAATGCAGTGGCGTAGTCAGTTTTTCAAAAAAAGGTTCCAGATTTCGAGTTATGTCATAAAGTTGTATTTTTTTATATAGAACTCAGAGTTGGCTGTGCCATCAAAGAAAGAGGGTTTTTTCCCATTCCAGTGATATACATATACCATGTGGGGTCGATTTATTCATTTTCACTCTCTCTTTCGTCATTACATCATGATTGATGTGTTGTGGTCCATTATGCATTCAGCATTTCAACCCTTTCGTCAATGAGAGTTTTTCAATGCAGTCAATCTTGAGCTCTCTGCATGTTAATTGAGGCTGGTGCGTCAATACTGCCCGCGTAATATCAAGCCATTGTTTAGGGAACTTGCCTCTCCGTTTTTTGCCAGTTGGTTTTCCTTGAATGATAGTTTCTCCAGGTTGTCATTTCTTCTAGTAATATGGCCCAATAATTGAAGGATCTTAGTGCATACGATGCTAGAGAGGCGCTTTTTTGGGTTTATTTCTTCTAAAACCGATGCATTGGCTCTATGCATAGTTCATGGGATGCGTAACATTCTACGCTAGCAAAACATTTTGAAGACGTCTATTCTTCTTTTATCACTTTCCTTAATAAACCATGTCTCGGCAACATACAGGTATAGGTATTATTTCAGACGCAACCAAATACTTCCCTAGAAGTTTTATATCCGGATGGTTGGCATGTTCCCTGTCAACAATAAGTACTTTGGTTTTGTTGTAGTTTATTGCTAAACGATATTCATCGCTAATTTATTCAAGATGTTGCAGGAGAGTTTGAAGTTCTTCTGGGTTGTTTACTATCAAGGTAGTGTCATCAGCAAACCTTAGGTTATATATTTTTTTACCACCAACTATAATCCCACCAGCCTAGTTCTTTAACACAAGTCACATTACATATTCAGTGTAAATAGGGTGACCACCCGTCCCAATTTACCCGGGACAGTCCCTTGTTTGATGACCAATGTTCCGGTCCCGAGTTGGTATCGCCCGGGACATAACATTTCCCGATTTAGAGGCTAAATTTATTTTCCCGCTTTATTTCATGTAATTACGACTTCACTTCGTCAGCAAAAGCAATAGCTGACAAAATTTTTAGCTGTTTGAAAAAGCATAATCTTCCAAGTAATAGAATATCAGCATTGCCTGCAGATAACGCAGCCGTAAATTTTGGAAAACAGAACTCCGTCTTTAAAATACTATCTTCCGAAATTGGAAACTCTTAGCTGCACATTGTCCAACACATACTTTACATAACACAGCTGAGAAGGCAGATTATTTACTATATGTCGATGTAGAAGCATTTGTTTTGAAAGTATTGAACCATTTTTCTGTGTCTGCGAAGAGTAGAGTCGCTTAGGAGATATATGATTATTTTGATAGGTACGGAATATGTTCCGTTACTAGCATGTGACCACTCGGTGGTTATCCCTTTTACCCGCTATAGATAGACTTCTGATAACTTGGCCAGCAGTTAGTTCTTACTTTTATACACTGGGTGGAGAAGAATGCCCAAAATTAGTTTGGAATTTCGTAAACGACAACTTGGGTGGCGAAGGTCCTACTGTTTTGATGCCCGCGGAGATATATTTAAATATTTTCAGTAACAATATAAAAATACTGGAATCAGATTCTCTTGCAGCACCGAAAGTATTCGATGTAATGCTAAATATAAGAAATAGTTTAGAAAGTCGCCTGAGAGATGAATTTTACGGTGCTACTGCTAGAGGTGCTTTAAGAAAATTAGGCAATTCTCAAGCTACACGAATTATGAGGGATTTTAAGAAATTTTATATTAAGGGTATTGAACACGACTTAATTCCGCATTTAAAGCCTCCACACGTAAATACTTTACGTCGTCAATTGGAGTACTCCTTTCCTTCTATAAGTCTACGTTAGTTAGAAAGAGATGAATGTGAGTTAAACGCTGCTTTTCGTAAAAAGTGAATTACGTTAGAACCACTAAACGTAGAATTAAAATTCTTGTTATATTGTTAAGCTTACGAAAAGTACTTTGTGGGCATCTCATTTAAAAAACAATAGCCCAACAATTTTTTCAAAATTAAGATTAATTTTTAAAAAATCAATAGAAACAGTATATATTTAAGGATTATAAGGTTTGTTTTTAGGATCCTCCATTCCTTAATTAATTGTCCACACAACAATGTAAAGAAAATTAGATAATTTTTTTGGGTTTTTCTATAATTTCGTTTTTTGATTTTTCTTGCATTTCATCTATTTCTCACAAGAAAACACGAATCTTCATAGCACTTGCTCACTCGAACAGCGTTTTAAGAATCCAGGATCACACAATTACCCGCTACAAATAGTCAGAATAACATCGGTGCATCGTCCAGAGGAAATCGTTGGCTAATTGTACGCCTACTGCAACAGTGCAACGTACATCATATTTGATCATATTTCTCACAAATTCCGAGACATTAAATGGTTGAACATGAGAAATCGTCGTTTTATGCACTTCCCATGCTTTATTCATAAATTACTTTTGTCTAAAACGAAAACTTATCTTTTTGATAGGCTTAGATTTAGAACAGATGTTCACAATATTAACATTAGGAACAAAGAGCTCTTAAGTATACCAATTCACAAATCTGCACTCTTTGAACGCTCTTTCACATATACCGCTACAAATATTTATAACTCCTTGCCATCTCGCATAAGAGACCTTCCAGTTTCTTCTTTTAAACGACGTCTGTCAGAGTATCTCTTTGAACATCAACGCAGTGCCTAAGAATATTTGTTTACTTAAAAAATGTATTAAAATTACCGATTAGTTCGAAATTTAATTTTATCAACCACAAATCACTTACAAATCTAACAGTTATAATATCTTTGGACTGCCTATTCTAATTAATAAATATAGTTGCAGTAACGGTTATTTAGCTAGGTTGAGTGGAAGAACAGGTGTTTTTTATAACACCTGAACTCCGCCTTTGTCACATTTTTTTTTCTTAGTCTTTTTGTGTTAGAATGTAATTATTTTAAGTTACTTGTGTGACAATAAAGTCATTTATTATTATTATTATTATTACAGTTCAGCATTCAGCAGTATTTGGCGACTATTTGGTGAGCAAGTGCAATCGGTGTTTTCATGCGGTTTTACCATGGAAAATTATAAGCTAAGTAATAACAACAGTAAAAGAAGAGCACCATCTGTATTAAGAAAAAATAGATGTTTGTCAGCGTTATAGTGTTTGAATAAAACACGGCAAGGTTTAGTAGAATTTGAACCGTTACGTTAGGTGCCAAGGTACCTACATTATTGTTTTTACAGATATATACAAGTACGTCATATTCTGCATTAAATAAGCAAATTACATGCAGGCGTAAGTCTATAAAATAATATCCATTGTTTAGTACAATAATACAGTAAATTTCCCTTCCATTCATTATTGCAATGATCAGTATTAGTTACTGGGTTTTATCTTGTCGATTTTAAAATTTCTTCAATACGGGCGTATATGCTATGCTTGTAGACCACTAATTCTGTCAGTATGCAAGAGCGATATCATAGCCGTAAGCGCACTGAGTAACTGTAATATTGTCATCCCGCTCTATTCCAGTGCAGAGAGTGGGACATAACGTTGTGCTAGGTATGATCGGCCCACTTAACAGCAAAAAAAAAACTAAATAGCGAGTCCAATCCCCTTAAATCTTTATATACATATATAATTCTTCTGTACGTGTGTACGTCACTGAACTCCTCCTAAACGGCTGGACCGATTTTGATGAAATTTTGTGTGTTTTTGAGTGGGCCCCTGGATGGTTTAGATTTACAATTAGACTCGGTAGGTGGCGCTGCAATCGGGTTCTAGGATCTTTTGACGAATTTTTCTTTTTAAATTTTTTAAAGATTTCTGGCATATCAGAACATATAACCCCAAAATTTCACCCTCCACCACCCCCACTATTTTTTAAAATGAAAAAATCGAAAATTCGAATATCGAAAAAACGTTTGCTGAACCCGCTAATAGTAGGCAAACCACCGTTCGGGCAGGACAACGTCTGTCGGTTCCCCCAAAATTTCACACCCCCCCATCACCCCCCAATATTTTTTAAAATTAAAATATCCTTTATCTAATAGACGTGTCTGTCTGGGACGCTGTTTTATCCGGGACGCTGTTTCAGCAGCCAAACCGTAAGAGATAGAGAAAAAAGTTATTAAAGTTATATGTTTGGAATGGTCATGTCAGGTCAGGAACCGAATTTCAGTCACGTGACACTTCCGGTTTTCGAGAAATCACAAAAAGACCGTTTTTCAAATAGAACGCGTATTAAATAAAAACTGTTTCGGCCGCCAAACGTAGCTGCGACCCTCTGCGCCTTAAATCCTCGATCGGTTAGACAACCACTTTGACACCTTCCAGGTCTGGGTGGTTGCCTAACCGATCAAGGTTTGAAGGCGCGTTAAATGAGACATTTGTCTCACTGGACTGCTAGTTTGTAAATATAATTCTTCTGTACGTGTATATGTGACTGAACTCCTCCTAAACGGCTGGACCGATTTTGATGAATTTTTTTGTGTGAGTTTGAGTAAGCCCCTGGATACCTAGTTTAGATTTACAATTGGATCCAGTAGGTGGCGCTGCAATCGGGTTCTAGAAATTAAAAAAAAATTGATTTTTTTTTAAATGTGTTTTAAGATTTCTCTCATACCAGAACATATAACCCCAAAATTTCACCCACCGCCACCCCCCAATATTTTTTAAAATAAAAAGAATCGAAAATTCGAATATCGAAAAAAAACGTTTGCTGAACCCGCTGATAACAGGCAAACCAACGTTCGGGCAGGACAACCTCTGTCGGGTCTGCTACCCCTTAGGGGGTGGAATGGGGTAAATGCGCCTAAAAATCGGTATGGGTGTCGTTATTGACGTTTTTTGAGACGTTGATTGCGAAAATGGCATTTATTTTTAAGGCCAAGACGATGGACGTGACATAAAATTAAAACTCTATAGTGGTGAAACGGGGTTTCAGAGACAAATTATTTTTGGACAGAACGTTTGCCGGGCCAGCTAGTAGTGTATATAAATCCATGGTTTAATTTTACAGAAGAAAATTATTTATTTGTAATAAGTAAAACCAGTTTCGTTAAAAAATGAAATTTTGTATGCCGACCTGGAACGTGCTGTCAAATTTCCCACTGATATAAATTTTGACGATTTATATGAGGAAATGATAGTAGGCAGCAATTTAATTAAGGCAGCTTCTAAACATTCCAATCTCACTCTTGACAAAAAATGGACATTGGTATTTTGGACATTAAGAAGAAACAAAATCGATACGCCAAATTTGAAGAAGTTAGTAATTTTTATTTTTAGTATTTCATGCTCCAATACTCATATCGAAAGAGTATGTAGCCTAATGACCAAACACTGGTCAGACGTAAGAAATCGTAGTTCAGTAGAATTGATAAAAAGTGATTGGTAAAGCTGATTTATAAACTATAGCTGCCCAAATTTTCATAAAAGATTGATGATGACCAAAATCAAAATATGTTGAATACTGCAATGAGCGACAAAAAATATATCTTTAAAATTAAGAAGTGATTTTCGTTATATATTATTCAAGGACGTTTTGTTAGTATTTTTACTGATATGTTGTTTTTCTGAGATAGTTTGGTTTCTAATAAACCGCAATCAGTTAATCTTCATTCCTGAGCTCCGCCCTCTTAATTTTGAACATTTATATATGTAATGTCGGTTGTCTAATGCGTGATGCTCACCACATCACCACGTGTCATGAATTTGACACGCGACAGCCGGGTGTGAGAGCGAGGATACGGAAGCTCTGACCTTTCGCCTTGCAGGCCAAGCTCCTTCATGGGGTGTTAGTGCCTCACCATTATTATATATGTAATGTATTAAGATTTTCACTTCCTTTTACGATAAAGGAAGTATTGGATTCACCCCAAAAATTCGAAATTGAGTTCTCCACAGATTTGAAGTCTCCTGAACCAAAAATACATATTTGTGTTTATTGGTCTATCCGTCTGCCTGTATGTGTGTGTGTGTCAAAAATGGCTCTAACGATTTTTTTTTCAAACTTTACATTTTTATTACTTTCTTCATGTGTATTCATGTGAGATAGGTGATTTTCCTGTTGAATACCTCTAACATGAGTTTCTTTTGTTTTTTTTCCTATTTTTTTATTAACTACTATTTTAAATAGAACATCCGGTATATTATTACATTTTTGAATTCATCTTAAAAGTTTAGAGAAAATTTGTCTCTTGAACTAACGCTCAATTTTGTAGGGTTTCTGTAGAATTTGCAAATTTTTGACAATTGCTTAAAAATTTAAAATCAAATTTTTGGCTAATTATAAGATCACTGTAAAAGGAAGTTGTGTGCGTGTATCACACCAGATTTTTATCTATTGGTTAGTAGCTATGGTCAATATAAATAAATAGGTGTCATATGTCCCGAGATAACTTTTCCAAAAGGTGGTCACCCTAAGTGTAAATATTGAAGCAAATTGGAGACAGTATACATTCCTTGCGAACTCCTTTTTATATGTGGCTTACTCCCACAACACAAATTACGAATGAGCTCTACCAGAAACAGAGGTATCCTTACCCATTTTACGTAAAACTGTCTATAGCTTTTGCCAGAGTACGTTATCGAAGACTTTTGTGTAATCCACGAAGCAGATGTACATAGGAATGTAATATTCTTAAGATGTCTCATGTTCAAGATCTGTTCCCGTGTACATACCTCAACGTTTAATGAACTTGCTTGTTCTTGGGGTATTTGCCAAAGAAAGTCGTGCTTGTAGATGCAATGAGCCTGTCGAATTATAAGGACTGCCATCTCCAATTCTTTAGTAATTGTCATTAAAATACTGATAGTATCAGCTTTGTAATATGTCATTTTGGTTGCCATTCTATTTGTTCGCTGCATTAAGTATAATTCTATGTATTTTTAGATTATAACGATATTATATTAACAGATTGCAAAATTCTAAATTTGAAGGAAATGAGAGATTAACAATCTAGTTGTTATCAGGATGTCACAGAAACTAGCAGTTTGGGTGGTTTATTTTCAACAGGTGGCTCCCATTTTTCAAACTTCAATAGTAATTGTACACCTGTTTATTATGCATTCAACTCAAAATACTTGCAAAATAATTAGCAAACCCCTTGTATATAAAAATTACGTGAGTTTTATGAAAAAAATTTTAATTTACGAGTACATTCAGTCTAAAGAGTTTTAACTTTTTTAAATGAACACCGTAATGATTTTTTCCCATTTTCTTAAAAACTCAAGTTGTGACTTACCCTCTACTTGCAGGTTGCAGCTAGGTCTTAAATTATCTCCAGAGGGTATGGAGCATACTTTCTATACACTCTACAGCAACACAGGAGCAACTGTTTTAAAACATTTCAACACAAACACCAGCTATGCTTTCAAAGTTAAATTATAATAATACAAAAGATATTTTAATCTTTAATTGTAAAAAGTTTTTTATATATAAAACACAAATCTAAAACAAAAAATAAAGCTATACAGTTTTTAACCAAAGCAATTAATTTAATTAAATATTATGCCGTTAAACCTTTGCTTGCATTTTTTCTTGTTGACCCAGTACACCAATATTCTTAAGGAAAGAGTTCATCGCTTCAACGTATTCGGTAGGGTAGCGTCGAAAATGCCCAACATGACCGGAATTTTCCCAACATTTCCAGTACACCTAAATATATGAATTAACATACAATTATAATTTTTCAAATAATCACCTTCATTCCCATATTTTCCCAGCTTTCACGTGCACGTGAGATAGATTCTTCTGAGCCAATCGGATCAGTTTTACTGAGGAAAAATTGAGCGGGTGATGTGATGAGATTAGTATGGAACATTTGACTGGCTCTGACGTAATGGCATGTTGCAACTTTGTCGAAAGTTTTCAGATGGTAACTAAAACTACGCAATTAACTATTTTCATGGAATACAGTGGCATAATTACAGCATGTATTGTTTTAAAGCAGTTTGCAACACTTTGTTTTTCGGAAACACAGCCACTGGCACACCAATGCATATTTCAGTTACATCAGCAACACTGTCCCACACTTGTCCTTCCATTCGGTCTACGATTTGTTGGTACCGCTGACGGTCGCTTGCGATCTGAACGAGCGCTTCGCCCCACACATATCCTCCCACTGAAAATCCGTGTAACACCAAAGGGCTGTAGCTTTGATTGAATTCGAGAAATTTTAGAATATCACTGGCCACGATCTGTGTATTTGAGCTAGTTAAAAGTAATTATTAAAGTGTCATAGCTAGCAAACCTGTGAACCCTTCGTGGGCCAAAGCAGCTGCCAAGGGCTGATGCTGACGTTGAGAACATCAAAACCGTGTCCAATATAATAGTTTGCAAATTTATGAATGTGCTTTCGCTTTGCCATTAGCCACGACAGCAAAATAACCATTGGCCGCTCTTGGGCTTCGTTCAGCTTTAAGTTTGCCACCGTTGTGGTCTTTTTCTCCTTGCTGATTAGTTCTAAATTTTTTGATAACTCCAACGAGGACAAATTTCTGGCAGTTGAAATTGCTCCCTACAAGTCTCACATTTTCATTGATCGAATGTAAACGAAGGTTTTTACTTACGTTTTTCTGAACACATTGTGATGCAGTTTTGGACAAGGTCGAACCAAAAAGTGCAGGTTTGGTTAGCGTGAAGGCAACTCGAATTATGGTCATTGTTAAGTGAATACTTCGTTAATTATGGTTGTAACACTAAAACACTAATATTTCGTACATCATGAAACAAAATAAAACAGATTATGTTAGGAGTTCATTTAAAAACGCAATAACATTTATACGCCGGTTTTTTAGATTATAATTTCATAACTGTAAATTGAAACAAATATTCAAGTAAATATTGCACTATATAAGCTATAAACACTTACAGTTACGATCACAATTACCCGGTTGTTAATGAGCAATTAGGGAGCTAAATATTTCTAATTTAATATACTCCTTCGCCGGTCAATTGCACTTGGTTTCTTCCATTTAAATCACAAGTTGCCACCACTAGTTTTCCGAATCTTAAATGAAATTAACTCTGTAACACTACGAATTTGCTTCGTTATGATAAAACTTTATTTATTTTACTATAAATACCTGCCATATACTCCATTTTTTGTGGCTGCCGAGGGATGCTCAAAGTTCATCTAATTAACAAAGCGCATACGGAAGTGAGTAGACACATATATCTTCCATCTCCCTCCTTGGATGCCAATGTCCAACCTTGAAATGCGAAATATTTAAATACACCAAAACAGAGGCGGTGGGGAAATTACTAATAAGTAGTAGGCAAGTGGTATTTGTAATCAACACCGTAGCCCGTAGCTACTCGTTTACTCGTACAAACATTTTAACGAAAATCGTAGCTGTTCATAGAAGTTTCAGCACGTAATAGGTTCTATGCCCGCCATATTATACAAGGTGATTCGTATGGAAAATTTTAAGGCGTTTTTTCAGGCGCGTAGGAGCCGCGGGGGCCAATGGCCCTCTCAAATAATTTTCAGAGGGGCCTGGCCCTTTTTCTAGTTTCATCATAATTTATAATTTTACGTATTTCTTATAACCACTAACATGAACATATATGAACTTGAAGTGTAAATCGTCTTATTTTTTATCGCCGCCGAGTGAGCGATATTAAATTTCACTATTCCAGAAAGTAATCGGTGTTGTCGGATACTTTGTACAACATATAATTGAATCAAGAAAAATCTCCTTATTTAGACAACTGTAAAAGAACCTTTACAGGATTTTTGTAACAGTAATTCATTAACAGCAGAGCCGGATTAAAGATATGTGAGGCCCAGGGCTAAATTTTTTTAGAGGCCCCATTCCCATTTATGCAACGGGTACAAAGGGGTCTAAATGATTAGAAACCGCACTAGATTATAACCTTCGAATCTTTTCGAGGCCCCCGAAATTCGGTGGCCCGGGGATGCAGCCCCCTTAGCCCCCCCCCCCTTGATCTGGCTCTGATTAACAGGGCTAGATTAGTGTTTCTAGAAACCATTTAAATAGATATTAATTAGAATTGAGAAATATTTCTCCTAAAAAGCACCATGCAAACATTCTACTTTTTGATAAATAATACAAAATCTAAAGAAGTAGTTAACATTTTATATTATTTTTGCCAATTGTAAATCTTGAAAGTCTTCACATAAAAAAAATTGAATTTTAATATTAAATCTTGGTCTCTGAAATTTTGAAAAAATATTTTAAATATTTCAAAATTAATTTTTAGCTAAAGTTTCAAAAATTAGGTGTTTTCTGGCCTTGAGATTGTTCAGTTTACTAAAAATAACAAATTCTAAAAAAATCTCATTGAAATCTTACTTAATTTCCGAAAAATAGCACTTTTTAGATTTTGACAATTTCGAAAAATTCCCTTTTCTAAATAAATAAAAATCGCTCGATATATATGATAGGGGCTAAATAGGTTTGACGTAAGAAGTTTTTTTGAAAAATCAAAAATAAAAATGTTTCCCATATTATGCCGTTTGAGTTTGGCTTTCACTTTAGTTATTCCGATTGTCAGTTAATACCTACAAATTAAAATCTAAGCTGTGATATTACCTAACAACTATGCCAACTAAATCAATTTATCTGCTCGAACCTTTTTAATAAACTATTCACAATTTTACAGTAGCTGTATCTAATGGATCATTCATTCAACAATTCTCAAATATTTATATTGTACTTTTAATGTATAAATCCCCCTTGTACTTTTTAATTGCTAATTAAATTATTCTTTCAAAATAATTTCCTACCTAGAAATACTCTTATAGATAATTATCAGTCTCAAGAAGCTACCACTACAATATCTTTCTGTTTGTTCGCTTAAAGAATGTAGATTTCCAGAGGGCGCTGTGTAATTTTTTTTTCTGAAAAGGGGGCGGTAGGCCAAATAAGTTTGGGAACCACTGATCTAAACGATCTTGTAAACAATTTCGTAGGTGCTTTACCAACTAGAATTTCTGTTTTTGGTACAGGTTCCTAAATGATAGTTTCTTAATTGCATTTACTTTTGTATTTGTGTTTTATATACATTTATGATATTTCTAATCTTTATTTACACCCCTTTAATTTATTGAAAACTAGTTGTATACTCATTTAAGTTTGCTTATTCATGTGTATTCTTTGCGTGTGTGAAAATCTGATAAAACATTGTTCATTGTTTAATTATTTTTTATGGTACAGTGTTTTTTAAATAAAATAGTACTTATTAAGTAACCAGTGACTAAAATATACTATTATAGTATTAAACTAAAAATTGATAATCAGGAAATCGGAAATATTATAGCTCGTATTAATGGATCAAGTTAGAAGCCTTTATTGAAATTAGAATGGCCCCCGCAGTCTAGAAAACGCTCCTACGCGCCTGCGAATGGGACTCCGATTGTTATGGTTTCCTTAGGTTATAATCAATCGATTAATATACATAAGTACCTTTGTACAAAGTCCCTCCAGTAAGACGTTATAGGACCTTGATGTTTAATTTTTAATTTCTTCTTTTAATGTTGATTTCCACAAATGTAGTGCACATGCTAACTATTATGTACTGTACTAGCTGACTCGGCAAACGTTGTTCTGCCCAAAAATAATTTGTCTCTGAAACTCCGTTTCACCACTACCTATAGGGTTTTAATTTCATGTTATGTCCACCGTCTTGGAAATAAATGCCATTTTCTCAATCAACGCCCAAAAACCCCTCAATAACAACATCCATATTGATTTTTAGGCTTATTTACCCCATTTCACCCCCTAAGGGGTTGATTTTCGGAAATACAAAATACGTGTTTGTTTATTTGTTTTTAGGAGTACTCCTACGAAGTTTCAAGTCGAAATGTCTATTTAATATTATTTTTCCATACAAAATTGGAACCCCCATTTTACCCCTTTAGGGGTTGTATTTCGAAATATCCTTCCTTATTCCTTGTATACATCATAAAGCAAACCATTGTGCAACATTTCAGCTTTCCAGGTCCAAGCGTTTGGACTGGGCGTTGATGAGTCAGTGAGTGAGTCATGACTTTTCTTTATACATATGAGACAAACTAAGAGGCACTTTACCTATCTTTAATATCTTTTTAGCTCTACCTTTGTATTTGCAACATTTTAAAAAATTTTAACTTATCTGAAACGGAATTAACGAGCGTAAAAGTAAGGTACCTACTCTTAGTTCATAAGCGTAAAGTCAACCGTTTACCTTAAAATTTATATCAATTTTTTGGGTTGTCATTAAAACCTGCTATAGTAGCCGTTATTACAACAATGGTTAGCGATCGTAATCCAGTAAACAACAATGAACATCAGAAATCATAAATCATTTTCCAATGCTGAAATTTTCGTTATGTCACGGCATTTTCGTAAACATAAAAGAAACAATTTCTATGTCACCAACGTCATTAATTGATATTGGTATACCATTGTTGTTTACCAGATCACAATCGACCCATTGTTTTTGTGATCATCCCTGCTTGATAATTGTACTGCTTAATGGCAACCTAAATAACCTAAAACGGTTGCTTTTCCGCATAGGATAAGAACAGCTTATTTTTTACGCATTTTAATTCTGTTTCAGATAATAACCTAAAATTTAAAAAAAAAATTTACAAATAACAAATCTAGAGCTAAAAAATTGAACTTCAAGGCCCTATAACTTCTTACTGGAGGGACATTGTACAAAAGTACAGTAGGTTTAAGTCAAGTTCTACAAACCAAGGATAAAGTTATCTGGGGAACAAATACCCTAGAAACGATTGCTGTAACAAAGGAAGCTATGACAATTATACCTCGGATAGCTTATTCGCAATGCTAATCATTTTAATACAAAGTTGTATGAATTCAACGTTAAGTGTTTTGAAGATAAGTGTATTAGCGATTATATGCAAAAATGCTGAAAAATCAGGTGGTTGGTGTAAATGACAGAAAACCATGGAATGAAAGAAAACGTTACCAACAATTACTTTTTTTTGTTAATTACCTTTGTGTGTAAAATAGTGGCTCTATGTATTAATGCTATAAGGATGCTGCAAAACTTGCAAATATAAAAATTTTGTATTTTTTTTTAATTAAACACCTTGTATATTTGTGTACGTTTGAAAAGCTCTTTTAATGAGCTTTTTCTTGATATCTTTCTTCATACCTCTAAATTCAATTGTATTACACTAATTAGCATTTCGAAGCAAAATTTTTAAGGAACCCAAATATAGCGCGTTCTATTAAAAAGAATCTGTAAAGGGGTTTATACGGAACTTCCCTCGCAAGAGTGCACCACATGAGGGTAGACATATCTTAATGATTATAATAATACTGAAACAATGAAATGAAACACTTAGTAATGCAAATTACAACAATTTTTAAATAAAAAAGAGACGCAGCCGATAGGATTCGAACTCAACGCGGTTTCAGTGCCTGTGGAAGCAGCCCGGGCGGATCCGATCATTGACCCGTTCGGCCACGAAGGCGAACCTCTGATTTACGCTAGCGGCTGCTTCGTGAAAACATGTTTTTCGTCATCTAGGGACCCTGAAACGTGATGATCTGAAAAAATCCTGGAAGGTAATTTTTTCATGAATACAATACTTCCTTAAAATGGCTAAAAATAATATTATAAAAGCTATAACAGATTTCGAAACTCCATTATACAAAATGCCTAGACAGTAACTCATTAGATGCCCCGTTCAATCCATTTCTAAATCTGAACAGACTTTGCATGAGCATTTTTACTTCCCTCGCTAAAAAACGAAGGAAGTAAGTACGTCAGATCTTCACGTTTCAGGGTCCCTAGATAACGAAAAATATGCTTTCTCAATTCCGTCTGTCTGTTGCCGGTGTAACTAAAAAACGATTTGTTGGAGGAAGGCGCCACTTATTTTGCATGCGGATTGTACGTCTACCTGGCTCAAAACCGAATATACTTTAGGTCAAATATACACAGGGGGAGCACCTTAAAAAAATAAAATGTTGTCTAGTTTTGCTTTAAATGAGGAATAGTTAAAACTTAAAAGTAATCATTTGCACGTAGCACAGGCTTTGCTCTTGGCGAAAATGAGGCCTAACAGATATAGGGTGAGTGGCAAATGGAACAGAATTGTATACCGTCTTTATAACGCAGCAAGAAGCGCATACAATGTGCCCTGTCATGGCGCAATGGCTAAAGCATATGACTCGGTCCGGCACGTACCTGGGAGCTCGATTTCGAATCTCACCGCACCTGCATTGTTTGTATATTTTTCAAATTGATGTAATTTGCATTACTAAGTGTTTCCTTTCACTATTTCAATATTGTTAGCAATGTTAAGACATTTGTACCTATTTTGTACATCATTTCCTTTTATATTTGCAGAATTTGGTTTCAAAACTTCCACTTGAGAGGGAAGTTTCGAGTAAAGCCTTTTACAATTGTTTTGAACGTTGACAATTGATAACAAAAATTATCAAAGTTTAAGAAAACTTAGATAGTTCATCATTCTTCATTCATCGAGTGAATTAAAGTTATTAAAAATAACAAAACTAATCCCCCCAGTTATAAAAGTTATAAAATGTCAGTATCATTCTGACATTAGTAACTTTTGGTATTTGGTACATTGATAAGAATGTTCATATTCGGGACTTGCTCAGAACCACAGATACAGTGAATGTTGTTTTAATAAGTTGTTAATTACTGTTCGGATAAAATTACCTTAACAGTGTACAATGCATTTTGAAGTGACCGTGAAATGTATTAAGCGTCTTTAATTTCCATAAGAAACTGTTTTCAATGCATTTTAATGCATTTCTATTTTCTTCTTTTTTAGTGTTTTTTAGCGTTTATGCAGATTTAGCAATGATCATTTTGCCATACTTTCTAGTCACCCCGTACTATAAATACTTTCCTACATATATGTATGTATGTATTATCGTTAACCTCGTTAGACCTTTTGGTGTAGAGGCTGGTGCTTTATGTGCTTGCACCTGGCGGTACAATGCTCAACTTACCCCAGATTCAGGATACAAAGTTGGAGCGCGCCTTTTTTGTGCTTGCACAGCAACCATTGTGTGAAGTGTGTGTCATGTTGATGTGTTGACCTTGTTACTCTATCTCTTAGCTCTGTGGATCTGAGTAGAGCACTGTTAATTTGGTGCTCAACTGTGAATGGTCTCACCAAGATCGATTCCAATCGCCAAGGCTGAGAAAAAATTCCGGCTCCCGCGGGATTCGAACCGAGGACTTGCTTACTAGCAATCCTAGCGCTACCCAACTGCGCTACCCGGCTTCCTTTCCTACATATATACTATTTGAAAATTATTTCAGCCATATTGTCTCTCCTTTTTTATTTACATGTACGTTAATTGAAAAAAAAACGTATTCTTGCGTACAAAACACACTTTTTCTTAATTTGAAATGCAAATCAAATATTGAAAACATTCAATGAAATTTTAAAATATAAAGAGTGTTTATTAAGTCCACCTTAACAAGCTGGAGCTACATTTCGGCATAAGAAGTCGCAGATCAGTAGTTTTCTTATAAAACCGCGTTAAAAATTTGAGAATATTATTTTTCTACCAAGTCTGGACATAAACACTATTCCAGACGAGATGAAAGTTGAAATCGTCAACGAGCAGCAAACCAAAGCTTCAGTACTCCCTCGCATATAATATTATCGCATAAAAGAGTCGTTATTGAACGTGTCCAGCGCTAACTGATGACACCACAATGGTGGTGAACACAATGGTCGAATCTGACAGACCCTACAAAAATACTAAAAGGCTCTAAGATTACTTTAGAATTACGAGCCAGTAACAGCCAACACGAATCACAAAATAGCTTCTAGTGGTAAAGCTACTCAAAAACCCCAGTTAGCAGTGTGAAATCGTACGAGGGAAAGGTTTCAAACACTTCGGAGAGAGGCATTTAACAAGCGTAGCTTGACAGCACACTCAAACTGCTTATATAAATTCAGGTGTTTCTTGTGATGGCATCAAAACTCCAACAGGGAAAGAAAGTAAAAGGGGTGGTAAGAAGCCTGAAATAGCACCAAATCGTCAAGCTATTAACAAAAGCGAAAACAGAATGACATACCAAGGTTGGGGATCGCCCAGAGGTGGCTTTTGCTTCTGAAATATTTTTGAATCCCAGCATAACTAGATGAATTTCAGCGACTGCATATACAACACATTAATGCTGACCGGAACTTCCCAATAAATCATACAATTTCAAATCGACATGAATCTATCACTCAATCTGCCCAACATGGCTACAAAAAAACGCTTCCATATACAGGCAATACTTCTCTAAAAATCGCTAGAAAATTTTCAAAATTCGCACAAAAATAGACAACCAAACATACATCAATAAAAAAGTTACTTAACCCACGTCATATTAATTGAAAATAGGTAAGCTCAAGACAACTCCTGTATATTAAATTAAGTTTAAATGGAGCATAATTAACACGTAACATTGTGAAATGCTTGGAAGAATAGGGCTGGCTTGGGCCGCTTCTGGCAATTTGCAGGTTTATCTTCAAGTCCAATATACCAACTTGTTTAAAAAGCATATTTTTGAAAAATGTGTTCTGCCTGTTTTGATCTACGAAGCTGAAATACTGGCATTAACAAAAATCTCACATTGCACAGCGACGTCGCTACATGCGAAACCGGTGTTAACGACACAAGGAACAATTGGTTACCACGTAAATAATCTTTAAAACAAACGCGTCAACTTCTTATCACATAAAAACTACACAATCGGGAAATTACGTGCATTCTTCGTCCCAACCCCGTTACTATGGGCTTATAACAAAAGGTTGCTTCAGCTTAAAACGCTAAGGGAGAAGGGCGAGTTCTTTACGACCTTCGATTAGGGCTACGATCCGGATAAACGAGATAAGGGTGTTAAATATTGAAGCGCCACCCCTTTTGTTGGTATACCCGTTCACTCCAAAAGTGAAAACAAATTTCTCGATTTCTACCAGCAGCAGCATCAGTAAACTTGCCTTTAGTTCATTTTCTCTAAAACTCTCTTGTATTCTTTACTAAGAAAACACAACACAAATACGCATGCAACAGTTGAAATACGAAATTATAATGCATAAAGTACTTAATTAAATGAAATCTATTGAGTTAAAAACATGTGATATTATTGTGCAAACATGAAATCCAATATGAAAGGGTTAGTAACATTAAAATTACTTGTTAAAACAATGTTCATCTACAATAATGACAGCAATCATGAATTCAACAACAACAAAATTTACTACGGCCATATTCCTTGAAAGTTCATTAAAAGCAAAACATAAAATCTCAAACTAGGTGCGTATCATACGGAAGCTTAAATTACGCACGCACATCCTGCGAATAGCGTCACACAAAAGGGTTTAAAATGCACTATAAATAACTCATGTGGTTTATTTGCCTTGGCCCTACGGGCCTCGTCAACTAAATTCACATTCGTGATAAAAAGCTAAACTTCAGTGCCTTGGTATACAAACTACTATTTTCTAAATGTGCGTCAAATGTGGAGATGTCATTAAAACTTGTCACTGTCTTACGTTTTCTATTAGATTTGGTAGCTTGTTTTTACAAATGATTAATTTATAAGTTGAAAACCTACTTTTGCGTAACAGCTCTTAAAAAAGACTGTTTTTATCCTATATACATATATTTGCGTGCTGACGAACGTTTTAAAACTCATTATAGTAATTTAAAAAAGTTATTTGTGAAAATCCAGTTTAATGTCTGATAAAATTTAATTTGATTAATAAGTAGACAAACATTCTAAATAATTATTAGATTTAGTGACCATTGTAAATACGCAATTGCATAATTTAGATATATTGATTGACCCGACGCCTAACGGCAAAAGGGATAGATAAAGAAGAAGTAGAAGAAAATATACAGGGTCCGGCAACGAAGCGGAGGTGGAAAATATTTCTAAAACTATGAGAGTTACATGAATATTGTGTATATAAAAGTTTTAAATATTTTTGATTATACAGGATGTCTCAAAAAAGTGTGGTGAATTAAACTTCCTTTTTTTAATGGTATGCCCTCTATTTGGGTACCTTAAAAGTTTTGTATTTAAATACTTATAATTTTTATATAAAGTTGTATGAGTCTAACGTCAAGTCTTTTAAAGATATTAAACATTTTATGCAAAAAATACTGAACTTCAGGCGGCTGCTGTAAGCAACAGAAAACAATTGAATGAAGGAAAACGTTATCATTATTTTAACTCATAGCCGCTAGCAATATAGGAAGTATTACATATATGGTTTTAATCATATATTTATACTACAAGTATGGTGTTTGCATGTTACCGTCATTTGTTTTTTACACTGATCTTGTTTCGCATCTGTTTTATTTAATAAAATCCATTAAATATTGCATCATCGAAGAGCCTGCATTTGAAATCTACATTAAAAAGTGTCAAAACTACTTTACATCATCGTTGGTCGGAACCAAAACAAAAACGAACATTTATGTATTATTTAGAGAAAATTAAATAAAAATTCTAGATTTTGAATCGGGGTATAATAGCAGCTGCGATATTAAAAATGTTTTCTAATTTAATCTTCCATGTCTTACCTCTCACCAAATTTCCACGCATAGAGCATATTCGACTTATTTTATATACAGGGTGATTTATTAACAATTAGCAAAAATGTATGTAGCGATATACAGTATTATTTAAAATTTATATTTTGGGTATATTATATAGGGGTATTCATATGTATGGCAATTAAAATAAATGGGTGTGTATTAACCTCAGTAGAAGTACATTGCATCAACAATTAATTGTTAACGGAAAAATACATTAGGGCTTGCTCAAACTTTTGAGAACCACTGGCTGAGTCAGATGAGAGTACAGTAACATAATGCACCAAATTTGATTGAAATACCTACAGAACTGTTTTTTGCTTCTGCATTTTATTCAAATTTAGCACCGCAACCACTTGTGCGAACTTAAGTTCATAGCAATTCATTCTAGTGACCATCAATCAGTTTAAGGAATTATATGTTTCAATTGTTTGTGATATTATTATTATAAGTTTTTGACTTTTAATTTATTATAAAAGTTGTTCTGTTTGATGTTCTCTAACTACCCTTAAATGTAATGACCATAGTTATGAATCACCCTGTATATTCAGACATTGGGAATGTATTTTTCGCGAAAATATGAAATGAAAGTAAAATATACGGTACCCCCACCCAAGAAAAGCGCCCTTCAGTGCTTTCCAAAAATACTTCGACATTCAGCATCACTCCGTTTCGCTAGTACAATGAAATGTTATGAACCAGTTATTTATCAAAAAAACAAAAAAAAAATTTGCCGACGACCATACCTCAAAAGTTGATGTTGCTTTCATTTTCGGAGGACCTATCGTATGAAAACGCTCCAAGACTTCAGGAAGGTTCCTGGTGACCGGAATCGTGTACACATACGAACATACGTACACCGCACAGCACGTTTAGGCACCCCCCAATACGAGGGAGGGCTTTAGTGGGCTGGGGTCTTCACCAAAAGATCAGCACAGCCGAGACGGAGATTTGGTATAGTGGGTTGATTAGTCGGTTGGCACAAATTTTAGAGATATTTGACCCAGAGTGGTTTTCGATATGAGGGAATTTCAATACTTCGTACACTTCGTGTCGAAGTAAAACAACAGTCTGGAAAAGGACTACCCTTTGAGACATTTTTTAAAGAAAAACAACTGTGTATACTTTATTTACTTCTTATTTGCACAGTAGGAAGCCATGCTTTAAGTCTATTATGTTGCTATTCAGTTTATATTTCGTTCACATCTTTTTAGCATGAAGTTGGCCTCGGATTTTCGTAGTTAAGTTACCGATAATCAGAACCGGAATTTTTATTTTGTTGTATAACCTGCATAACCTCCAACAAATTTACTGTTACTTGACAGAACGTAATATTGTTGCCAGATAGACTGCTTACTTTGATACAATTTACATGTGGAAAAAATGTTTGAAATCTGAAGTATTGCAGGTCCTTCCACGTAATTGATTAACAATGTCTCTAACTACACAATTACTGAAACTGGATGCATACATAAAAATTAATAAGTTCCATTTTCTATTCTGCTTAAATATGTCAACTTTGCATTTGAAGGTGTTTTGTCATTTTTCTAATCTATAGTCCATTTACTTGACATCTGTACTATCAAACTGACATTATGTTGGCACCACTGCTATTTTTCACATTTTAACAATTAAATTACTGTACAGTCTAATAAAAAACACATTATTTTTGAGGTATAGTCAAGAAATTTTTTTTAAATTTGACACTGACAGTGCAGATGTCAAGTAAATGGACTATAAAAGCATTTGGTAACCATAACCTCAAATGTAAACCTCGTTTAAATACAACAAAGTAATTTTACACAGCTAAATTGGGGAAACTGTCATGGCTAACCTTCATGCCAAAAAGATGTGAACGGAGTATACATATACATATAAATGCTAATGTCATATTATAACATTCTAGGTTATGTAGATGCAGCTCTGTTGTCAAATATAGTTTTTTTTTTCATAAATGATCTGGTGTTCTGAAATTTTTTACTTAAAATGATAAATAATAAAGTTCAAACCAGTAATACTTAAGGATAATAAACTAATTTGCGCTTTCAATATCAAATACAAAGTGGTATCAACAGTTGCCAATTGTAAATTTTAAATAATTTAGTAAAGCATTATATCAAAGACACAATCGATTTCACTGGCAACAATGGATTCTGCTGTGAACCATAACCACGAAAGAGATAGAATTTGACTTTAACGGGTCAGCCAGTTACACAATATAAAAACCCATATTTATACATTTCAAAGAGTCACACTAACTAAAGAGGTATTAATTTTTTTATTTTTTTAAATTAAATTAAAAGATTACTTCAAAACATGTTGCATAGGAAAATATCACGTGCGAGGGATATTTTCGGAAGCAACATGTTTAAGATCTAACCGTGCAAATATAATCGACTAATTAAATAGTTCGAATGATATTCGGAGGATTAATGCATAAAACCAATCATCTTGACTGCTGACACTGTCAAGTTAATTTATTAATGCGAAATATGAGCTGAATAAACACCAACTTGGCGTTTTACACTGAATAAACATGAACTTGTTTATACAGTGTAAACTAATTGCTGTTGATCAATATTCAAATGTTTATGACTTGTAATTGGTTGTATGTAGGCTATTAATCAAAGTAAACACATTTTATAGATGCCAACAAAATTTGTCCGTCACAAAAATAGAAGGCAATTCATTATAAATTTAACTTCCCCATGTATATTTGTATTATCTAAATAATATTCTTTATGGAAACATATTTTTTTAACTTAAGAAAACGCCAGTAATATTCGTAATATTAGCTATGTCCATAACAATGTTTCAAGGAATAAGGGTAATATAACACTTTAAAATATTTCGATTCCTTACGACGTTACACGTTATCATGTCGTTAGATAATTGTAGCAAGTTACATTATACTAATGAATTCTGCCATTGTTTAAAAGTGCAAACTTGTAACCTTGTATGCACGCGTTTCCTGCCTCGTGCATCCTTGGAAGATAAGAGCTTATCTTAATAGATTAGAAATATTATATAAGTTAGTAGTATTATATTTTATCTTTAGTTCTATGCATAGCAGCAAGTAGGTACTTGACTTGCGTTAGATGTAAGGAATTGTCTGTGTATTTGAGCTCCAACGTGTAACAATGCCGTTGTAAAATAAAAGTGTTTTTAAAAATGTCGTTTCGAGGACTTTTTAGTGTAACTCGCATCTAAGCAGTGTGATCGGCAATAACTATTAAAGTGATATTGATATTAGAAAATATCGAAAATAAAATGCATTGGATTATTATATATAATCTTATATGTTTTTATTGAAACTTGAAGTAAAGTAGAAGTGTAAAATAATTGTTCTCTGAATGTCATAATAATCGACCAAAGATGGTAAAAATACGAACGATTTCTAAGATATAATATAAAGTAATAATACACTGAAAAGTATGCAAGCAACAATTCTGATAAATATGGAAGCACGCAGTAATTTATCAATGGTACTCATTATGATTTATGCAATATTTCATAAAATGAAATAGATAATTTAACTCTTATCATTAATATCACGTACTTTGAGGCGTTTCTGTCATTATGATAGCCGTTATAGTTAGGACAAACTTTGAGTTTGATAATAAACCGCCTTCCTTTCGTGAACTGATTTTCACTTTCAACTCGTACAATGTCATGGTAAGTGTACTAACATCAAAATAAACAAACAAAAAACCAAACTCGTTCAATTCTTTCCAAATTAAGCTCAAATAATTTTTTTAATCTAGAGTAAGTTTAGTTTTTAAACTCGAATGTGGGTTTTTTGTAACTTGACTTAACAAACCGTCAAATAAAATGGCTCGTCCTTGCCGTCATTTTATCATGGACGGTTTGTATTGTCAAGTTTCATGGGAACCCAGTTTTCGTTAGAAAGGCATCCATATGCGGATGAAAAATGACCTCTCGTGTAGGTAATTACTTGTGAGAATGAATTGTACAATGAGAGCTAAATGTCTATTATCATTTAAAACTTTAATGAAAATTACTTTACAATAAAAAATGTAACATAATGGCCTCGTTAATGAAAAATTGTATGTTGCAAATGACATCCTCTTTCGGTAACGCATTCTTCCAAACGCTGTACGAAATTATTCATTACATTATGCACCATACGCTCCGGTATTTTCTAATTTTCATCTTCTATATATTTTTAAAGTCGTGAAATAGTCGCTCCGTTAATTAATCGGAAAAGTGCCTGCAGGATTTCCATAGGATGGCTTGTAGCACCTTCTTGTTGGAACCAATATTCTGGCGGCAATTATTCAACTTATAAACAAATTTAACATATTCGCGTATCTTCCAGAAATGCCAGTAACTGACTGGCCATTGCCTTCGAAAAAATAAAATCCAATAACTCTTGAGCTAGAATTGCGCACCATACGGACTGATCTTAAGAATCCCCATTTGTTTTCGATTACACACCTATTTATTATAATAATACATATACTTTATAGAACTCAGTACTATAATAAAATCATTGTACTCCTCAGTACTATAATGAAATCATTATGGTACTCTAAAAAATTCGCTGCTAACGTTACTAACGAAATGGCAATAAAAGAATACTCTCTTGTTTTTTTTCAATTTTCATCTTTAATTACTTTATACATTTTTGCAAGCAGATACTATTTTGTATACGATTCTGATCGTAACTAAACATTATGGTGCACGCCCTGTATCTTCACAACTGGTGCCATAATGATATGCGTTACGATCCTTATAACATAAATTACTACTATTGGATAGAATATGAATTCATTTTTAAATGTCAAAATACATTGACACAAGAATTCAAAACCTAGTTGATTATACAGGGTGGCGAAAGAATATCGCCTTCTGTTATTACTGTGCTATTCCTGTGAGGATGTATAGAGATATTTCTTACTAATCGTGATCGAATACTCAGCTCCATCCTCTTAGAATGGGTACAATAAAATATACTTCTTTAGGAAAAATTTGATAACGTTGTTTAAGTAAATAACTATTGTTTTTTAGAATTATCTTTGTTGATTCTGTAAATAATTTGGTTAGTTTTATTAATTGGTTGTTGATTGTGCACTTAACTCATTAATTTTGTTTTACATTTCATATTTCAAACCACTGTATATACAGTGACCGCCAAAAAGTCGGCATAATGATTTTTCAAAAAAACTTTTTACGTCAATAATTTGTGCTTGTCTAAAAACCTATTTAGCCCGTATCACATATACCGAGTGACTTTTACTTATTTATAAAATGGAGTTTTTCGAAATTGTCAAAATCCAAAAAGTGCTATTTTTCGGAAATTAGGTAAGATTTCAATGAGTTTTTTTATAGTGTATTACTTTTAGCTAACTGAATAATCTCAAGGCCAGAAAACACCTATTTTTCTTAACTTTAGCCAAAATTATTTTTTAAATTTTTTAAATATTTTTCAAACTTTCACATACCAAGACTTAATATTAAAATACATTTTTTATGCAAAGACTTGAAAGATTTATAATTGGAAAAAATAATGTAAAATATTAAATATTTTTTTAGATTTTTTTATTATTTACCGAAAAAGTAGCATGTTTGCATTATTTTTACGTTTTTTATGCAAGGCGCTTTTTAGGAGATATATTTTTCAATTCTAATTAATATCTATTTAAATTGCTTCTAGAAACTCTAATCTAGCACTGTTAATGAATTACTGTTACAAAAATTCTGTAATTGTTCTTTTATTTTATACTATTATGATACTATGTTGAGTACTACTGAGTTGCGTTAAGATGCGTTTAACAGCACTAGTATTGTTAAGAAAACTAACATACTGATACTTTATTAGCATTTAATCACATGTTGGCAGTACTGACGTGTATTGTTGGTGGCACTGTCAGTCTATGTCAAATTCGATGTTAGTAGGTTAGGTTTTTTTGTTATTTGGCACAGATTGACGCAAAACTTAACCTGCTAATCTCGAATTTAACATAACCTGACAGTGCTACCAACAATGCAGTATTGAGTGACTTATTGTTTGTATCTTACTAGTGATACCACCACAGCCATAGCAGATACATGTCTCGCTGTTGTAAGTGTCATTAATTACCATTTTTCCTATGTTTTGAAAAAGATTAGTATTTTAGGATAAAATAAACCGTGTTACGATATACCCGCTTCTAACGTGTCTCGTTCATTCAAACTATCCTCTCGTACTGTAAAAAGCTTGATAACGTTACTGCATCGTAAATTACTATTACAGTTGTCTAAATGATGAGATTTTTCTTTATCCAATTTACAAGTTCGAAAAAATCTGCTCATTTAGACAACTGTAAAAGAACATTTACAGTAATTCATTCATACCCTGTATATATAAAAGGAAAGTTGTATCGGCACTGCCGCCTACTATCAATATATAATAATAATAATATACGGAGTATTGGGCTGTTTTACGAAATATTGATAAAGGCCCGTGGAATTTTTTCGCAGTGTTGTAAGATTTAATTTTAACGTTTTATTTGTATTTTTTACAAAAAGAAACTTGAAATATTTTGCATATAAATAGAATATTTTGGTTGGAGGGTAATTAACGAAGTATTTTGGATACCAGAAGCGTAAGTCATGTACCGATTTCTACACCAAAATTAAAAAATCTAGCCGCAGCTGCTAAACTTGAAGACAACAACTTTGAATTTGAACTAAAACATTTAAATTGATATTCAAATTTGTTATTAGTTGGCGAACTTGCACATAAACGTCATAAATATCTTCTCACAGCAGTTTGAAAATGATGAGACATCTGGCTGTATACAGCACACCACGTGAAATAACTTTTATAAGTATAACACTTATTTATTTAAAATTGTTTGGCCACTCTACGTGAAAAAAATGATATTTAAAAAAATAACACAAAAACATTTTTGAGACGTTAGATAGGACTAATTTGTAGGCTTGCAAAACCTTTTTTAAACCTTAACTTGCAGCATCCCTGACATATGTGAAGCTATTTTTTTAAATTAAACCGTTTAAATTTTGATAAAACCTTTTTCGCAAACTTAAAAACCATGGATTATGTAGTTAAATCGCAATTAATTAATTAAATAATAATAATTAAGAATGATTATATCTTCCGGAAAGATAATGAACGAAAATTAAACTTCATAATTTAGTATGTTAATTATTTAGAGAATGCTTAATTAAAATATCAAGTCATTAACTAAATTTTTGAGTGAGTGCTAGTTATGAATGAATTTACATTATAATAAATTACACTCCATACAACTCAAAATGAGAAAGAAGATATTTGTATTACAGCAAGTTTGGACGTATTAATAGAACATTATTTTTTATAAAAACCTAAAAAATATTAAATGATATTAAATTGTTCGCTTCAGATAATTGAGAGATGCTTCACGTTAAAATTATGTAAAATATACAAATAGTAAAGCTGCAAGCCCCAAATTAACCGTGTGCAATATACAGGAGGCAAATTATTTAAGTTTTCGTATTTTTAATAATAACTAGGTACTGAAACTGCCTTTCTAAAAATTGGAATTTTTTCATTCCTGCTAGATGTTTATCATGAAGGTGTTTACCAAATTTAAGATTAATCGAACTATAAATTAATAAACAGTTAAACGCTCAAAATGTGTTATCTGTTTGATAATTATTAACGAGAACAAAATAACATAGCTTTACCTGATGCTAATAGTTGGTATCAAGTGTTACTTTACACTATTTCGCAAAGACGCGCACGTTTACACTAAAACTCGCCGATTTACCACAGTTTAACTGTAGCTCGGAACTTGCCCGCAAAAACCCGACTCAGTCTTGTTTATGATTATGACGCGTATATATCGACAAAGTAAACCTGAGCATAGATAAAGGAAATAAAAACCTGATCACAGCAAGTTTGATTTCGGACCAGTTTTTTTTTTAGTTTTATCACTCCGGACCTGTTCGCAAAAAATCGGATTCTCTTTGGCAATTAGGAGAGCTCTGAGCTCATTTTTTCTTTACGGAAAATGTTAAAATCATTTACCATTTAGGCGAAAAAGGCTACACTCCAGATAAAATGACATAAGCACATAGAAAAAGTAAACATTATGAGAGTATGAGACAGGCAGGTGCCGTATTCTCAAAAGGTCTTTATATATAATATACACAGGGAGCCCCAAAACGTACCAGAAATGTTTTGGGAAACAATTGGAGAACTCATTTAGTTTAAAAATCTAGGTAAATATATATCCTAAAATCAATCGTTAACGAGTTATTCTCGATTTTATCATTTGTGAGTAACATTCATACAAGTGAATTTTATCAAATAAACTTTGTAGTAGTATACTATTATTATTATTATTCACAAAATATGTTTGAAATTGTCCCCATTGCAATCGATACACAAGGCTGAGTTTCATAATTTTCCTGTCTCGTGCTCGGCTGAGTTTCATAATTTTCATGTCTGGTGCATAAACGCCTTTTAGCACGCGTTGCATACAATATTTTATCTACGACCTTAATTTTACCGTTATTAATCCATAAATATCGATTTAACAAATGTTTGCATCTACGACACTTATAATTTATGTCATAATAAACAGTAGGCCTTGGCGCGCGGGCGACTGTTTGCGCAGCCAGTACTGTCAAGGTCAGTTACGAAAGGTAATTATTAATACTACAAATCTGACTGTATTCATTACACTACTCGGGGAGAAGTAGATAAAACGACATCCTTTAAACAAAACCTAGCAATTCCAGCTGTTAGGAAAAACTAAGGTGAGGTAAATCACTAGAACTAACGTTACGAAATAGAGCAAAAATAGATACTTACATCAAAATGTGAAACAATTTTTTGGCTTCTCCTAATTGTTTCGCCAGTTATTCAATTATTTCAGGCTTAACCTGTATATTTTTAGTTGAATTATAAATCCTTTGCATTTCGAATTCGTAAATTTTCCAAAGCAGCGTATTTTGTACCTGCATCAAGTTCCTTTCGTTTGCGCGATGCCCTCTCGACCCGCGCTGTCTCTTACCAGAGTGCAAGCCTTCTTTTGGGCACGAAATTTTCGTCCGATGCACTTGCTGTCTTAACCTAAGCCCGCCGTCATCGGCGCGGCTAAGGCTTGATTTTAATTAAGTCAAATTACGTGCGCTCAACCAATTTCTATGAGCATTGTGTTTCCTAAGGGCTGATTATGATCAGGTACGATGGCGCTTTTCTGTTTTGTTATTCGCATAGTAATTACATTTTTTCTTAGCTCTTAATTACCAATTTCAACCACGAGTTTATCTCGGAGGCCAAGGCGCTTGCCTTATCACATTTCCGACACCTGCTGGGTTCGGCGTATTTGCTGCCTTTTTGAGGATGCTTTCGCAGCAATTTTCGGCGCATCCACGGAGTTCACGTCCAGCTTATGTTTCGAGTTTAGTTAGTGCTATTCCGGGATTTATCGTATCTTCAATACCTGGATTTTACATTTGTACAGTTTAAACCCGTCAATATTTAAAATTTAAATGCATACGTTCCGCAATTATTAACATGTAATGTTCAATTTCATACATGCTCTTGCTTTTTACATTTGAATTTTTATGCTTATAGTTAATTATGCTCAGTATTTAAAGCTACAATTTTGATGTGTATTGACCCTCTGTAAAAGGTACAGTCACGCTTTTTTATTTTCAATAGCCTAAATAGAAGGATTTATTAAATGACTGTGATAAGCTTATGCTACGAATGTTTTTTGGTAAAGTTATTAAAATAACCCTAAAGGGGTTTTTAATTTTATGCGTGCCGCAAGCTTCACTTAACGTACACAACTTTGTTATCACATTATTTGCATTTTAATTATTCTGATTATTTACTACTGACACTTCAAGACTTTTTATTAATTATTAATTAAACGCTAGTCACTTGCAGTTTATTTCCACTTATTATTTGAATTTTTTTTATTTCTGGCGCCCAGTTCCATTTCCTTTCCTTTTTTGAAGACATCCCAGGGTACACAGCTGATGATTTGAACCTACGATCCAAGGCCGCGGAAATTTGAGTTAGTTAGGGCCATAGCGGTGAGTAAAGAGTTTTCAGAGCTGCCGTGGTGTATAAACTGTAGGGGGGTTGATCTGCGATTTTTACTACCATTGCTTAATTTTATTAATTAATTGCAGGTCGGCTTCTTTATTGTTTCAAATGAACGTAAAAATCACACAAATATACGAAAGTTATAAAAGTGGAATGAGGAGTCAGACAGGGTAAAACTTTAAAACGATTAACCGAGATACAAAGGTGATATCAATAAACAGAGAGTAGTTAAGCCATCTTCGTTTCGCGGATGATGTAATTTTGATAACGAATAACTTAGAAGAAATCATGAACATGCTAACAGAATCTGACATTGCCTGTAGGAGCGTTGGTTTAGAAATAAACACCAACAGAACAAAGCTTCTGACGAATCTGGTACTGAGTGAAAAACTCCAGAATTTAGAAATAGAAATATTGAAAAATATCCCGAGATCACTAAACAATTGAAATACTTCGAAGAATAAATCTCAGCTGGGCGGCATATGGATCACTAAGAGAAGTTTAATTAATCCTAAGAAAAATGGAGAGATCAACGATTGGAATAACACTCAGGGATAAAATGAAAAACAAAGAATTAAGAAGACGAACAAAACTTGCGGATGCTATGGAAAAGGCAGGTCATCTAGCCATGATGAAAGATGGAAGGTGGACACGAAGGATAGTTTAATGGAAACCACGAGCTGACAAGCGAAGTGTGAGAAGACCATGCTAGACCGAAGACAAAGATAATCTTTGCCGAAGATATTAAGAGGATAACTACCAATTAGATATATGGAGAAATGGAAAATGTTAGGGGAGGCGTATGTCCAACACTGAGCGAAACAAGAGACTGAATGACGGTGATGAGTTACTAGGGCTTCGGCTTCGTTTCATAATTTTTATGTCTCGTGCATAAACGACTTTCAGCACGCGTTGCATACAGTATTTTATCTACGACCTTAATTTTACTGTTATTAATCCATAAATATCGATTTAACAAAGGTTTGCATCTACGACACTTATAATTTATGTCATAATAAACAGTAAGCCTTGGCGCGCGGGCGAATGTTTGCGCAGCCAGTACTGCAAGGTCAGTTACGAAACGTAATTATTAATACTACAGATCTGACTGTATTCATTACATAACGCTTTAATTATTTCAAAAACACTTTACCTGTAACGCAAGAAGTAACTAACGGGTGTTCATAAACAGTCGTCATCCCAGTTGCTTTGAAAAACAAAATGTTATGTCTTTGATTAATTCGTGCAACACAATGAAACGTCATTGAGTACTGTCATAGCGCATTTTTTCTCAATTTTAATAGACATACGTTTCTGAAGTCAAAACCTACTGGGATGACGACTGTTTATGAACACCCGTTAGAATAACTTTACAACTTCACTTCCAGTTCGAAATTGTAGTTTTATAACTTCACTTCATTTTATACCACAGATACGCTTAAACTAAACAAGCTAGCGCTAAAAGGCCTACTTTTAGTAGTGGTCGTAGATAAAAATAATTATTGGGTCATTAAAAGAATTTGTGAGTTATTGCCATTAATATCTGCTGACTTTTGTATTCTAAGACGTAATTCCTCCAAGATGTGTACTCCGGTAGCAGCATAAACTAACTGTTCGTGTGACACCAGAAGTAAAAGTCCATGAGAGTTAGGTCTGGCGAACGCGGTGTTAATGCTACTGGACCGTCTGTTCCAATCCATCTCACAGGGAAATGTGTGTTAAGCCAATATCTTACCCGTAAACTTGCATGAGGGGGCGTCCCATCGTGCTCGTATCAGATTTCATGTCTAATATTTATCATCCACTAATAACAGCTACAAATTCTGTAGAAAATATTCGTCATTTTTAGCATTCAAACGTTGTGGTAATTCAAATGGTCTAATTACGCGATCATTTAGGATACCAGCCACCATATTCACACTAAATCTTTGTTGCATTAAATGAAAGTTTTCTTTTGTCATTCATAAAAATTAGTAATTCCGTCTCTCATAAAGCAGGCATCCTCAGTCGACAAAATATTAGGCAGGGTATTTTCATGAGTCTGAATCCAGTTACAAAATCTTAGATGAGATTCTGCATTATTGCACAAAGCTTGAACTCTTTGATAATGGTATTGACGGAAACGCCCCCTTCTTATTGTTCTCCAAACCTAATGAGTGACAAAACACTATGTAGATTATAGTAAAATAATAGTGTAGTACTTATTTGCATAATAAACCTGATTTCTGGATATTCCAGTATGCATAGAAATTCTCCGCACCCTTAGTGTCGGATCTTTAAATTAAGAATTTGCTCCTCATTGTTTACGGGTATACCAACAATACCTTGGCCAGCACGCCTTGGTTGGAATGCTCCGTGTTTTCTTAACTGCCGAATGAATAATTAGTGAAAACTTCAGTGTAGGCAATCTTCTGTTAGGATACCTTCTTCTGTATCTTCTTTCTACGCTAAAACATTGCCATCACACGAACATACACATACGTAGGTATTCCACGTTCGAAAATAATCTGGGCATTTAAATTAGGGATGTTAAAATACTTTTTAATACAACAGTTGCAACCATTTAACTTTTTAATAATGTGACAGTTATTAATGAAAACAATATTATTGATTGTTAACAATAACGTTCAATTGTTATGGAAAACAAATAGCATTCATGGCCTAGGTGATGTTGGCCCGAAAAATAACAAAATCAAGAATAACTCGTTGCCGGTTGAGTTTAGGATATATGTTTATTTAGACTTTGAGTCTAAACGAGTTACCCAATTGATTATTAAAACATTTCTGATACGTTTTGGGACACCCTGTATAGATGGGTAAATGTTAATATTTCTTTTAAGAACCATGCTTTATCGATTCTTACATATTTAAACTATGCTAGGTTGTAACTTTACGCTCAGTAAAATACTAGTTTTGTTCTTAACCATGTTATACCTATAAAATTATAATTTCAATTACCTTTTCAAACGATCAAAATAAACAAGCGACTGTTTCAGGTACAAAATGCAGCAAGTCCGGATTCGCGCCTGCTGCCTACTGGGTACTATGTTTACTGACCTAGCATGACTGTGCATGTGCATGCAGTAAGTCATATATCAACTGCAGTTGAATATGTGTAGCGAGAAATTGCAATGATAGTGAGGAATGTGAGGATAGTTTTGTTAATATGTCCATGACTCATTTATGTGTTGCAAATTTTTACTATTGAAGCACAAACAATTCCTACTGATTACAAAATAAAATCGGGGTGTTTATATTCCTTTATAATTATAAAACAGAAACTAATAGTGCTTCGTTTTATCAGTTTAGTACATACGTGACTTTTACAGGTTACAAAAACAATGAAGTCTGCATATGTTTAACGTTGAACTGAATATTTCTTGGTTGCTACATTCTTCTTCACGTACCGACCAGTTATTGGACATTAGTTATAATCATGGTGATCTGCACCCTACACCCTAGTAACTCATCACCGTCATTCAGTCTCTTGTTTCGCTCAGTGTTGGACATAGGGCATAGGCCTCCCCTAACATTTTCCATTTCTCCATATATCTAATTGGTAGTTATCCTCTTGATATCGTCGGTCTAGCATGGTGTTCTCACACTTCGCTTGTCAGCTCGTGGTTTCCATTAAACTATCCTTCGTGTCCGCCTTCCATCTTTTATCATGGCTAGATGACCTGCCCTTTCCATAGCATCCGTAAGTTTTGTTCGTCTTCTTAATTCTTTGTTTTTCATTTTATCCCTGAGTGTTATTCCAATCGTTGATCTCTCCATTTTTCTTAGGATTAATTAAACTTCTCTTAGTGATCCATATGCCGCCTAGCTGAGATTTATTCTTCGATGTATTTCAATTGTTTGGTGATCTCGGGATATTTTTCAATATTTCTATTTCTAAATTCTGGAGTTTTTCACTCAGTACCAGATTCGTCAGAAGCGTTGTTCTGCTGGTGTTTATTTCTAAACCAACGCCCCTACAAGCAATGTCAGATTTAGTTAGCATGTTTATGATTTCTTCTAAGTTATCCGTTATCAAAATTACATCATCCGCGAAACGAATATGGCTTAGCTACTCTCTGTTTATTGTTATCACCTTTGTATCTCAGTTAATCGTCTTGAATGCATGTTCTAGGCTGGAAATAATTTTGGCGAAGTTTTACCATGTCTGACTCTTCATTCCACTTTTATAACTTTCGTATCTTCATGTGATTTTTACGTTCATTTTGATGTAAGCATCTATTTTTGCGCTATTTCGTATTGTTAGTTCTAGTGCTTTACCTCACCTTAGTTTTTCCTAACAGCTGGAATTGCTAGGTTTTGTTTAAAGGATATCGTTTTATCTACTTCTCCCCGAGTAATGTAATGTTTTTTGGTTATGTATGTGCTCATATGTTGTTAAGGATTTTCAGTCAATTTATCGAAACGTTAATCGAATTTGCGAGTGATATCTCGTACAGTTGCACGTTTTCTGTTGGATATTGCGAAGCTATTCGTTTTATTGCCGTGAGTTGTAGCGCGCTTGCTTAGTGAATTCCTTCTACGATCAGGTTTTCTACCGCCTAAGCTTGACCACTGAAATTTTCGGAGACCTTTATAAGGGATTTATAATTTAATGGTGGTTGTATCTCCGTTATTTTTTCCTATCCGCATTTTTCTTTACTTACATGGAATATGGGAAAACAATCCGGTGGGTCTATGCTATACTCCCCTTGTTGCATAAAGGACTATAATTTTACGTTTTCTGTCTTGGAAGAAAAAGTCGCCTTTTAGTCCATCTCTAGGGAGTAAAGAAGGGCTTCAGATATAGGTAGTGCAAAAAAATCAATCTACAATAGAGAAAGAATAATTTATTTGCGATTTTTTATGTATTATTATATTCAAGATCAATTGGTGTAGGGTGTTACAATATTTGCTTGTCAGCATGGTTACTATAATCTAAATAAATTGAATTCCTATCTTGAGTTTTACTGGTAATCGCTTGTGTACTGTCGGACTGCATCTGTCATTTTTCTTCACTCGCGTTCACACATTTTCGCCACTCTTTTCTCACTTGAGCTATCCCCTTTGCTTCCTGCCATGTTTTGCCCCTTACCTCTAGTAGCCTCCCTATCATTTTGTCCCACGTCTCCCGTGGCCTTCCTCTCCTTCGTCCCCGTGTGGTCTTAGCTTCCCATATTTGTTTTACCGCCCTGCTTTCTTCGATTCTCTGGCTGTGTCCCCACCAGCTGAGTTCTCGGTTTTCTATGAATACTGTCACTGGTGTTATTTGAAACTTGTCTCTGATATGGGTACTTCTTACCCTATCTCTGAGTGTTACACCTTTTATTCTTCTCAAGCATTTCATTTCTACTCCTTCCACTTTTCTCTTCAACCTTTTCGACATTACCCAGGATTCGGATCCTACTTGAATATCTACTGTTTAAATACGCTCAATTGTGTTTCTCGTGACACTTCCCTCTTGCTTATAAAGGAATTGTTCATCACTTGGAATAGTTTGTTTGTTTTCTCTATTCGTTCTGTTATTTCTACTTTTTGTTTGCCTTGTTCGTCTATTGTCACCCCCAGATATGCGTCTGCCATTTATTTTTATCTCTGTGCTGTGTCCTTCTTTGTTTACCGCCATTTTTGTTTTCTCCGTGTTTAATTCCATGTTGTTTTCTAGCAGTATTTTATACCATACGATTAGGTTTCTCTGTAGGTTTTCTTCTCTTTCTGTTAGAACTACCACGCCGTCTGCAAACGCGCACGCTGATATATATATATATATAGTAAGAGAAATTTTGACTGGGATAGGGGCGAAAAGCTCCAATCTCAGTACTTGGCAGAATTCAGCTTGACTGGTTACGTAAGAAGACCACTTGTAATTATAAAGTCGACGTTTCGATTTTATTTAAATCATTATCAAGACCTAAATTACTATATGGTTCCGACACATGAATAATGAAAAAACATGTGTAGATTGAATGTCTTTACAAAACATGGGGAAAAGCCGCAGATCCAACAGAAATGATGCATGGGTTAGGCCCGAATTTCCTGCTTCCAGGTCACACATTAAAAAACTTACTACACATTTAAAACTGTTAAAATTAATTGATTTTTAAATTTACGCCAACATGGCCGTCGATATGATAACAATTAATAATCTAAAAGATTATTAATTGTTATCATATCGACGGCCATGTTGGCGTAAATTTAAAAATCAATTAATTTTAACAGTTTTAAATGTGTAGTAAGTTTTTTAATGTGTGACCTGGAAGCAGGAAATTCGGGCCTAACCCATGCATCATTTCTGTTGGATCTGCGGCTTTTCCCCATGTTTTGTAAAGACATTCAATCTACACATGTTTTTTCATTATTCATGTGTCGGAACCATATAGTAATTTAGGTCTTGATAATGATTTAAATAAAATCGAAACGTCGACTTTATAATTACAAGTGGTCTTCTTACGTAACCAGTCAAGCTGAATTCTGCCAAGTACTGAGATTGGAGCTTTTCGCCCCTATCCCAGTCAAAATTTCTCCTACAATGTAACCACATCAGCTGAAAAAAGGTACTTTTATATATATATATATATATATATATTGTAATAGCTCCACAGTGCTGCGCCTAATTTCTTTGCTATACACTTCCTTACGGTGCTATTTAGTTTAGCTCATCCAATTAAATCAAAGACTATATAAGCTTGTATGACATTATTTTTGTTTAGATAAATAAATGTAAAATATATGCCCTTTCATCAATGTTTTCTTTATTTTAGTTTATTTATGTTTTGCTAGCTCTATGAGAACAAATACTCTTAACTCAGTTTAGGTTCATGCATTGACAATTCGTTATTTGTAATAGTTGATTAGTACACTGCAATTATATAGAAATCTTATGACATTTATCCAACTGTCAAAGTCAAATAATTCATGAAAGTGAAATGTCAACCAAATGATAGATCTTACACCTATTGTTATTTAATGTATCTATTAAAGTAACTAGTTCTTTCTAATATGTACTTCATTCACTATTAAGAACGTATTAATGTTTTATTTACATATACCTATCACAAATTCCACTTAATACATCAGCTCAATGCTCCGGTCCAGTTCTCGTGCAAGCTGCCTCCACTACTCCGTCAGAACTTTAAAGTAAATAAACTCATTTCAACCTTCATAACTGTAGCTCTATCTATTTGATTTCATTTGTAAATGTTCTCAACTCTGCGACTGAATGTGTAGCAGGAATGGCTTAATCCACAGCTACGGTAAAAGCTCGAACCAATCTGCTGACCTAATGTCCTGTACACTGAAGATCAGCTCTCCTATTTAACACCAAATAATCACTCCTCTGCAGGCCTGATGCAATTCAACTTCAGCTGCATATGCTGATCACTTCCTATATAGTTCCAATTCATACACAATTACTGCAAACAATCCCAGTCTTCCGGGGTGGCCCTCCTTGTAACAGCTACTAAGCCACTGGCTATCCAAAAACTGTTCTCCCTCTTAATCCAATCCAATTATTACAGGACAATTCAGACGTCACACAAGAGCACTGATGCCACCCAAGTCAAATCCAAACCAGTTACAGAAATCCACCTGATTACAAGCTCGTCCCAGTCAAAACACTTATTCACATGCAATATGCATCCAATTTCAGCTTAATTGTAGATGTATTCATTTGACAGCAACTCATATGAAGTTCCAAATTTAAAAATAATAACTAATATTGACCTTTATGTAGTTTATCCAAATCCACTGTAGACGTTATTATTCCATGTATACTATTTTATTGTTATTAGATGTTCTTATTCCTCTTTACACCGTTTATTTGTAACGTTTGCTCTTAAATAAAATTCTTATTCCACTTAAAAAGTATGTATTTGAATTTAATTCATCGCTCTATCAAACCTTGAATCTATTCGCGGCGTAAAAAGGCGATAACACATTCCCGTCCACAATGCCCAAAGCTGAGCGAAAGAACCGACCGAGTCGTTTCCCTTTTCCTTGGAAACGGGGACCGTATGGACCGATAACACATCGAAAAACGTATAAAAGGAAGCTACATCGCCAGTCAGAGATCTGGAGATTACCTGACCCGTCCTGTTCCTAATCCTTCCTGATTACCTGGCCATTCTGTCTTGGCAGCGCTCACTGCCTCGCAGAATAATCCCTCATTCCTTATCCTGAAGGCACTAATGAAAATGGCAGCGCTTACTGTCAGCCTAAAGTAGCCTTAAATTACCGGATTAACTCCCGAGCGCATGTTTAAGCGCGACTAGTAAAGGCATAGTTCACGAAATTTAATGGGTGTGTTAACATTAAAGCACGCAGAGATTTCGCACTACCGGCCCGAAGCTACTACGTGAAGATTGAAGTGGAACAAGCTCACCTGAGGAACCGCCGTCCAACGCATGAAAACGTTTTCTCGAAGCTCGCAGCGAACGACCAGGGATATCAAATTCACCGCCCCGTTAATGCAGGAACTTCGTTTATCAGTAGAAAACCAAAGGCTATCGGTCCGTTGGGATTACAGATACAGGCGCCTCCGAAATTACGTGCCGAACGCTGAGGATAATTACGAATCTCCCTGCAGGTTTTAAAATCTAAAGCGATCTCCAGGTGACCAAACTCGCTAAATAATTTGGCCAATTTACAGCGGGAGGGCGTTATCAACAAATAGAACTGCGAAATCAGCCGGTGCCAGAAAGCTGCAAGAAACATTTGCACAAGAAGCGGCGGGCGTGCTATTTCAGCGACACCGTCAATCTAATTGGTTCCTTGGCTGAAAGATACGGCGTACGTCGTAGCAGATATTCCCCGTCGGACCTGCATTACAATCCCGCAACTTGTGTTGCGGCCTGGGCCAGGAGAATTAACACCGCTCTAAGAAGTATCGATATTATTTTGTAATATATAATTCATTTTGGGGTTTATTAATGTACGCATTTATAAACATTATATGTATTTCTATAATTATCCTGTAATTTTAGTGATCTATCATATATTTGAGCCAAAATGAATCTCCGACTTGAGCTAACCGATACAATTACGGCGCCCTTAATAAAGGGATGAAACGTCACATATTAACCATTTTATTCTTCAGTATACCTTAAAATTCATTTTATTTACTCCTTTCGTTAATTTTAATTAAACAAACCCTTTAACACAACAACCAGACAGTAGATACCATTTTATTAAAGGGTTTTTGTTCTTTAAATTTCATTTTACTATAAAAACATGTTACATTTTTAGAAACAAATTTGTTGTTATTTTAATTCCCCCTATTTTCCCTAGCAATAAATATTATATGAAATTTTTACCAACTAACCTTCTGGATGCATTTCTATATAATTTATTTTAATATGACACTTTATACTCGACTTCTTTAAAATAATCATTTGAGTCTGATTTTAACTTTCATTCTTCTATGGCGTATATTTCAATTATCAATTAATAAAGATTCTGATACAGATAATTATATTACCGAACAACTATCTCAACCAAATCAATTCCTATACCAGAACTTTTCTGGTTAAATATTGACCCCTTATACTATCCAATCTCTTATTCATTATTTAACCTTCAAATATTTATGTTATTCTTTTACTCTACAAATGCATCCGTGTACTTTTAAATTATTAATTAATTTATGCATCCTAAAATAATCTCATATCTAGAAATAATTATTTATATAAATAATTAGCAATCTTAAATTGCAACCACTACAATATATTGGCTGCAAGTTTCGATATCCTATATGCATTCTCTTGGATTCTAGTTGGCATTTCCTTATTATTTCATCCATAAAGAGATTAAATTGCAATGGGCTCATCACCCCTCCCTGTCTCAGTCCTTTCCTAGTTATGAATTCCTTGGAGCTGTTGTTGTTGCTTATGACGTTATTTCTATAGTTGTTATACAAGATTTTAATCACTCTTCTCAGCTTTAGGTTTAACCTCCTGTTCATTAAGCTTTCCTATACTCTTCTTCTTGGCACTTTGTCAAACGCCTTTTTTGATCCAGGAATGCTAAGAATGTCTTTTTGTTGTATTGTAGTCTTTTGGATATTATTGCGCCTCTTCCAGTGTCTGTTCTGTTGTGCTTCTCAGTTTCGTTTCTATTATCCGCTCATTTACTTTGAGAGGGATACTTAATAGTGTTATGCCCCTGTAGTTATCACACTGTTTGTTGTCACCTTTTTTGTGTATGGGTACTATTTGTCCTATTTCCCACTCTTGCGGTATTTTTTCTCATTCCATGCTTTGTTGTATTATTCCAACAGCCATATCTTTCCTTCTTCACCCATTCCCTTGATCATTTCCGGTAGGACTTTGTCGCAGCCCGGGGCTTTCCCGTTCTTCATCTTTTTATGGCCTCTTCCATCCCATCTCTAGTAATCTTCTCTTCATCTTTTTGCTGCTCATCTCTGGTGTTTTGTTCTTCGTTTTCCGTATTTTTACTGTCTTCTTCTGGAGCTGCTTCCAGCAGTTCTTCAAAGATTCCAAATTGGTTTTAGTTATCTCCCTTGTTTATTCTTTAGTCTTTACTTTTTTTAATTTTCTTTTCTTTAGTGTTTTTAGTACTTTGTAGAAACATTTTTGGTGTTGTCTGCTATCTTCCTCCATCTTCCTTCCGAACTCTTGCCATGCTTTCTCCTTTCCTTCCTTTAGCCTATTCTTCACTTTTATTATTTGTTCTTTATATCTGTTATATGTGTTTTCTGTTCAGTTCGCAAGTATTCTCTCCATCTTTTTTCTTTATCTGTTTTTATTTCTTAGCTCCACTAACTCGTTCTTTTGTGTTGTTCGTTTATTTGTTTAGTAGCTCCACATGTTTTTCTCGCTACCTGTATAATTATTCCTTTAAGCTTCTGCAATGTTTGTTCCGCTGTCATACGTTTTGTGATTGTGGTTTCCTCTAATATTAATCTATCCACCATTTGGGCGTACCGACTTGCTACTTCTTTTTCTCTCAGTTTGTATGTTCTTAATATTTCTTGGTTTTCGTTTCGTTCTTCTTCATCTTCTATGTTGTCAGTCCTCGGTCTTTTGACTTTTGCTTGGGCGCTGTATATTCAGGGCCGCGCCAAGCCAGTGTGCAATGTGTGCACACGGGCGGCCAAATTCAGGGGCGGCCAAAACGGTTTAAAAATTGTATACAAATTACAAAAAAAAATTAAACATTTTCAATTTTTTTTACTTTACAAATTTTAGAAGTTCAAAAATATGTACCTATATAGGTATAAAAAATGTTTATTGTGTAAATGAACACCTGATAATATGGTTACATGGATTATTGTTTATGTAAATTCTTGAAGTTAGTTTCTATTCCGTGGCGGCTAATTGTTAAACGAAGCCAACTTGAAGGAACGCTTTCCATGCATCTTTATGCAATGATTACAAAAAAGCCGGATATTTATCAGAAGCAACAAAACGTGACTTTTCAGAAAACTGGCGGCTGGCGGCTTTTATTGACTGTGAAACATATCGTATTTATGAAGTAGGTATTTATATTATTTTTGATCGGGGTGTCGGCGATCTCTTTTGTCGGTAAGTACCTAATTGTTTAAAGCTAATTTTAAGAAATATAATATTATATGATGCTTACATTAATGCTGTGGTAATATGGGTGCAATGATAATTATTTGGTCATTTAATTTTTGAATTGGCTGCAGAGAAGATCGAGTCGAGAAAATTAATTTTGTTAGTGATTGTGTTTTGAAGAAAGTTGAAGAAAAGTTATAAATATGGTAAGTACCTACATACATATCAATCATATATCAATCAATACACAGATAGTTACCTACATATTTTTAAATTGTATTAAGTAATAAAATTGTTATTATTTTTCTATAACAGAAAAACGAAAAGGCTGTCGGGTTTTCAGTATCGAAAACAAAGTCTACAAAAAAAGAAGAAAAGAAAAAACTGGCCAATACTTTAGAAAAATATTTGAAGCCTGAAAATGTGTCAGCGGAAGCATTAGAATCAAGCTCTAGTTCTCTTTCCGGGCCACTTAATGAGCCGTGCGTCCAAGAAGTCGAAATGGAAATTATGAGGGAAGATTCCGAATCTGGGGGAGAGAAGGTGACTTCATCTGACTCGGAGTCTCCAAAACCAGAGAGAAGAGAAGTTGGTGACGCTGAAGAAGCCAGCACGTCATCCTCATCAAGGCTTTCTGAACTAAAGAAATTTGGCTGCTCATCAGATTCACAGCAGTCGCAACAGGACACAGCAACCTCAGATGATCGTGGAGAGTGGCATGAGATAATATCAACAACATTAACAAAAATTTTAGTAGAAAGAGGTCCTGTTCAGGTAACGCAATTTAATTTCCCAACTAATGAAAATGGTCGAAGGTTTTCGAAAAAATATTTCTACCGTTCTCTTCCAAATGGAGAAGAAATTAATAGACCGTGGTTAGTTTATTCAATAAAAAATAATGCAGTTTATTGCTTTTGTTGTACAATATTTGGCAAAATGAAAAACAATTTTTCGCAAAAGGAAGGTGTTTCTGACGGCAGCATTTGTCACTATTGATTTCAAGGCACAAAAAAAGTGATTCAATGCAAATGTTAAAAATCAGTTAGAACTTTTTATCAAAAGAACAAACTGTAAACCAGACGCAACTACGTTTGTTGAATGCAGAATCAAAGCACTGGCATGCTGTGATTGAGAGAATAATTTTAATAATACAATATTTGTCACGACAGTGTCTTGCTTTACGCGGGCAATCTAATAAATTGTTTGAAAGCAATAACGGTAATTTTTTAAAAGCTGTTGAGATGATCTCAAAATTTGATTCTGTTATGTCAGAACATGTGCTTCAGACTCAAAAGTCACAAAAAGATGAAACACGAATGGTAAATTATTTAGGGGACAAAATTCAGAATGAAATAATAGATGTCATTGGTAACAAAATTAGAAATAATATTTTGGATTTAATTAGAAAATGTAAATACTATTCTATCATTCTTGACTGTACACCGGATATTAGTCATATCGAACAAATGACTATAATTTTTAGATTTACAATGTTGAATGAGTCCTCAAAAAAAAAATGAAATACGCGAGCATTTTATAGAATTTTGTCCTATTAATGATTCAACTGGAGTGGGTTTAAGTGAATTTTTAATGAATTTACTTTCAAAGTTGAATTTAAATATTTACGACATGCGTGGCCAAGGGTACCATAATGGGGCAAATATGCGCGGCAAACATAGTGGTTTGCAAAAAAAAATTTTAGAAATAAATCCGCGAGCATTTTTTGTGCCGTGCACAGCCCATACATTAAATTTAGTAGTGAACGATGCTGCTAAAGTTTCTTTTGAGACTTCTGGTTATTTTGATATAGTTCAAGAATTATTTGTTTTTTTTTCTGCGTCGGTAAAAAGATGGTCAATTCTGAAAAAACACACAACAAATTTAAATTTAAAACCACTTAGTGATACACGGTGGTCTAGTAGAATAGACGCTGTGAAGCCCCTGCGTTACCAAATTGGGCAAATATATGATGCATTGGTAGAAGTAATTGAAGATCGTTTATCCGTACAAGACCACAGTGCTTCACATCAAGCCAAATCTTTGGCATTAAAAATTCAGAGTTATAAATTTTTGTGCTCAACAATTATTTGGTACAATATTTTAATCAAAATTAATGTTTTGAGCACGATGATGCAAAATCCTACTATAAATATATCCACTTGCTTAGAGCATTTTAAAAATTTGTTAGATTTTTTCTTAGCTCTTCGATCAGATGAAGAATTCAATAATGTTCTTACTGACGCTAATACACTTGCGGATGAACTCGGTATTGAACCTAATTTCCCTGCTGTTCAGTCTGTTAGACCACGAAGAAAACCCAGATAATTTGATTATGAACACAGTGACGAACCAATTATTGATCCAAAAAATTATTATAAAGTTAACGTTTATTTTAATATATTAGATCAAACTTTATCGTCTTTAAGAGACAGATTTGAGGGAATAACAAGATATGATACTATGTTTGGATTTCTCTATAATATGTTTGATTTAACGGAAAACGAGCTATTACAATGTTGTAAAGATTTACATCTTCATCTAACTGATGGTTCTAGAAAGGAATCAGATGTAGATGGAATAGAATTATTTGAAGAGATAAAATCTTTAAAATTACATCTTAAACCTACTTCAGCTGAAAAGCATCAGTTAGAGCCCCAGTCCATTCTTGAATATATTTTTGAAAATCAGCTCATAGCATCATTTCCAAATATGTCAATAGCTTTTAGAATATTACTCACGTTACAAGTTTCAGTTGCGTCTGGTGAGAGATCTTTCTCCAAACTAAAAATTATTAAAAATTATATGCGATCCACAATGTCACAAAACAGATTAAATAATCTGTCTATAATAGCAATAGAAACCGACACGATGGATTCCATCGATTTAGAATTAGTAATTAAAGAATTTGCGCAGAAAAAAGCTAGGAAAGTTGCTTTTTTATAATTTTCTAAAATTTTGTTGTTTTTTTTTATTAATTTTATTCCACTATTTTTTTGTAAATTTTATTGTTAATAAAACTTTTTTTAAATTTCTGTTTTTTCACTTAAACTAATTTGATTTGTTACAGTTAAACTAGGTATGTACTACAAAAATGTATATTTTACAACAAAAATGTAAATTTTGGGGCGGCAAATTTGGCTCTGCACACAGGCGGCCATTGATGCTGGCGCGGTCTGTGTATATTTATTATTATCGCTGCGGCAACTATGGAATTAGTTTATTTAAAATTTTATTAAAATGTTAAAGACTCATGAAAAAACTCTGGACGTAATATGTGTTGTAACAAGATAAAAAACCACAGTGTATATTATATATTCCAATATTTTTGCAGGAATAGGCAGCACTGCAACCGGCTGATAATTTTTAATGTTGCTCTTATCGCCTGATTTGAATATTGGACTATTTTGGACCTTTTCCATGCCCTTGGAAAGATGGAGAGTCTCAATGGTAAATTAAAAATTATTAATAATCGAAAAGCAGCCATATTCAATAAGAAAGAAGGGACCATAGCAGTTAACACTACTCATAGTATACTAAGCAGGGGACAATCCCCAGGTTGGGAGGAAAAAAACAAATTACTACAAGCTATCGTAAATGCATATGTCCTATATGGATCAGAAATCTGGGGGAATAAATATTTAGAAGTTCTGGAAAAATCGCAAGTTACTTTTTAAAGTCCATATTACAATGCCCCGCAATACACCTAGTGCCATGATACGGGTAGAAACAGGAGTAAACAACATTGCCGTGGCCATTTGGAAAAGAACTCTGAACTGGTTTAGAAAACTACAATTTATGGAAAATAACAGATATGCGAAAATGTGCTTTCTGCGTCTTAGAGGTTTAGCCAAATGGAACCATAATAAAATTGAAGATAACTGGTGCAGCCAAATTCAATTATTTTTGCAGAAACTGGGTTATGCACATTTATGGGACCAACAACGGCCAATTAGTAAAGCCTTGATAAAGAAAGTCATTGTATAGTATACAGCTACCCTGCAACAAAAGGACCTAAAGTACATTCAAGATATGCGATATAACATCCACTATAAATCAATCAAAAGTGACTTCAATACGGAATGTTATTTAAGCTTAAAGACTGCGTTTTATAAGATTCGTATTATCAGCCAGTTACGTCTAACTAGTAAAAGAATACTATCAATAACGTATAGAAATGTTAGGTATCAGCTTAATGCAGAAAATGACTGCAGCGTATGTAACCGCCACAAACTTGAATCTCTCTTTCATTTTTTCGTTAAATGTCCTCTTTATCAACCCCTCAGGACTAACAAAATGAGAAAATATTTACATAATAATGAAAATAACTTTTACTCTATTTTTAGGAATATGTCTCTTGCAGATATAAATAATATTACCAACGACGTAGTAGCAGGTTTAAAGTTGCGAAGCTTTCAATGCGAGACATGCAGTTGGCCAACGAGTTGTCCGTAGACCTATAAACCATGATGAACAAGTCCTTGATTTATTACAAGAAGATCCGATTTTAAGTGTGCGAAGAATCGCACTGGAGTATGTAGAAACCAGATTTGGAGAATAATAAGAAGTGCTCGCTTACATCCATATCATCATAAAAGGGTTCAAGCTCTATGTAATGATTTTGAAGCTCGTTTAATATTTTGTAATTGGTAACAAAATAATCAAAACTTACTACCGCATATTTTATGGACCGATGAAGCTTTTTTCACACGAGATGGTATCACTAATTATCATAATTTCCATAAATGGTCAGCAGAAAATCTTCATTTAAGAAGACGCTCCAATTTTCAACATAGATTTCGTGTTAATGTCATAGCTTGCATTCTATCATCGTATGATTGGATCATTTAAACTGCCACACGGTTTAAATGGTGCGAATTACGAATATTTTCTATAAAACTCCTTACTCTTATTACTGGAAGATGTGCCATTAAATATTAGCCGTGCAATGTGGTATCAACACGATGGGGCACTAGCACATTAATCTCTTCACGTTAGAGCTTGGCTTAAAGTCAATTTTCCGTGAAGATGGATTTGAGCCACCACGTTCGCCGGACCTGGCTCAATTAGACTTTGGGGCCACATAATACAGATCGTTTATGCAACTGAAATATACACGCTAGAAGAATTACGCCAAAGAATACAGCAGGCTGTCGACATTATTAGGAACCGCTGCGCTGCGGCAACTATGAAATTAGTTTATTTCAAATGTTATCAAAATCTTAAAGACTCATGAAAAAACGATGCACGTAATATGTGCTGTAATACGATAAAAAACCACAGTGTATAAGGGGTCCATACCACTTCGCCCACAGACCACTTCGCCCACTCGTCTTTTAGTACCGTATCGCCCAACCGGAAGTCCACTTCGCCCAATTTTTGATATGTACCACATCGCCCAACACGACCACTTCGCCCACATTTTCAAGAAGGACACAATGCCCAACAGGACCACTTCGCCCACATCTTTGCGAGGGACACAACGCCCACATCGACCACTTCTCCCAAGGTTTATATAGGCCCACAACGCCCACAACAGGACCACAACGCCCAAAATCCGTTTGTTAGAACTCGGTTAATGCACACATACGTAGCTGAACATTTCGCCTGCCGACCACTTCGCCCACCCGTCTTTTTATACCATATTGCCCAACTTTTCACGAGAGACACAACTCCCAACAGGACCACTTCGCCCTAACCTTACCTAACTTAACCTAACCTAATCTAACCTAACCTAGCTTAATTCGCACGAATCTACTTTGGGCGTTCTGGCCACAGAACTTTGCCACTATTATTCAACACTGTGCGCGTGCATTAACCGAGTTCTAACGAACGGATTTTGGGCGTTGTGGTCCTGTTGTGGGCGTTGTGGGCCTATATAAACTTTGGGCGAAGTGGTCGATGTGGGCGTTGTGTCCCTCGCTAAGATGTGGGCGAAGTGGTCCTGTTGGGCGTTGTGTCCCTCGTGAAAATGTGGGAGAAGTGGTCGTGTTGGGCGATGTGGTACATATCAAAAATTGGGCGAAGTGGACTTACGGTTGGGCGATATGGTACTAAAAGACGAGTGGGCGAAGTGGTCTGTGGGCGAAGTGTCCGGATCCCTGTATAAGGTGAGAGAAATTTCATACGTCTGTTACAGTACAAAACGGTAACTACGGCCTAACCTCCAGCCCTTCAAGCGTGCCACGCAAACTTGTACGCTTGGGGACCAGATAGTTAGCCGCAAAAGAACTACGAGTATAAACGACGACGAAATCGGGAATACGCCGAAAAGCAATCCCTGACTCTCGTTACGAGATGGTTGTAACAAAATCTCACCGGCTATTCGTTGATCAAAGGAGAAGGGTCGTGGTAAAAACACTACATGAAAGTCAGGGCGGTACTTCGGCACAAAAGGGTGAAATGATGGTAAATGTAGGACGCCACTCCATTCTAACTAACTAAATCGAACCCACTTGAATGGAGAAGTGTGGGCTCAATTCCCACTAACAACTCGGCAAGTTTGGTTCGGCTAACACGCTACGGCACTGACTTACCTTGACGAAACAACTTCCTGAAGCAGCTGCTAAACTCGTTTACAACTAACTGAAAAGGAGCACAACAAACAAAATATCGTCAACACAAATCAAAGACATCAGTACTTAACAATGAGCTCTATTCAAATAATAAATAAAATAAGCAGGTAACAATGGACATGAAATGTTTGACTAGTTACAAGAAAAATAATCAAAGGGGTTAGTTACTAATTTACGTTACAAGTTACTTCAATACGAACAACAATAAACTTTACTGTACAGACATGACCGTGAAATCAACAATGCTAACTATAGCAGTAATATTAAGCCGGAATGTTCAACACTTTTTGACGAAAAGAACACTATGTAGTAGGCACGATAATTACATAAAACGTTGACGAAAAGAACACTAGGTTATACGCGACAGTTTCATAAAATACAAGCATGGTTTACCTTGTAGGAGTTCAGCTGGCTGTAATCGACGGGCGGCGCGGTAGGGTGTTTTGCCTTCCAGGCACCTACCTTAAGATTCCTGAAAAAATGAACGAGAACGGGAACGGGGAATCCCAGAAGAGTAGATGGAATGCGGAACTCAGCCTCGATATTAAAGATGGTAACGACAGCAAACGGGGTCGGTAGAATGCAATTATAATCCCCTCGAAGGGTAGACGACGTACGTAGCGGTAATGGGCAAAGCCCTCGACATGCGAGAACGATACACGTCATGCTTAGTTAACGATGGTCTGGTTAGGAGTCCGTAAACAAATCCGCCCATGGCGACAACTCAAACGATCTCGCAATCCTCCGACGATAAAGAACTCCGACCACGTTTAACTAAAACTTGCTTCACTTCAATTCCCCACGGCTGTTGTTTGCTGCATCAAATAACTGATATTCCCTCGTACCGATAGCATACGACTCCTTCATAAGGCACCAACAATAACGAAACACATAAATTAACGCAGAAGACGGAAACGAGAACAAAGCCACCCCCAACGGCTACATCACGCGAAGCCGTCAGGGGGTGCGATCTTAGAACACGTGCTGTATACTTCAAGATTGGGTCGGGACTGGATTTCAAACTGCGGCTAAAACCAACGGCCACCAACGCGTCCTATATGCATCTTTCTCTTGCATATGCGAAGACGAAGGAAGGTAACGGAAAATTTCAACAGAATCGCAGGACAGCTGACTGGACGATTCACACGGGACTCGAAGGTTAAATGTCTCGGACTAGCAAAATACTGGGAAAAGATAATCTGCATCCGCCTTGCAGGCAACAAAGAACAAAGAGTGAATTTAAAAATGGAATTCTTCTAACGAAACGTAACTATCTGAATTAATTTTAACCGATAAACGGACCGCGAGGTACAAATGCCTAAAATGCGCTGCAAAGCAGAGAACAGGCAGGGCCGGATCGAGCCCAAAATTTAAAATGACGACAGGACTTAAAGTTGATCTAACACGTCTCACACTGATTTATAATTTTAGTATACTCTAGGTCGTTGTATGGGACTGGGTTTGTTCTGACAAAGTGAAGGCCTACACTAGTACTTATAGTTGACCAACTATTTTGATACCGCCAAGAATCGCTGCCTCGCCTACAGAGCTAAATATCTTTTTAACTTGAGGCATCTCCATCGAAACAATGACAAAGCCGGAGATTGTGGTAAGGTATTGTTATAGCCATCTGTTTTAAGTCCGCCACTGTAGTTAATTCCAGCTCAGTCGCTCGGAAAACTTTGCAGAGGCGTAGAGTATTCAACCAAAATTTGAATCACCGCACTTCAGCGCCATCGAAAGAAGAATTAATAATGGAAGAAAAAAACGCTGAATTGGAAAAATACCCATTAGAATAAATAAAAATTCAAGAAGTATGTATCTACCAGTAAGAATTATAACTGATTTTCTATAATTAATAAAGCCATGGTAAAAACATCTATTCGCCTGAAAAGCCATTACAATATAATTCAATGTGAAATTAATTTAATCTCAATTCTTACAGAAAAGGGGCCTTGCATTTGCAAATTCCAGGGATTGGGAAGAACACCCAACTTATTTCCTCGCTGGACGCTAGCAAGACGAAGTTGTTTTTTTTATAAAAAAAGCAAGAAATGGCTTCTTCTTTTATTTTTGAAAATTTTCTTAAATAACCCACTCGTTGGCAAAAATTATTATGCAACGGTTATGCAACTGGCACATCTTTATAAAGTATCGTAAGTTGCATAACTACTTAGGTTTTGTTACAGTTTATAATTAACTAATTGTGTACGCACAATTATTGTATGTTGAACACGCTGCAATGTTCTGGGGTTAATGGTGGTGGCTGCTTCATGAATTCGATCTATAAGGTCTTCTTGACCCAAATTTCTAAAAAACTAGTTTCTGGATTTTTAGCTATTTTGTAAAATGTTTTCCTCTAAGTTGGGTTCCCTTATCCCTCTTATCACAGAATGACAGGGATGCCTTCTATTGGGAAAACGTATGGCATACACCCATGCAGCTTCGTTAAAATTTCCTTGACAGTTTCCTAAAACCCGTATCATGTCACAAAACTGTAATTAGGTTTCATACCTGTTGTTTTCTTCCTTTTAATAAATAAAAAATAAAATGTCTGCATATTCATATGCCGCGTACTCCATGGTACAGACAAATTATGGAAACTAAACACAAGTGAAATTAGAGTCTGTAATAAATCTGATGTCACAACTGACAGTCAAAATTTGACATTATAGTTATTAAGGTACTAAGGGCATTATGAGTAAAATAAGAGCCCAAGATTGTTAGTGTACTAACCGAGGGCTTTGGCCCGAGGTGTGTACAACAATCGCGGGCTCTTAGCTCATAATGCCCATAGTGCCTTCAAGGTTTTATGTCCTACCAATTTTCTTACCTAATTCATATTCATATTCAATTCATATAATTACTATGATATGGTATTTAAGATTGATCTAGTTAGCTGATCTAAGTTAGATTTGTGACATTAGCTGCGCTGTCATTAATTTTCATTGTGGCAGTGGTGCATAATAAAGTTGTATCCATGGAAACAAATACTGTTAATTTTTCATAATAACCCTAGTGTTCTTATGAAGAAAATAATTATTGCCCTGGAGCGTTATTTTGTATCTAAGATACCTTAAAATAGGGTCATTAATTTCAATTAATGTACCTACTGGTAGGACATAATAGTTATTAAGGTAATAAGGGCATTATGAGTAAAATAAGAGCCCAAGATTGTTAGTGTACTAACCGAGGGCCTTTGGCCCGAGGTGTGTACAACAATAGCGGGCTCTTAGCTCATAATGCCCATAGTGCCTTCAAGGTTTTATGTCCTACCAATTTTCTTACCTAATTCATATTCATATTCAATTCATATAATTACTATGCAATGGTATTTAAGATTGATCTAGTTAGCTGATCTAAGTTAGATTTGTGACATTAGATGAGCTGTCATTAATTTTCATTGTGACAGTGGTGCATAGTTTTTGAAATAAAGGTTGTATCCATGGAAACAAATACTGTTAATTTTTCATAATAACCCTAGTGTTCTTATGAAGAAAATAATTGCCCTGGAGCGTTATTTTATATCTAAGATACCTTAAAATAGAGTCATTAAGTTTAATTAATGTACTGGTAGGACATAAAGAATGTTTTTTTCTATTTTTTTATTAACTCCTATTTTAAATAGAACACCCGGTATATTATTACATTTTTCAATTCAGCTTAGAATTCTAGAGATAATTTGTCTCTTCAACTAATTCTCTATTTTTTACCATTTTTGTAGAATTTCTAATTTTTACTTCCTTTTACGATAAAGGAAGTATGGGATTTACCCCAAAAATTCGAAATTGAGTTTTCAACAGATCTTCACGTTTTAGAGTCCCCTGATCCCAAAAAACATATTTTTACTTCCTTTTACAATAAAGGAAGTATTGGATTCACCCCAAAAATTCGAAATTGAGTTTTCAACAGATCTTCACGTTTCACGCCCGTATTCATAGTCGTTCGCCAGCGGATCGTCGGCGACTCGCCAGAGTTTTGTTATGAATAGTATGTTGGCGGCACTGTACGTCTATGTCAAATTCGAGGTTAGCAGGTTAGATTTTGTGTCAGTTTCTGTCAAAACTGACTGAAAACCTAACCTGATCACCCCGAATTTGACATAGACGTACAGTGCCGCCAACATACTATTCATAACGAAACTCCGGCGAGTCGCCGGCGATCCGCTAGCGAACGACTATGAATACGGGTGTCAGAGTCCCCTGATCCCAAAAAACATATTTTTTTTCATTGGTCTGTGTGTCTGTCTGTCTGTGTGTCTGCCTGTCTGTCTGTGAACAGAAGAACGAAAAGCGGTATGGCGTTGAAACTTCATATATAAGTTTTGTGTACTATGCAGATGCGACAGCAAGCTTTTGAAGAAAGTCGCATAACCGGAAGTAGGTGTTTACTCTTGTGATTTTTCAGTTTTTTTCGATTTTTTCAAAAACGGCTCTAACGATTTTTTTCAAAACTTTACATTTTTATTACATTTTTAATGTGCATTGATGTGAGTTGAATACTTCTAAAGTGGGTTTCTTTTGTTTTTTTTCAATTTTTTTTATTAACTCCTATTTGAAATACAACACCCGGTATATCATTACATTTTTGAATTCAGCTTAAAATTCTAGAGAAAATTTGTCTCTTCAACTAACGCTCTATTTTGTACCGTTTTCGTAGAATTTGTAATTTTTGACAAATGCTTAAAAATAAAAAATCAAATGTTTGGCTGATTATAAGATCACTGTAAAAGGAAGTTGTGTGAGTGTATCACACCAGATTTTTTTTTATTTTCTGTTCATATCAGGTCACCATGAATATGCATTGTTATGTTTAATTTTAACAAAATTTCTTATCTTTTGACACCATTTCAAAAAAACGAAATGCGAATAAAAACAAGTTAGTCAATAATTTTTATTTGAATGTATTTTCTGTTGATAAAATATGCGTTTTATTTAAGTTTTCTTTATAGTTCCTTGTTCCAAGTATAAAAACAATGTAGAAGACGACAACAAAAGCTTAATATGTGGGGAATTATGTGAAACAGAGTATCATGCTTCTTTTGTTAAACTGTGCTGAAACTTAATAAAAATAAAGAACTGAAAAATATTGCGTATTGGTTATTGAAACGGGCCAATTCGTGCCACCTGTATTTACCTATTTCATACCTTTTATTATATATCCAATTAGTGATAAAGCTCAGCAGTATGTGTTCTTATGTTTATTTACGTAGTATCGCACTATAAGTAAGAAATGCTGTGTGCGCGACCGCGAACTATAGAGTCCCGAGTGTTACGTGAGAAAATGTGCTAACAATGCAAGTTAATTCGGAGAACAAGAAGCAGCGGAATTGAAACAACACTGAAATCTGCAAGGGAAGGCATTCGCGCTCAAGTGGGTGAACATCGCCGATCGCCTGGTGCGCTCCTAAATTAATAGAGCGCGGGTTGACCTTTTAAAAGGGTCGTTAAGGTTGTGCGAGTGCAAACCGCAGAAGAAGGGCAACGTTAGCCGAGCCCCAGGTGCAAGCTATTCAAGTAAAGCAGCCCAGAAGCGAGACTGTGATGTTCCAGTCCGCCATTGCTAGAAGCGGCGATTTCGACCTAAAGAAGCCATCCAACGTGGTTCCCGTTTTTTGATAAACCTATACAAGGTTAGTTCCTGCTTGTAACCTCGCGACGAAATAAGAAAGCAGTTAGCAATTGTAGTAAATAATTACGCAACTGCTGGCAAGGTGCTCGCTGCCTGATAATGGGGAAGTACCGGCAGTGCATCACGTCATATGCTAACTCGGCAGATCGGGTTTCCATGAATCGAGGCACTATAAAGAAACGACTTCGGGTTCAACTTATTGGTGCGCGTAACTATTTCATACTTTGCGTTTGTGAACTTTGTATTCGCACAATTAACTGAATTTGAAGCATTTAATTAATATATTTTCTCATGCGCAGTGCGCCATTGTTTTTATGTATTTGCTTGCATGTATTTGTGTCTTTTTAATTTTCTTACAGATTATATGTATTCATGTAAACTGTTGGGTTTTTATTACTATTGATGTTTGCATTTGTCAGTACAAACTTTCCAGTGCCACTGTCAGCCCAGTGGCACTGAATATTAGTTTCCCTAAGCTGCACTGACGATGTTAATAGTCTCATCAATAGTCTCACAAACCTATTTAGAACCGGATTCGATTATTAAACAGAATTATTTAACAGAATTTCTTATCTTTTAACACCATTTCAAAAAACGAAATGCGAATAATAAAAACAAATTAGTGAATAATTTTTATTTTGAATGTATTTCCTATTGATAAAATATGCGTTTTATTTAAGTTTTCTTTATAGTTCCTTGTTCCAAGTATAAAAACAATGTAGAAGACGATAACAAAAGCTTACTATGTGGGGAATTATGTGAAACAGAGTATCATGCTTCTTTTGTTAAACTGTGCTGAAACTTAATAAAATTAAAGAACTGAAAGATATTGAGTATTGGTTATTGAAACGGGCCAATTCGTGCCACCTGTATTTACCTATTTCATACCTTTTATTATATACCCAATTAGTGATAAAGTTCAACAGTATGTGTTCTTATGTTTATTTACGTAGTATCGCACTATAAGTAAGAAATGCTGTGTGCGCGACCGCGAACTATGGAGTCCCGAGTGTTAAGGCGCTAGTGTTACGTGAGAAAATGTGCTAACAATGCAAGTTAATTCAGAGAACAAGAAGCAGCGGAATTGAAACAACACTGAAATCTGCAAGGGAAGGCATTCGCGCTCAAGTGGGTGAGCATCGCCGATCGCCTGGTGCGCTCCTAAATTAATAGAGTGCTGGTTGACCTTTTAAAAGGGTCGTTAAGGTTCGGCGAGTGCAAACCGCAGAAGAAGGGCAACTTTAGCCGAGCCCCAGGTGCAAGCTATTCAAGTAAAGCAGCCCAGAAGCGAGACTGTGATGTTCCAGTCCGCCATTGCCAGAAGCGGCGATTTCGACCTAAAGAAGCAATCCAACGTGGTCCCCGTTTTTTGATGAACCTATACAAGGTTAGTTCCTGCTTGTAACCTCGCGACGAAATAAAAAAGCAGTTAGCAATTGTTGTAAATAATTACGCAACTGCTGGCAAGGTGCTCGCTGCCTGATAACGGGGAAGTACCGGCAGCTCATTACGTCATATGCTAACTCGACAGATCGGGTTCCCATGAATCGAAGCACTATAAAGAAACGACAACTTCGGGTTCAACTTATTGGTGCGCGTAACTATTTCATACTTAGCGTTTGTGAACTTTGTATTCGCACAATTAACTGAACTTAAAGCATTTAATTAATATATTTTCTCATGTGCAGTGCGCCATTGTTTTTATGTATTTGCTTGCATGTATTTGTCTTTAATTTTCTTACAGATTATTGTATTCATGTAAACTGTTGGGTTTTTATTACCAATGGTGTTTGCATTTGTCAGTACAAACTTTCCAGTGTCAACGGGCTGACCTCAATAATATTAGTTTCCCTAAGCTGCACTGACGATGTTAATAGTCTCATCGCTCACCGACTGGATAAGCTAGCGAACCAGGGCATTGTAACGTAATAATTCAGTAGGTGTAGGGCTAGGCAAAAGGCCGTGTTACGTTATGCACGAAACATTTCTTGAACAACTTGAAGTTTGTAACAAACCCACAAACCTATTTAGAACCGGATTCGATTATTAAACTAAATAACAAAACCACAAATAATTTTTTTATTAAAACTGAATACATATTTACTCTTCAAAGTGCATTATCCTTTTTAGTCTTCTTGTAGATACTTTTTTTCAATGTTCCTTTCTTGCAATCTGGGTACAGTCTGTGATGTTCTTGAACACAACGCAACACAAATTGCTTTTGCTCCTTATCTACAGTCAGTAGTACTCGATGAGTTCACGATAATCACCTCTCAGTTTTGCTTTATCTAATTCACTTTCATAGAAGCCCAACATTTCTTTAATTTCCGACTCATTGAAAAACACATTTTTTTGCCACTATGAAAATTATTGGCATCGACACTTTTCCACCTTTCCCTCAAATGATTAAAAAGTGGTATGTCCGGACTGCTGGTTACATCACGTACTTTACATTCAAATACACATCGTAAAATATATGTGATGCCGGCACGGGATATAACAACTCCCTGTCCAATTTTTATATAAGTAAGACACATGCCTCATTCAAACGGCCAGTGTTTGAGGCAGTTGTGTCGTTGCAGTTCTCTGTCTGTTTTACATCGTCTTTAATACCCCAATGCGTTCAAGCAATTCAAACAGCATTCGCTTGTTCTTTACCAGTACTATTTTGTAATTTTGGACAATAAGTATTGTAGGGATATCATCCTTAAAAATTTAATTGTTTCAGAACGTTCTCTTCTCTTCTTCTCTCTGTTTCTATGAATATAAATCTATTAATAGAGAGTTCTTCGGTATTGTGGCCAAGTGCCTCTACTGTCGCTTGAAGGATGTATACAGAATCTCTTACACTCAGCTGATCTCTATCCAAAGCAGCCACTAATTTTGTCGTAATAAAATCATTGGTACCTCGCCGTACAGCATTCTGCATTGATGTACTCTTAGTCTGTACTAAAAACTCGCCAACGTCTATTTATCTGAACTTGGAAATGCCTTCTGAATCTTCAGATAATGAAAAAGGACGTACAGCAGAAGATGTTGTTTCTCTTACATTTTCTCTTTTTCTAATTTTCTTTGCCTCGTCCTTTTTTCTTTACGTGAAGTTTTCGGTCTGCTCCTGCAAGGTAGCCTTTATGTCCTGGCTCTCTCTGTTGAAGTAAAAACATTCTGTCTTTTTCCAACTTGATTGTTTGTAAAGCATTGGCATGTGCGTTATCATGTGACGCTAGCGCCGGCCGAAATCGTATTTTTACGCTCGAATTTCACCGCCGCCAAAACTTCGTCACAAATTATCTGAAAGCATCACCGAGGCACGAAGAAACAATCGAGGTGCGCGGGGTCACGAGCCGTCGTCGTTCAGCGCATTCCTGCCTAAAATCCTGCACCGATTACGGTGATGGGTAATGTATAAATACAGGTATCGTACGTTGTGACTTCACTTGCATCCAGCGTTCCGAAACGGCGCTCCCGCCTTGGGCCTCCTAAGGCTCAAGTCCTGATCCCGTCCGAAGCACCTTTTGACTTTCAGTCTTTGAACCAATCTTTCCCAAAAATTCCCGAATTCCTGTTGGAGATCAAAGTGGCTCATTGATTTAAATGGCTGTGGTCTCCGCAGATCCGATTCAAAAGCTATCTTGCCTATAACCCAGACGTGGCTCGTTGATTTTATACGCCTGTATGGGGTTTGGATACCTTTTCCCTTCGAATTCGACGTTGTCTAAAACTCGTACGTGGTTCGTTGATTTTATACGCCTGTTAAGAGTTTTAGACCTCCTTGAAACCGCTTCCCGAAGACATTCACTCAATTCAATTAAAAAGCGAGGCCCCCCAGGTCTTTACATAAATTTAAACCATTTGTGAGGTTAGGTGCCCGCAACGAACCCCCGTAGTTAATGTACCCGTAAAGATTCAGAGCTTCACTCACCTGGAGGAATCTCCGGCGTATAAACTTCCCGAGATCTAAGCCGAAAATTGCGAGGTTAACATGGTACCAGAAGTAATTCATGTAGATTAAAGGGGTTTTACTCACCTTGCATAACGTAGCTAACCAGCTCCCAGTTACTATCTAGAAGACCCTTGAATTTAAGCACAAGCTTTAAAAACGTAAATTTGGTTTGGTAGTCATTAGCCGGCACAGATGATATTTAATTCTGCCGTCTTTCCACTTGTCACACGAGATTTTACGGGCACTGCAGAATAGCTTCGACGCAACGAGATTACGACCTACATCAAGTTCAATCACAACACCCCCAAAATAAAAGAAAATATAACCTTATTTAATACCCATGATAAATGTAAACAAACTAAACCTAGTTTCTCTGTTTCCAGTTTAGCCGGGTAGAGGATGCTTTCGCCAACTACGATCTTCCTGGTCCTACGGCCTAACTTACCCAGGAAAGACATTAAAATTCAGATCTTGTATTTGAAAATACATGGAATATTTTAGTTATTATTTTAAACTGTAAATAGGTATATAAAATAAACCGCTTTATTTGATGTGTACTTGATTATATATTTGAGTTAACCAGACTGAACCCTGGCATCTGCTATCCGGTTGTAAAAAGTCTCATTAGAACATTAAAAGTGGTAATTATTTAAGCCTGAAAAGAATAAGTAGTTACCAATGAAATTCTAAAAATAATAATACTTAATAAACAACAATTAGTAAGTGCAGACCGTTATAATCAAATACATTGTCCAAATTATTTATAAATTCATCTTCACGGCGCTTACGTTATCTTCACATTTTTTTGCAATTTTTTCAATATACACGACACTCACAAACCACAAGCAGGGCCGTAGCTACAGGCTTGGGGGCCCTGGGGCAACAAATAATTATGGGGCCCCCATGTTATCTTCCCCTTTACCTCTACATCACTTTCACTTAGTAAGGCTTTTTTAATAGTGTTACTATTTGGTGATTTTTTTTCTGTTAAGATAGAAGAATGGGTATTTAAAACAGACAAAACACATATTTACTTCACATTGAGTTTAATATAAAACTGTATTTAACGTTTAAACAGGCTAAGTTTAGCTCAAAACTTTTTAAAGACAATTTCGTAAAAAAATTTTCTCCGTCTTCGGGGGCCCCTATGTTCGGGGGCCCTGGGGCACTGCCCCGGTGGTAGCTACGGCCCTGACCACAAGATTAGCACTTTCACTTACAGTTAATTTTACCTCCCGTATGTTATGAAACTTCCAGCACTTGTCTATTTGATGGTAATTTGTGTCCAATTATTTGGAGTTTTAAATCTCATATTAAAAACACATGTTCCTTGGAACTGCATAATTGCTGTGACATTATACCTATTAGAGTAGTGAACCAAACACACGTGCGACACGAGCGATAACAGATAAAGAACTGACAGCATGACAAGTCTGGACACGTTATTTATGCAAGTTTGTGCTCAAGTCCGCACGCTTCAATCACAGCAAAGTTTTGAGTTTTAGAGTAATTTGAACAAAATTGGAGGGTGGTGGGCGTTCAAAAATGTTGAAGTCGGAAAATAAGGGATACCCTAATATTACATGCTTTATTATTATTACTTTATACAACTATCATATGTAAAACAACTAATCATTGTCACTCTCTAATTGTTTGCGTGTAACTAAAAGTCCCTTTTCCCATAAATCCGACACAATCTGCATTTTGTCTGTATCGTCGCTTAAAGGTAAAGAATCAACTTTCACAAAGCATGGATAACTGTGAAGGAGAAATTTTACGGCTGGTTCTAATGTTGAATCGATAACCATGAACTGTTGTTCTTCGCCATGGTAGTACTTGGCGTTTTCTGTATTATAATATATGCGAACAGCATCTGCTTCGCCTTCTTCCTCTTCTTTCATAACACGTACGCAGTGGTAACGCAGCAACCTAACCTCAACATCTAACGTGATTTCCACTTTATTGTACGTCGTTCCATTAACCATTCTCTCCCCATTTTCATGAACCATACAAAGCTTCTCTTGTTTCGAAGGAACAGGTGGCATAGCATCCCACATGAACTGCTTCCCCAACTGATCTGCAGCAGCATCAACATCAACGTATTGAGCCATCTTAGCAAACAGTTTCCTAACTTTCCCCACGACTTCGTTTCGTTGTTGGCTGGAGTTTTCCACGTTAGCTAAACCGACGTGCTGTAAATACTGCAAAGGCAAACCTTCCCTGTAAACATAGATATTAGTTTTGTACTTGCAACGAAGCTGCCATTTTCTAACATTACCTAAATTCAACATCTTCCTGAGCAGCCGCTGCTAATGCCGGTTTAAGAACGTGCTCTAAGAGGTCTACATATGCAGTTTTCTGATACACGGAAACGGTGATATGGAGAGAGTGCGCATCTGGATCTGTAGAACCCTCATGTATTGTGCCTCTCGGAAAGTATAGTAAGTCACCTGCCTCCAATGTCACTTCTTTAATGGGGGCTTTTAGAGCACTACGATCTAAATTTTTGCTGGAGAATCTGGGCAATACTTCTGATTTAGTCCTTAAAAGTAATAATACGTTGATTAATCTTAAATGTTCACTTGTATTATATCAGGAATGGTACAAAAACCAGAGATAAACGCAAAAAAGTTGTCCTATTTTATAAATTTTGGTTCAGTTTTTTAGCTTTCTTTTAAATATATAATTATAGTTAACAATTATATCTAGTTTTTGTGTCATTTTTTTTTGTTAAAAGTGGAAATATGTTTTTCAGTTTCTGTTAATTTTTAATCTTCAATTAAAATTCAATATGAAAAACTAGAGTTAAATTTATTAAAACAGTTGAAACCAGGATGAGTAGCATGTAGCTTACAGCTCTTTTTCTATGTTCTTCAATTGATAAACTAGTAATCAATGCAAAATATAGAATATCATTTACTCTCTATTTAATTTGAAGTTAATATACTATAAAGGTTATTTATGTTAAATATTATGATTATTATATAATTTAATTTAATAAAATACACCCTCTACACATATTTTTATTTTTATTTGATATCAAATTTTTACTGATTAAAAACAAATAATTACCTATAACCGTATCAATAGGTTCATTGAATCTGTGTCTTGCGCTTTTTAGTATTGCGCACATCTGCAATTACAATAAATTATGGCTAGCTCAATTTTTTTCGATAGACATGGACTCAAATCTGGTTGGGTTCACCTGTATGTACAAAATAAAAATCCCCGTGATACGCCACTGGGCTGTGAAATTTAGAAGTAGCAACGCGCAAACTCTTACTGCGCCGTCAAATTTAATCCATCAACAAATAGATTTAATGTGCGGTTCGTTTTTGTGTAATTACAGTGAATTCAAACGCAAATCTATGAACAAATTATCAGGTATTTATTCAATTTATGGTAATTTCGCGGGTTAATCTCTCTTTTCTTTCCAGTGTTCTTTGTTTCATGACGTAAAAGGACGCGGCTTGGGTGAATTCAGATGTTATCCGCTCCACTAACCTCACAATTCTAATCTGATTATTTATTGGGTAAATAATTTGTCTGGAGACTAGGATATGCCGGCTGCTTAATCGCAATGGTAACGTCTCGCTGGTACATACATTTGTGGCTCCTCAAGCTATCAATGACGTTTTTACAATACTTAAAATTTCTAGGTGGTCGATTCGATCTTCGGGAAGAAGCCCTAAGCTGAATCTTCTCTGGAAGTCTCTGCCTGCGATGTAGATGATGCTGGCCTTGGTGCTGCAGCTCCCCACGATGCCTTGCAGTCGTCAGCTCTGGACTAGCTCCCCTGGTTTAGTTGTAGTCGAACCTCGTAAATTCCAGATGGCCACGACTCACGCTCGGAAACTGGCTTTGGTGATGAAATAATTTTTGATCGTGGAAAACGTTGCCCACACGTTGACTTATTCTTCAAATTTTGCTTAACACGATGGTGTAATTATTTTTTTTTATTATTTTAATGATAAATATGTTAAATTTTAATTTAAATGAAGACACAAATTCAACAGGTTTGCAGATAATTTATTTCAATTGTTTAATGCCCAGTTCGTTATAAACAAAAACACATCAGAAATACAAAAACCGGAAATTGAACTGATTCAAATTAAGTACTGTTACAATTAAAATGCTTAAAACTAATTACTTTCACAATAAAATCCTATTCATTAAAATTGTCCTTTCAATCTTGTAATTACTGTCTTAATGTCACTCACATTGCACAATTTAACTGTCCTTTCAATTATTTGTTGTACTGACTTAGTGGTTCATTTCGCGCACTTCCTTTCTACCTACTTGCAGTTCAATTAAGTGTCTACTTTTCTTCCACTTCCAAATCCTGGTGTTAATTTCACCAAATTTTGAATGTCGTTGATCCATGTTATAATTTGCCTTTAGATCTGTTATTGTGCTCTTTTGCACTGTATTTGTAACATTCTGTCCTTTATACCTTTATTTAAAAAGTTCATAGAACTGTACTTATTTAATTAAACTGATATGTAAATTTATTTAACCCGCATGTAATAAATCCCTTTGGTGATAGATTTGTTGAGTTTTGATTGGCTTTCCTTTGCACCAACCTCTTAATTTACGTTAATTGATATTTCTGTGACTCTAATTTACAAATTGAGCTCTGCCTTATGGCCATTTAATTTTGAAATAATTTCATTTAATATCGGCAATGCTTGACCGATGTAATCATGAATTTCTAATGTGACTTCTTGCAGTTGCCTGCTTACCCCAGCTCTGTGCTTTACTGACTCACTTTAAATTATTGATTCTGCAAGCAGAGTTGTGTAACGGGCGAAAAACCATTTCAATACAGTGATTTTTTAAAAACTGAATTGCAGCAGGCCCTGGACAACCTGAATCAGTTTGCAATAGGTACTGAAATGCATTGTCAATCTATATCAAATTCGAGGTTAGTAGGTTAGGTTTTGTTTATCATTTGTCACACACTGATGCTAAACTTAACCTGCAAAATCTCGAATTTGACATGGACAGACAACACACTTCAGTACTGCCAACTGATTCTGGCCATGCAGAGCCTACTGCAATTCAGATTTAAAAAAATCACTCTGTACAATGAAGTTTCAAGTAGTGACGATACCATAATAAATGTTCGTTATAAGCGATCGTTTGCTATAAGTCAAAATTTCAAAAAAACTTATTCAACATTTATTTACATAAGTTCTAATGAGAAGTTTTTTATTGTTATTAATTATTCCAAAAATTAAACACTTGAATGCACTTTAAATTAATACTATGTCAACTGTTATGGTAGGTACTAGGGATGTTCCGAATACTCGTATTCGTATTCGTATTCGCGAGTATTCGCTATATTATCAATATTTGTATTCGTAATCATATTCGCCAAAATTAACACGAATACTATACGAGTATTTGACATTAAAATTATAGAAATATAGATAAGAATTTTAATAAAAATATAAAACAGGTATTCATACATTAAATAAAACATTTTTTTTTAAATATTAACCATTCTATAACATTAAATAAAAAACAAAACTATTTTCCATACTATTTCTAAAATGTGCAGCGCGTACAAAAACGATGTTGATGTTGATATTATTCACTCAAGGTCATGTATTCGTATTCGTATTCGCATTCGCGAATATTCATAAGAGTATTTGTATTCGGTATTCGTATTCGCGAATACGAATTTTTGTATATTCGGAACATCCCTAGTAATAATAATAATAATAATAATAATAAGTTTATTGTACTGTACAGTATTCGTCAACAAAATAACATTAATATGTTTGGATACACATAATAAACTCATCGACGTTGTAGAAAACGTGTTGCTTCATGAAGGATTTCAGTTTCGTTGTGAACCCATCGTCCTTCCACTCCTTGGGGCACCTATTGTACCAGCTGACTCCACGACTTAAGTAGTCGGTAGTTATCATTCTGCTGTTGGGTCCTTCCAGCAGATCGTGTCCTCTCGTGAAGTAATCATGTTTACTTCCTCTTGTTGCTAGACCGTGGCGACGTTCAATGTGGATGTCCGTGAGCGTCTTAAAGATGTACATCGACACAACTGTCAGGATACCGTACTTGGAGAAGAGGGGTCTGCAGGATGTTCGCCTACTTACGTTTGCTATACTACGCAAAGCCCTCTTCTGCTCAATTAATATTTTCTGAATATGAGTTGTGTGACCCCATATTTCTATTGCATAGGCAAGTCTGGAATGGAAGAGCGAGTAGTATGCAGTTTTAGCCGCAGCTTCACTTGAGGTCTGACGAATTCGTTTGATGGCGAAGTTGACCCTTGACAATGCAAGGCTGAGGTCCTCCACCTGCGCTTTCCAAGAGAGCCGCGAGTCCACCGTCACACCGAGGAGTCTAACTGGTTTATCAGCATCCAGCCACCTATCCGTGGTGTAGTTTATCCGACTTGTCTTTTCTTTATTTAGCAATAGTTCGTTGCTGACGAACCAACCATCCGCTGCCTCGATAGCATTTGCCATGTTTACGTTCAAGTCATTTGTGGTTTCTCCACTAGTGGTTAGGTACATACTACTCTTTTAAGTGGTCCGATATTGAATGCGTCGTATTCTTAAGCAATCATATGAAATGAACAAACACTCGCTAACAAAACAATAGTATAAAACTAGCATTCTACAAAGTAAATGCACTAAATCATGCATTAATTAAAATTAGGTTTATAACAATGAAATTTATTAATATTAGAAGTCTATAGACTTGAAATACCTACTTCCAAATACTTTGATAATCTGAGAAAAAAATCTTTTTAACTAAAATTCAGTCTTAAAATCTCTTCTAAAAGCATATTATACCATTGCACAGTGAGGCCAAATCCCGAAAAGCTAGCCAAAAATTGAAAACTCGAGTAATTGATCTGAAATTTATTACTCAGGGATTTTCGTTGTCACTGAATATAAATTCGTTATACGAAAATTGCGGATCCAATATGACAAATGCAGACATTAAAAACGCTTATACTTTAAACAAAAAATTATTTTATAACAAAATTGGATTCTGTTATATGTATATGAATTGCAAGAATAGAAATATTGAGAGTCAATAAGAAAATTAAGAAACAATTTATTTATTTTTTAAATCATTTTATCTTCAAGGTTTGCAGAAAAAACAAGTTTCTTGAGAATTATTATCGAAATAATTAAATGAAAATTAGTACAGTGATATATAAACAGATAAATTAAAATTATGTCACAGTAAATATAAATAAATAAATTAATAAAATTATTGTAAATATACAAAATTACTTATTTATAACAACTTATATTACAAGAAAAAGTTTCTTGCATCATCATCAACAGATGAAAAGTTTTAATTTGTATTTGTATCTGCCGAACTTTCTGAAAAAGTATTTACATATAAAGGGTGTTTTAAAAAGAATTACATCTAGTATGCTATGAACTTCCCATAATGCAATCTAAAATTTTATTTGAAATTGGCAAGACTGTAAGTCTATGTCAAATTCGAGGTTAGCAGGTTAGGTTTTGTGTCACTTTTGACACAAACTGACGCAAAACATAACCTGTTAACCACGAATTTGACACAAACTGACGCAAAACATAACCTGCTAACCTTCAATTTGACATAGACTTACAGTCTTGCCAATTTCAAATAAAATTTTAGATTGCATTATGGGAAGTTCATAGCATACTAGATGTAATTCTTTTAAGACACCCGGTACTATTTGCCCAGATGGAGGTAATAACACGTCAACAATTTCTGCTGATAATGATTGAAGCGGTTTAAGATGTAATTGCCGACAATTTGAAATGTATGGATCAGATGTAACTAATAATCGTAAAAAAATATCTTCCATGGTTTTTGCTCGTAAATATTTGCTCAATTTTCACAAATGTAGAGCTATCGATTTAAATTTTGGTATACATACTTACTAGTATTATGTACTGCAGTAATAGGAAAAATTTGATAAACTACACTTGACTACTTTACCTATCTTTCAAAACTTTTTTTAGCTCAAACTTCGTTATCTGTAATTTTTTTTTAAATTTTAGGTTATTATTTGAAAGACAATTAAAATACACAAAAATAATGTACTCCAAGTTCATAAGCGGAAGAGCAACCGTTTACCTTAAAATGCTTATGAAAGGTTTTTGGTTGTCATTAAGACATGCAATTATCAAGTAGCCATGATCACAAAAACAATGGGTAATGATTGTAATCTACTAAACAACAACAAGAAATCAATTAACGGCGTTGGTGACATAAATTTTTTGTCTTTTGTGCTTACGAAAATGCTGCGACATAACGAACCTTTCAGCATTGGAGAATTAGTTATATAGCAGCATTTTCTTAAACATAAAAGAACAAATTCTTATGTCACTAACGTCATTAATTGATTTAACATTGTTTTTGTGATCATGGCTACTTGATAATTGCACGTAATGACAAGCAAAAACCTTTGATGAGCATTTTAAGGTAAACGGTTGCTTTTAGGCGTAAGAACTAAGAGTACATTATTTTTGTGCTTTTTAATTATCTTTCAGGTAATAATCTAAAATTTCAAAAAAATTTACAGACTACGAAGTTATAAGTTTTCAAAGATAGGTAAAGTGCCTTTTACACTGAAGTCTAATTTATGATTTTTTTTATTAGTGCAGAACATAATAGTAAGCATGTGTACCAAAATTCAAATCGATACCTCTACATTTGTGGAAATTAATAAAAAAATTAAAAGTTGAACTTCAAGGCCCTATAACTTCTTACTGAAGGGCCTTTGTACTAAGGTATATTAGGTTTAATCGACTTATTATAACGTAAGGAATCTATGACTAATCGGTGTCCCATTCCTTTTGGAACACCCTGTA
>OW679197.1:165789306-165916290 GCA_940337035.1 Agriotes lineatus | reverse complement strand
TAAAATAAGGTTAAACGTGAGTCATGCTTCCGAAGTTAGTGTTAAACTTCTTCAATTTTATAGAGAAATTCTAAATACAACGTCCTTGCCTCTGTGTTAATACACTAACCAGCAGCTTAAATAATTATTACGTTCGTTATCATAGAATACAATGCAGAAACTAACAATTTAAGCCAACGGTGGTACAATGAATTTCAGAGATAACCACAAATCTCATATTATTACAAAATTTACGCCACATTAAAGCGGTACAACTAACATCCACATGCAAGCAGCAACCACACTGCACAACTTGCAAACTTAACGTGATACAACACATGCTGCTAATTATTGTAGCATTAAGGTTTTCAGTATAAAAATTTGTGGCATTTTGTATGCATTATTAAACTGCCGAGGTTTTAGTTTTATTTCCAAGTGCAGAAACGCCCCGGCAGTTCGTTAACAGCCATTGCTTTAAAGAGAGTTAAATAAAAGGAACGGACTGGATTGTTAATTGGAGGAAAAACAATTGAAAACAAAAGCGCACGTCACCATTAGCAAATACAAAACCGTTTTAGCACGGAACTTCTGCATACATTTAGCAGTTAATAAAGTCTGTAGAGCTTCCAACGCGAAATTAAGAATTAACTTTGATCCGATCTTTAGCGCTTGCATTTAACTGACGGTATTCGTTCTCACGTTTCCTGCGAGTTACTCACAGAATTTAAGCAGCTTTTCGCTAATTCATAAAATTAAACAGCTGCTTTAATTTCGTAGCCACTTAAAGTCAAGCATTTCATTATGTCGCGAAATTGTCGCCGGTAAGTGCACATGAAAGCTAAATTACTTGTTTGCTTCTGCAGAATAATAAAATACAAAGTGCCCCTACAGCAGGTGATCGCTCCCCTTCAAGCAAATAAGTAGAGTCGTAAAACGAGGATTGATTAGCGATTCGAAGCTTACTACAATACAGAATGTCAGAACGTATAATACGCACAGTGAAACTAGAAATTAATTCCTTGCAGTATTATTAAATGTTGTTGCTTGTACTTCATATTACCAAATTGTTTTGCTACACGTTAATAGATACTACAACTTCAAAGTATATTATAAATTCTCTTACACATGTAGTAGAAACAAAATCCTATAAATACTGACACCTCACAGATCGTCGGTACGCACCTCCGTTTTTATATGAGAAACAACAGTAGAAACAATGATTTAAATTAAAATTAGAGCATCAACAAGTCGAAATCCCCTAATTCTATCGTTTCCGGTAACATTTCCAGGTGAGAAACAAGGAAATGATCTCAGGTCAGACTCCCTTTCTTGAAAAAACAAACTGGGCTCGTGATATTAATACACAGGTTTTGAATCAGTGCTTAGAATATAGTAGGTATAATAGGAATGAGGACACTCACGAAATAGTAGAGCTAAATGGCTATGACACAGATATATTGCAATGGTCTTAGGCCCTACAACTCAACTCTGATAGCATTGCCAAATTAATGAAAATTTCACTAAGGCCAGGGTGAGATATTTTATATAACTGGAAGGCTAAAACTTGAATTTAACAGGATGAATGCATTTGTAAAGAGATGCCAGTAATGGCAGATTAATTAAATAAAGAACGCAATAAGCAACGCTCAATTTGCACAGGGATCTAAGTTGACTGTAAGATCAATTTAAAATAAGAGGTTTGTGTAAAGGTAATAGCCGAACTAAAAGAGATTATTAATTACAAAAAGGATTGCAAAGGCAATGAAATGAAGCGTAGAATTCTTGTAAAGTTAGACAGTGAAATTTTGTCAGGGTTTTAAAAGAAAGGTGTAAGAATAAGCTAGATAAACCAATGAACGTTGCAACGAGCAGCTAAGAAGGCAGGAATTAAGACATATAACGGAAATTGTAAGAATCAGCAAGACAGGGTAAAAAGCGAAGAAAAGCAGACAACAGGTTGACCAAAAATCGTGAGTAAAAGTAGACAGGTGAATTCGAAGGAAGCCTTGGTGCAGGAAGTACTCTAACTTAAATAATCAGTGCAGTGGCGCGTGTGAACCATTAAAAGCAATTAATAAAAAACGTCAGTGGCGCTAAGACACGGTTAATTAGTTATAAATGTAAACAATTATATTAAGGATAAGAATTTTATAAATAGTTTTAGTTGTAAGCAAATTTAGTGTTAAAAGTAATCAATTTGAACTTGGTCAATATTAGTTTTTATTAATATTCCCCTTGCAATTGTTTATGACGGATTGTCGAGGAGAACAAAAAAATAAATTGTAAGAATTATTGTGTTGAAATGTGCTCCACTTTAAACTAATTTCTCACATAATAAATAAACAGTTATCAGCATAAAAGGTATACAGTTCTACTGAGAGCATGTCCAAGGTGGTGTGGTAGTATTTGCAGAGATTTCCGCTACAAAGAAGTGAAAAGTTCTTTGAAGCTCCGTTACGATTACCTAGTAGCCGATGCAGCCCAAGCTCCAATCTCTGCGTGGAGCCAAGCGAGTCAACACAGCCCAGAGGGGAAGGTACCAGGTCATAGAGCAGCCTTCTAAGAACATGTCCCAGGAGTTTCATTAGAATCAGCCCCATAGCAGCCCAAGAATTGCATCAGCGTGTTACGTGTAATTTTACATTTAGATGCAGTCAAGAATTGTTATGTATGATTTTCGCTTAAATACATTCAGATGTAGTTTCGAGATTTAGATTGACATGTAGTTCTTAGGTGTAGATTTGGTTGCATACTCACTTTTGCATTTTTGGATGATTTTGGAAAACCTTAAAATTCTAGGGGATTTTAATACAATTTTCAAAATACATTGATAGTACTATTTCCGGCGGCCATTTTATGAGACTGATTTCGTGAGATTATTTCCTTTTGGAGCTGCATGTGATTTTGGATACTTCACTTATGTGTATCAAGTAATTTCCAAAAATTAGCGGTAGATTCTGTGATCAACCCTAGGAAACCCTAGTGTTATATTGCTGAAATGACGCCAGTTGTACTGGGATGATTATGTATTTCTGCAATTCACTCACTTGAGGCCATCCAACAGCTCTGGTATGTTATTTGTGCTTCCGTTGGACGTCGAATTCGGATATCGTCTGATTTTCAGGCTTCGTTCGTAGCCCCCTAATTGCTACGTTAGTACTCCTGTTTCGTTTACGACCTTTTGGGGTTCAATTATCGCTTGCCACGCACCTGGAGGACCCCCACGCGGTATGTGCACCCTCAATCCATGTGGTAGCCTTTGAACGCACGGCTTCTCCCCAGTGTGACAACCACGAGGTTTTTTTCCCCCGATGCAAGAACATGTTGCACTTGAGGTTATTTCCAACTAGAGGACATCTCCGTGGTGCAAACCCTGCATGGCTGTTCTGTCGACGCCACTGCACTACTGAACAACTCCAGGTATCTATCTACTAGCGTTTGTTCGTCCCATCGTTTAGACTGAAATACGGATCGTGCTAGTGTTATGAAGTTTTATGCGTCGTGTCATACCTTTCATGCTGGCGATATCCCTTACAGTTTTATGTGCGAAATTCTATGTAACTGCGAGACGCAGCAAGTGCAATTATTTAGGATTATTTAGGTGGAATAAGTTATGTACACTGTTGAAGCATCATATTTAATATTTACTTGAGAATAATCCTAGAAATTGTTCGTGGCATTAGGAGCTGCAGCCAGGTTAATTTAAGTCTTGCTCATCTCCCGCTGTCCAGCAATCTATCATACTTAAGATCCTAATCTTGGATTTGCATGTCATTTGTAAATACCATCTGCAATTTAAAACGGATGTCATTAGTTTATTGGTAGAGCTTTCGGCGAAATGCAGCTCTCTCTTGCGATGGTCGACCATTCCTTCCCCTACTCCTAAAGGGGTGGTTTAACGAGTGTCCGAGTTTTCTTGGGCTCGAAGAAACAGACACGACCAGAGTCACGTTAAGACACCGAGAGATATACATCTCCTCTATAATCAGTACCGGCAATTTTAAATTTGTAATTATACAGTCCGCTTTTAGTGTTACATTGGTGTATATATTGTAAATAAAGTTTTATTACAATTATATTCGTTGTGTTCAATCAGTCACGACCGCGACGACTTGCGTGATTCTCCGCCGGTATTTTGTTGTGCCCGTAAGGTTCGGGTCGCAACATATTTTGGTCATATCGAACCGAATTTCGAACCAAGTACACCTTGGATTCAACGTCTTCATCTGAAGAGGATCATCTGTATCCACATTTGCCGTGTATGGCATTCATCGGAGGAAGCTGCAGCATCATTACGAGGCCAGTGGAGTTCCCAGTACCTACAAAAAGCGTCAACTTCTTGGGGTGAGTGGTCTCCAATCCTACCGTTTGTTTAATTTCCCTTTGTCGCATGTTTAATGTTGTGTACGTTCTTTCAACGTGAAGAATTGGTTCATTAATTACTAGCGTCGAGGAAAATTTAATTGAAGAAATTTCTTCATAATTGTTTGCTCTTTTTGAGTAACGTCAGTAAAATTACTTTATTTAGTTATTACGCTTGATTCCAAATGGCAGACATTAAAGCACTGCTTAGCAAGCGCACAGTGTTAAAATCTAAATTAACTAAATTTAGAAATAAAATCAGTGACGAGTTAGACGTTGATCAGTTAAATACTATTAAAGATCAAGTACAACCTCTGAATGATGAATTTGATAGCATCCAATTTCAAATTGAAGAATTGGATGCAAACCAGGTAGATTCGATTTTTTTCGATCAATATCTTTCCCTTATGACGGATATTAATAAATTATTAAGAAAGCTGAATGGCTCCATTCGAGAGGTAGGCACCCCTCGTCCTGCGTCTTCAAATAATTCAATTGAGACGCAAGTTAAACTACCAGCTCTAAATTTACCACAATTTAATGGGAATTGTGAAAACTGGTTATCATTTTACGAATCTTTCGAAACGTTGGTACATAAAAACGAGACAATAAACGATTTGCAACGGTTTCATTATTTAAAATCGTGTCTAAGGGAAGAGGCGCTTCAGTTGGTCAGTTCTCTTCCAATTACCCGCGATAATTATCAAATCGCGATTGAGTTGCTAACCAACAGGTATCAGAATAAACGTTTAATTATAAAAAAGAACATTCACGCATTGTTCCATTTAGATAATGTAATTAAAGATTCATCCAAGTCATTACGAAACCTGATAGATAAGGTAATGTTACATTTAAAGATCCTAAAATCTTTGAGCTTGCCCACGCATCATTGGGATAGCCCAATTATATATTTGGTGGCATCAAAACTTCATTTCATGTCAAATCGCGAATGGGAAAATTCGGTTACACAAGACATTCCGACGTTAGAGGATTTATTGGCTTTTTTGACAAAACGATGCCAGCTGTTAGAGGCGCTTAGCTTTAAAAAAGAACCGGTCAAACGACAAACATTTGCGAACAGTTCCAAGATTAGGAAAAATAATAATTTTCAAGGTGCGTCGCATTTAGCTACAAATAAGGTGCGCTGTGCATATTGCAAACAAGCACATAACATACAAGGGTGTGAAACTTTTCTGAAGTTAGAGCCGAGAAACCGGTACCACGCAGCCAAACAAAACAAATTATGTATAATCTGTCTACGCGATAATCATGCTAGTACTAATTGCCGAAATAAAGGTTGCAGTGTTTGTCACGGTAGACATCATTCTTTATTACATTTTCAACAAGCTGAGGTTCACAATTCACCAAATTTCAGTTCCGAATCAATTTCTGCAATTTTGACACCGGAAGTAATTGCTACAACCTCCAGCAGTAACCACTGTGCAAATCAGAGCGCACATGTATTTTTATCAACCGTGTTGATCGATTTGCTCGATGCAAATAATAAGCCCCACACTGCTAGAGCTTTATTAGATGCAGGGTCACAGCCAAATTTTATTAATGAAGCACTATGTCAAGTTTCCGATTGCAGGTATAAATCAATCTATCAGCCACGTACAGTGTTGCACTGTCGTAAAGTTAAGGTAAAAATGCGGCAAATATGAAACCGCGTTAAATTGCTCTGTTTTGCCAAAAATCACATCGAATTTACCGCTTATTGATTATGAAAGGCAGTTATTCAAAATCCCAAATAATATCAGATTAGCTGATCCAACTTTCAATATATCTGGGCCTATTGATTTGCTTATCGGCGCAGAAAAATTCTGGGACTTATTGGGCTCAGGTCAATTAAAATTATCAAACCATGGCCCAGTATTGCAAGAAACCAAATTAGGTTGGATACTCGGGGGGCCAATGCGGGCTTTACAGCCTCAACCTCGTCCAGTAAGTTTTCATGCTGCATTAGACAGTCAATTGTCAAATTTTTGGCAACTCGAGACAATACCGGAATACAATGTAAATTCCATTGAGCATTCCGCATGTGAACGAAGTTTCGCAAATAATTACTTTCGAGATTCTACCGAGCGATTTGTAGTCAAATTACCGTTTAAGGAAAACGCTGAAGTATTGGGTGAATCCAAGCAAATCGCGATTAAACGTTTTTTCACATTGGAGAAATCCTTGGGAAACCAACCGAATTTAAAATCGGAATACACTAAATTTATTCACGAATATCGTGCACTAGGTCATATGACCTTAAATTCATGCCCGGAGTCGGACATTCCCTCAAAACATGCTTATCTTCCACACCATGCGGTGATTAAACCATCCAGTACGTCCACCAAATTAAGAGTTGTATTCGATGCAAGTGCTAAAACGACCACGGGCGTCAGTTTAAACGATACATTATTAGTCGGACCTCAAATTCAATCTGATTTGTTTTCCTTGCTTACTCGATTTCGAACGTATAAATACGTTCTAACAGCTGATATACATAAAATGTATCGCCAAATTTTTGTTCATGCAAATAGTATGGAGGGACAATCCGAATGAACCCCTACAAAGTTATTATTTAAATACCGTTACGTATGGTACCGCGTCGGCACCTTTTTTAGCCGTGCGCACGTTGCAGCAATTAGCTCACGAAGAAACGGAAATACTTCCAAGGGCAAAATCCGCTATTCTTAACGATTTCTTTATGGATGATTTAATAACAGGCACAAATGATTTTAATGAGGCTCTGAGTATTCGCGAACAATTAATAGAAGTTTGAGTAAGGGTGGTTTTGAACTCAGAAAATGGGCAACCAATGAACCCGCGTTATTACCACGTTGTCAAAGGTCAGAGTTGACGAACGATCAAACATGGATTAATCTTGACAAGGCGGGCGACACGAAAACTGTCGGACTGTCTTGGAATTGCATTAACGATGTGCTGCAATATGACAACACACAATTAAAGATTTCAAATAAAATTACGAAACGGGCGATATTATCGGTCACCGCTCAATTGTTTGACCCTCTGGGTTTGATAAATCCGGTTATTGTAACGGCAAAGGTCATTCTACAAGGGTTATGGGCTAGCAAAATTGGTTGGGATGACGAGATACTGTCCAAGATATGTGAGAAGTGGATACAATTATTCACAAGCTTATCGGTTTTAAGGCAAATAAAAATCCCTCGAATTGTCGTTGAGATTCCTGAATTTATCGAGATTCATGGGTTCAGCGACGCGTCGGAACTCGCGTATGGAGCTTGTCTCTACATAAGATCAAGGTCCGCGGTAGGCGAATATGCCGTACATTTATTATGCGCGAAGTCCCGAGTTGCCCCTCTTAAAAGGGTATCACTGCCGCGCTTAGAGCTGTGCGCCGCCGTTCTTCTCTCGCATCTCTTTCGTAAAGTTGAATCGATAATAAATCTTAATATCAGCCGATCAGTTATGTGGACTGATTCTAAAATTGTGTTGGCCTGGCTGTCCGCGGAGCCACATAATTGGAAAACGTTTGTGGCCAACAGAGTCGCGGAAATTAATATAGCAGCAAATAAAGTCGATTGGAATTATATTCCTTCAGAATTAAACCCAGCCGATATAGTTTCACGTGGTAGTTTACCGAACGAACTGCTTCATAATCGTTTATGGTGGCACGGTCCAGATTTTTTATCGGACTCGAAATTAAAGTGGCCAATTAATGACCACGTAGATATTTCGGACGATTCGTTAGAGAAACGAAGTTTAGTCTCAAATGTTGTCACACAAAACAACCAAACTAAAGAATTTTTTGAAATGTTCGAAAGATTTTCTAAATTTTCCAAATTGCAACGCGTTATTGCGTATTGCAAAAGATTCGTCAATAATTCAAAACCGGGCGCTATAAGACAAACGGGTGGATTGAAATCAATTGAATTGCATAATGCAGAAACATTTATTGTAAAACAAGTTCAAGCGTGTAACTTTAAGGATGAAATTGCAGCATTGCGTAAGGGTGACCAAGTTCACAGGCTCAGCATTATTAAATCTCTAAATCCATTTCTTGATTATAATGATATTATCCGAGTTGGTGGTCGCTTAGCAAATTCAAAATTGGGTCATGATATTAAACATCCCATTTTACTGCCCAAACATCATGTCACGAACCTTTTAATTTATCGTGAGCACACAAGGCTACTGCATGCTGGGCAACAAGCTACATTGTCGTCACTTCGTCATAAGTATTGGCCAATTTCAGGTCGAGGCAGTGTACGAAATGTCCTGCATAAATGCATAACTTGTTTTAAGACAAACCCGTAGCCCTTAAGGCAAATTATGGGTGATTTGCCCGCGTCTAGAGTCGAGCCCGCCAGACCGTTTATTAATTGCGGAATTGATTACGCGGGACCTGTACTCTTAAAGGAAGGTTCCGGCCGTGGAAAACGATCCGTAAGGGCATATATTGCGATATTTGTTTGTCTAGCCACTAAGGCAATACATGTGGAAATCGTATCAGATCTAACGACGCAAGCGTTTCTCGCAGCGTTGAAACGTTTTATCTCACGCCGCGGAAACATAAAAAACTTATATTCCGATAATGCTACTTGTTTCGTCGGCGCTAACCGCGAACTAAAACAATTGAGAGAGCTATTTAAAAATCAAATTTTTCATTCAGAGGTCATCGACGTTCTAGCCACAGATTATATAAAGTGGCAGTTTATCCCGCCTAGAGCCGCGCATCATGGTGGCATTTGGGAAGCTGCCGTAAAGTCGGTTAAGCATCATATTAAAAGAGTTATTGGTGAGGCTTCTTTCACGTTTGAAGAATTGTACACAATATTAACTTGTATCGAATCTTGCCTCAATTCCCGTCCTTTAACTCCAATCAGCAACGATCCTAATGACCTCATTCCCTTAACTCCAAGTCACTTCCTTATTGGAGACGTGCTCACTGCACCCGTTGAACCGGATGTGACTAAGCTCAACATTCATCGCTTGTCAAGGTGGCAACACATTGAGCAAATACGTCAACACTTTTGGCAACGATGGTCAGCCGAATATCTGACCCAGCTTCAACAGCGTGCTAAATGGCACCACGCTGAGACCAATGTCGCCATAAATACTATGGTCTTGATCAAGGAAGACTGCGTACCTCCACTACGTTGGCCGTTGGGTCGCGTTATCGCTACCCATCCAGGGAAGGATGGCAAAACGCGAGTCGTGTCAATCCGCACCTCGAAAGGCATTATTATTCGTGCTGTAACAATGGTGTGTCCGCTACCAGTCCAATAGCGATTGTGTTGGTGATTGAACTAATAAACAACTTTTTAAGTGCTTCGTATCAGTGAATTCCCGTGTCATAGACTATGATTTGAGACATTTGATCAAACGTGTCTATATTTATGTTCGTTCATGCTTTTATTGTGCTCAGTGTCTTGTAAATCTCCTGTACATAGTATGTTCTTGATAGTTCTTACATTTGATTAATTGCCTTGCATCTAATTTATCTCGTGTACTTTCTGTGTATCAATTCGATGTATTTCTTGTGTTTATTTTATAAGGTATTGTTATAAAGGTCCCCAGTTCCTTTATAGGGGCCGGTATGTTGAAGCATCATATTTAATATTTACTTGAGAATAATCCTAGAAATTGTTCGTGGCATTAGGAGCTGCAGCCAGGTTAATTTAAGTCTTGCTCATCTCCCGCTGTCCAGCAATCTATCATACTTAAGATCATAATCTTGGATTTGCATGTCATTTGTAAATACCATCTGCAATTTAAAACGGATGTCATTAGTTTATTGTTAGAGCTTTCGGCGAAATGCAGCTCTCTCTTGCGATGGTCGACCATTCCTTCCCCTACTCCTAAAGGGGTGGTTTAACGAGTGTCCGAGTTTTCTTGGGCTCGAAGACACAGACACGACCAGAGTCACGTTAAGACACCGAGAGATATACATCTCCTCTATAATCAGTACCGGCAAATTTAAATTTGTAATTATACAGTCCGCTTTTAGTGTTACATTGGTGTATATATTGTAAATAAAGTGTTATTACAATTATATTCGTTGTGTTCAATCATTCACGACCGCGACGACTTGCGTGATTCTCCGCCGGTATTTCGTTGTGCCCGTAAGGTTCGGGTCGCAACAAATGCCTTCTAAATTTCGTTAAAAATAATTTTGTTTTCAACATTTTTATGCTTCCTTATGATACCTTGAACATTGTAAATAAAATGATTTTCAAACTATTTATGCGGATACCTATTTTTTCTGTATTTGGGTCACAGATTCTAATACAAAGTAGTTGTGGTATTACATTTATTTTTAAATTTCATATGTATGTTAAAATGTAATCAAATTTCGTTGTAATTAGTTTTGTTTCTTTAACTTTTGTATTTGCTGCGACATGTTAAACACTGATAGTGGAACAGTTACTATTTTTTATATATTGGACACGTTGAGTTTGAGTTTAAAGTATTTTTGTTATAGTTCTTTTGGGGTTTTCAGAATCTGGTCGGAAATTATCTCATATTTTGAATGTTTATATTTTTATTCAAGAGGTGGTGTAGAATGTTTACCATTTATGTATTGTTTATTTGGAACGAGATTTTAGTTCAATATTTTTTTTTATTTGTCACATTCCGAATGAATATGATTTAGTTTTCTAAAAACACCTTATTTGCTAGAAGTTCTTATATTTTTAAGCGAACAGTAAGATACATTTTTAGGGGAGCATTGGTTATTTTATTATTCAATTTATTTTGCATTACCTACTAGTATATTTTTGGACACGTTTTCCAAATCTAGGTCTAAACCATATTATTGCCTAAAAAGTTTGATATTTTTATTAAGGTTGAGTATCCTGAGCAGAAACATTCTTTACATTTTCTAGGGCAATCTTGTTATTATATTTTGAGATTCCTTCAATATTTTATATGAATGCGATATGAGTTAATCTTATAGATTCTATCTAAATCTTAATCTCTAAATTTTTAAGTAAATGGTTGAGTTTTCTAATCAACGTGGCATTACTTAAGGGGCGGGTAAAGGTGAAACCGCTCAAAGTAGCCAATGTTTCAAGCGTCATATCTACTACGTATGTGGGTCAATCATACCAACCTTTTTTTGTAATATAGCCTGTAGTTTTATCTGTCAAACGATATGGATTTCATGGCACTTTATTGGTAGGAAGGTCATTAAAAATAATTTTAGAAACACCTTGCAATTTACCTTCAAAGAGTTTTTCTCCCAAACGGCTTGTCCAATCTTAGTCTTTTTTATATCAGAATTATTCTTTTTCACAGTTCTAGTGTATTGTACGAATGAAATGATCTCATTCACTAGATATTAAGAAGTCTAGAACATTGGCGTAAACAGAATTTGAAATTGATGTTTAGTTTGAGAAAAACGCCTTAAAATGGAAAATGTTAGTTCTAGAGTTGGCCACTTGGTGTCGAACCATTTAAAATATTTTTGACATTATTCTTGATCGCCGAGAACTCACATAGACGTCAATTCTCGATAATCATAATTTTTGAAATATATTGCTATAAACACATTTTAAGCCTTTATGATTATAATAGCAATTAATAGCATTTCAAGCATATCAAATATTATTTTAAAAACTGTTCCAGAAATGTGGTAGTTTAATTTTTGCAAATTATATAAAATAGAATTGCCATTGATAAGAATATGTAAAAAAAAGTATTAAAAATAGTGTTAGCATTGATTTGAACAACAAAATGTAATCAGTACAGGCTTGGAAATAATATATAATAATGTAAGTTCGAAGAACAAACAAACAATTGGGGAAAGGAAGCCAAGCTGTGAAGTGATGTTAATTCTGGCTTCTACAATAAATAATTATTAATACGTGAATAAACACCCTTTTCCCAATCCAGTGTGTTTGAAATTAATTCTATATCCTTTGGGTACGTTGTAGTAGGTTGCATTGATTCGTAGCACCTCTGCACTGTTTGATGTGTACATCGAGTGTTAGCTGTTTTTCCGAGTTCGGGCAGTGTAATTGAAGCCCAATGAGCTAGAGGTAGTCAGCGACCTTCTTGTGAAGCAGTTAGAGCCCTAGGTGTAAGACAACGGCTGAATTGGAAGCGTTTTCGGTCATCAGTCATCAGCGGCTTGTATCTGCAGGCCAATGGAGAAAGTGCGACCCAGGCATCGTGGAACTGGCTGGGGACTCGAGTTAAGCCATAGTTTCCATAGGAAAAGCAACAGAAGGGTCAGAAAAGTTTATCCCAAAAGATTGATTAGTGATTTCCAAGTGGCGTTGGTTTTTCGGCAGACGCCTCATCTGAGTGTTTTTGTTTGTGACGTGTATATACAGGGCCCGGCAATGAAACAAGAAGATTTCGTAAATAATTTTATTGTTGAAAAATATTTTTTTTTATAATTAATATATTAATGGGAAATAAAAGAGTAGCCATTTGATTTACAATGTTAACAAAATATATTTTTTGAATACTACATCTGCCAAATGTCCTCCGTTGACATTAAATTTATGCATTCTTGGAGTCGAGCCTGAAAGTTTTGCATCACTCTTCGCAGCATATCAACAGGTATTGCTGCAATCTCGTCACGAATTCATTGTTTGAGGGCCGGGATTGTCCTGGGTGGGTCAGTTGCAAACACTTTTGTTTTTAGGTAACCCCACGAAGAGTGATGCAAAACTTTCAGGCTCGACTCCAAGAATGCATAAATTTAATGTCAACGGAGGACATTTTAATTATAAAAAAATAATTTTTCAACAATAAAATTATTTACAAAATCTTCCCGTTTCATTGCCGGACCTTGTACTTACTGTTATTGTTATCACCTAGGCAGCGGTTTAATTACGTAATCACAGATAATTGTCGAATAAATTATTAAAAATTTACCACCATATTTAAGTTGATAGGAAATGTAACGTATTTCCAATAATTTATACTAAATCAAGATTATATTTGCTAGGATGTAGAAACCCAACCCATATGAGCTAGATTCACTTATTTTACACAAAATTAATAATGTTCAGCCGATAGGGCATATTCACAACAATATATATTTATTTATATTAGTTCTGGAGTTTAAAAATAAAATATCATGCTATTCGGAGTAAATGTGACTTTGTGTGCGTCGCCGGAGCTTGTTTGACTCGCTTAAGCTCGTCAGTCAAACGCGTCCGGTCTCATCACACGAAGTATCACTTTTACTGTATGTGAAGGGTTGAACATCAAGAGTACAATTTATAACTTTTGTGAGGTAGATTAGTTTTTTTGAGAGATTGAGATTATGTATTTCATATTTTAATTTCATGAAAATTTCACACAATTACGACATAATTTGCTCGTATTAATGTGATTTGTAATAGTAATTATTGGCTGTTTTTCGGGATGCATTTATAGAGATGCAGAAAAAATTAAAAAGTGTGAGGTAAACTGACGGACGATGATTTGGACCGCCTTTTCATTATTTGAGATATCGTAGCTTCAATTTAACAGAATTTTTTAATTTAATTTCTACCTTTTTCAGCTACAGTTCCAGATCTGTTTCTGTAGGTGTTGACTTTTATTAATTCAAGAACTTCCTCATTGTTCCTATGTACATTTTATTCTAAATTTTCTAATTATCGAAAACTGCATACCTGAATAGTAATAGTTATCTACGTCTTGGTGTAGAGTTTTATAGAAGCCCTACAGCACTACTTATGTTTTTGTATTGGAAAATTCTTAATCGCTGAAAATATTATGGAAACCTATGAAAATCAGATTGACGTTTTCAAGTAAAATGTAAATAATTCTTCCTCTGTAGTTTTCTCTTCTAAATTAGTATGGGGTAGAATTGCACGTTAAAGTTCGCCTCTGTCCGAAAATCCAATATGGCTGCCATATGAAAAACAAAAGATAGCACTAATAACTTGAAAACAAATGACAATCGGGGGTTTACATAAAAAGAATTGTCTTAAAAAAGTGTCTTAACATTGTAACAGTTTGGAAGTGGTCACATTAGGTGTTATCGAGTTATTGAGGAAGATTGAAATCGGCAAATTTTGGTTTTTCCAAATTATCTCAAAATTTTAAAAAATCAGGGTGAATTTGAACTGAGATTTGTCGCGAGTATTAAATTCTGCAAAACATTCCCCATTTAACCGTTGCTCTATGTTTTCTAATAACCAAGATACCAATGGTGAGCATCGAAATATGGACACAGTGTATGCGAGTAGTATTCTGCAAGTTATGGTTCGCGTTCTAACACTAGCAACATTGGCTTAGCCTTGATTCATAACTCAGAATCAAAATAGTATAACCTTTATTAAAAAGTTTAATTCACACAGTAGCAAACCCAATTTACATATACAACGTAGTAAGATTTCCATAGTTAAGCCCTCGAAAAAATAATAGTGGATAGTGTATATACGTATAAAAACAGTTTTTATAGTTAAGTAGAATATCAGCAACGAGGAAAGATATTTTTTTCACCAAAGTTAATTCTTTTGAGCAGGACCGAAGGCCGGAGAGGACTGCGATAAAAGAAGCATTCGAGCTTCATGTTCCAGACTACAGTTTATCTTCAAAACAGCTAAGGCAAGAACCAGGAACTCTTGGAATATTAATGTACAAACTAGCGCACGATACAAGAAGAAGATTAGCAACAACGTTTTATTTTCATTTTAAACATAACTTTCAAGAAGAAACAATTTTGGGTTTGCAATGTTATTTTTAGGTTGTCCTCAGTCCTTAATTAAAATTCCAGGCAGCCGTCGTTTTTGGCAACACGGGGGACTTATTAAATTCATAAAGGTCGATGCAGCTGCATTTCTGATTATGATTACGGGTCGATACATCTGGTCGTGCTTAGACAAGATTAACCAAAACGGCTAAAAAGTGTACGTCATATCTCTCGCACAGGTGTTCGTACAAACAAGGGATTGACCAGCAGGGGGGTACTGGATGCTATTTTCATTTAATTTCTTAGTTTTATTGCATACCTCTATGCTTTATGTCGTTATTTTTTTGTGCCCAGCGGTGCAGTTAATCGTTAGATGTTGATTAGAATTCGCCCCGTAAAAATGTTTGCAGTACGTTTAGTGAGTGCTAATTAGTGGAGAATTACTGTTAACTGACGGAGGGAGATGGGAGATTGGGCCGTGCATAAATGGAAATCGCGTTCTCTCGTTTTTGACATCCTAGACGCAGGCCATCGATTTTACATGCGTCGTTATGTATTGGAAAATTATCCAGTTTATTGAAACTCGTAATAGAACACGCGCTCGACTGGTTTGAACATTTTTAATTTATAAAATAATGTCGACTATGCTTGAATTTCATTAGTAACCAGCTAGGTACAAACGGAATTTTATAGCAGAGGCACTAACTTTCCATTTATGGAAGATTTTTGATTGTTTATTATCAATAAAAGGTGTAGGTTCGATATTATTCGAAGAATTCTTATTATCACAAGCAGACCGGTGTATTACATCATTTTTAACAAGCAAAATTATTAAACTGATGTTTGCAAATAATGTATTGTAAGGGTGATTTGCTCAACTTTTTATACCAATATTTGTTATGTTATAATTAAATTTTAATCAATTTAATTGCCCTATTTATTTAATTTGGATATTCAAAATTATTTTCTGCTAGCTCCTGTAGATACACTTGATTGAAAATCAGAGGGGATTCTTTTTTATCTAGATTGCTTATTCTGAAATTTGTGTTCCTATTTTAATTATGACTGTAGGCACATCTTTTCGGTGCCCCGGGCGAATTTATTTTTTCTGGATTCAGATCGGTTCACATGCATAAATTTACAAGAACTGGCGACTTACCAGAAATTCCATAACGCCCCTGCGGTCTGGGGTTGTAAATCAGAAACATGAGACTGGGGGGTGCAAGGCGCACGGCGAGTCCTTTCATTATAGTAGGTGGTCACACACGCCCATCCGCGAACATAAGCCCAGCCAATTTCAAAAACAGTCATGCAAGCAAAACAAACATTCAGCTTTTAGCAGTATTGTGCTCATTACATAATACTTACAGGGGGTTTTATGCCCCCCCGCGTCGTTCCCACCTCGCATCTCGAAGAAGATTGTGCACCTGTAATAATCTTGAAAATACGGATGCTTACCGCATCTATTACGCATTGACCGAACGTTAACTGCATCAATGGGTCCAACCCATGTCAATGTAACCCGCAATTACGGTGGCCGCATGGACCGTAAAAGGCACAGGTACAAGGCATCCTTGGGAGTTGGGTTTCCCAAAAGCCCCCCAGTCGCGCTAACTGGGGTTACTGATAAGCACAGTGCTTATCAGGTCAATGATCGTGGGCCACCTCGCCGAATGACCACTGATCCAAGCACGAGGGCCCCTCTGCGACTAGCTGACCCTCTGGCCAACGATAACAATGAACAGCGACCCAATCAACAAAGCTGTCTACAATCAGCATCGGTGCGGACAACATCGAATGTCGCTGTACAATAACTACATTTGCAAGCTACACAAGCATTAGCATTCCCTTTTACAGACCTCATCGTTTCATCCGCTCTCTTATAAGTAATTCAATCACTTCAAAACACATAATCGCGGTAGAATTACACCAGCGGTGGATCAGCTTCCACGTTCACACATGTGCGACCTCGCCTACCGACTGCCAACTCACATCCGAAACCTCGCATTGTAAAAATTCCACCCCCATTTGCTTCGAGCTTTACAACATTCCAATATGGGAATTCTCGGCTAACTCCCCGCAAAAGGCCCGTCAAACTAATTTAAAACTACCTGCTAAATGGCCTGATATTAAAAACAACCCTCCGTCTGTAAATTGGCTTAGGACTCGTTCCGATTCTGTGCTAAATTTAGAACGTATCATATTTCAGTGGCTAGTTTAGTCGAAAGCCCATAATTATACGAATACAAATAAAATAATAGAATATTTTCAAACAGCACCAAGAACACAAAAGTATATATTACAACATGACAATTCAAAACTGGTACCTCAAACTATTTTTTGAAAATTCAATTACAAATACTTCATCGTTACATTTGCCATACGACAATCTCAAATAGTAAGTACTTCCTTAATTAAAATGAATTCACTTTAATCTATATTTTCTTTCAGTTGTTATTTAATACCTAGATTCATTTACCTTTTATTGAACTTAGCACTCTCCCCTGCTGAAACCAATTAGTCTAACTCTGCAACTGATCACACCACAACTGCTCCACTCAAAGCCACGGTGAAGGCCTCAACTGACAACCAAACTGTCAAAATGTCCAGAATCAGGATCCAAATTAACAGAGGAACCTAGTTTGCCTCAGGAATCCGCATATACTGCTTCACCACAGTACAGATCCTAATAGACCTCAATCGTAGTTGTTAATATTCAATCCAAATTACTTATTTGAAGTACGTTACTGCTTAACACCAAGAATCCTGACCAGAGACAAGCCACCAGACATCACTTGACAAGCCCCACAAACATGCTCACTCTACCACGACTTCCATGCGATCCTCTTCCCTTGTAAATCGTTCCTTGTTATCCAGTTCAATCGATGCAAATGTAAAATGTAATCTTACAATAAAGTTAATTTAGTATTCCTTTCCATTTATTTGCTTTTGTAGATTATAACTGTTCTAGTTTGGTATTCTCACCACATTCTTTAACTTCCTCATGTAGTCTGCATACCTGACATCCTTTTAACATTTTATATTTTATTCTTTGTACTCCACGTCAATTTTATTTTAAATATTAACCCTTCTATTCACCAAATATGCTTTTAAAAACTTTTAAAGGGTTTATTTATTAATTTCCAATTACAAAATTCGGTTACATGCTTTTCGTTTCAAAATTTTCTATATCAATAATAACATCTCCTTAGCGATCCAGCTTATTTCTTTAGTCCAACACACTATTCATTATTTTATTAATACCTACTATGTTCAATAGTATATTTCGAAAAAGTATTTGTCATCAATTTCCACTTTCATTTTAGATATTAAATTAAGTTAGAATCCTTCTGTTTCTCAATTAGCTTCATTTAATTTAAATTTAAATTATAAATTCTATTTCCTTTCTATTCTAAATGGATCTTAATAATCTGTAATATCCATTTCACATCTAAATTCATCCCCATTATTTTCAATTACTGTTTTCTTTTAATTTTATTAATCTGATTTTTAGACCCCTGTACCAATATCATAACAGTATATAGTGTGTTAATAAATAAAATACAAAACAGGAACACACATCTTGAATAACTATGGCAGTTATAATCTGCTAACTTTGCATGCGACACTTTTATACAAGTAGTTACTTAAAATGAATGTTTTTCAACAAAATTTTCTATAAGAATGAGTGGAAAACATATTAAAATTTCGATTTCCACTCTTCTACTAATTCCACATACATAGCATAGCAAATAATATACTATTTTATTGCTTATACTATCGATAGTAGTAATAACAGCATGAAAGTGAGCTGTGATGGCTAGGACATATGGTGTGCAGAAGTGCTAGTAGAGAAGTCAAACAGTTATAAGAATATACAACAAAATAAAAGAAAACGATGTAGCGGAGACATGTCCACGTCCAGCGTCCATAAATCGCCCCCCGATAGGCCTAAAAAGCAGCGCAGGCGATCACAAAGGTGGAACTTCGTAACCAGGCGAACTAATTTCGAATGTTACACTACACGCACTAAGTGACTAGCGTCGTAAACTGAGTAATTAGTGTCGCGAACGACAAATTGCATCTAGAATCCGAGTCTAAAAAACACGTCATTTAAAACGCAGATCTGGGCAACTTTATGCCATCTGCGAACAGCAGGGAATCCGGGACCAAACAGCAGGTGGTGCTCAGCCCTTTTGGCAATACACACCGGCTGCGCAAGGGTCGGGGCATTCTCACTGAGCTCCCACAGACGAGGATCCGGGTAATAACACCCTCGGATGGCGCAAGCCGTTCAAACAAAAATGGCATAACACTTTGCCGAGGAGACATACTGTTGCAGCAGAAGGATAATAAAACAATTCCAATATCCAGTTTAGAAATGAGGCAAACTGACGAAATTGCATTTGAAAAACGAAGGGTTCATCTGACCACCGACAAGCAGTAAACTCCCCACTTACGCAACTGAAGAAGCTATGTGAAAGCAGACACGAAAATGCCAGCAATTATACAACCACTTACATTCCAGTCGATCGGTTTACAAGCTCAAGCATACCGTGTCTACCAGACTCGTCTGGCACGTTTCGATCCTGCGTCACTTTCAATTCGGTCGTTAATACAGCCTGTGGAAATATCAGGATGCGTTCAATATTAGCGCACAAAGTCCTTTTAATCGCTTACTCTATATGTGTATTTGTATGTTTTGGTACATGTGTGTGACCGTCAAAGTTTGCTTAAATAAATAAATGGTTGTTGTGTTCCATAACGTGTTATCATTTCGAGATACTCAGGTTGTTATTATCAACATCCGTGGACCAGTAGTACACAAAACGAAGATTGCTTAATACATGGAATGGAGAAGGGGAAAATAGGTGCAGAAGAAGGGATTATGTGGAGCCAAGGAAAGTAAATGGCGGAGTACAGAGTATCTACTTTTCAATTACTACACCGAAAGGTGGACGAGGACAGTCTTGTGGAGATTAATTATTTTTAATAAGGTTGTTTTCCTTTACTAGGTTCAACCACCTACAAAAGTTGGAATCATAATATATGTATACCTGGGTCATAAGATAAAAATGGGCAAAGAAAATCAAGAAGCCGAATTAAGTAGATGAGATTGTCAAATCTAAAAAATAGGACACAGTTATACCTGTGTATTGTCTATTTTAATGTATGGCATCGAATCGAGGACCTCTACCAAGATATTAATACGAAAATTTAAAAAAAACGTAGAGGGTGTTAGAGAGCAGAGAAAAATGTTGAGCATTTCGCTTCTAGATAACGAATAAAAGACTAAAAGAAGCAGCTGTCGTAACAAATGTGGTAGAAAGAGCAATTACACTGAAGTGGAGTTGGGCCGGATACATTGTGAGAAACTGGAATTGAAAGATGGGCTGGAAGAGTACGTGTGTTATGTGGTATGGATCAGTGAGGTGTTACTTGTAGTTTAATAAAGCATACCGATGTAAACAACAATAACATCCATGTTATTTATTTAGAACACAAAATACAAATGCGTTAATATGTAGAACAAAAAAAATAGCGAATTATATAAACGAACGCCGGAACTTGACTCGAAAAGTAGGCTATGAAATCTTACCAAAAGCCCTCGTCTTGGTTAAAGTAACTTAACTCGGAATATGGAGACGCAATATTGAGACTCGAGACTGTCTGACGTTATATACTGTTTCTTATGCTAGAAGAAGGGGTTCCTGAAAGAACGCCGCTGTGATGGGAATAAGGGTTTCGGATTTTATTACCGGGCTCCTGTGACTTGCGTAAATGTTTCTTTGCTCACCTTTTCCCCGCAGGTGGAACGTTTCGAATTTGGGTTCGGAATATCTTCGTACTACTTTGGGCTTACAACGGCCCATTGTTTGTGGAGTGGGATGACCAGGCCCGCAGGTCGGGTTTATTGCTTTGGTAGCACGAGGAGCCCTTACGTTGGGACAAAAGAGAGGCTGGAACTTCGGACCCGTTTCTATTGTCGAAAAGTGGTTGAGCGCCCTTTTGCTGTGTCGAGGAGATTTTTTTACTTTCTCTTCATCTGTATAGCTGAACCCTATCGACTTTTCAGGAGTGCAACGAACACAAATCAGTTCCTGGCGTTTAGAAAGTTCGCTTCATTCGACGTACACTAATGAAGTTTTTGACGTTAAAAGAGCTTTCTTCATGCAACACACACACAAAATTGACTTTGAACACTCGCTGATTTTAATTCGACAGCTGCACACCAAATTTTACTTTTTAATAGTGGTTTTTGTAGTTATCGACAGCACCTTTACGATCTTGCAAGCGAAGACAAATTTCTGAAGCTTTTAGAAAATTTGGCATAACTCTTCTACACTTGATTGGAGATCATGAATAGGAAAACGTTGACCGACTAATGACCAGATGGGCTGTCCAAATAGCTAAAGTAACAGGCAAGAAGTGTAGAAGATTAGCAAGATATCAAACCGAGTGGAAGATTCGAGAAGACTGCATTCGGGAGTGGATTCAGTTCTGACAAAGAAGAAGGCTTCTTCTGCCCCTGGGTCGTTCATTGCTGGGAATTTTGTTTACGCTGTTCCCATTTATTATATCTGTATTCGCATTCTATTCATATTTGTCTAATTTTAGCGTTTCTTACTCTGTCGAATTTGGTTTTGTTGAGGATTTTAGGAATAATTTTCATCTTTGCGTCATCTGTTCATATTTGTTGTGTGTTGCTCGTATCACTGCCTTGTAGATGCTGGTTTTTCGTCGGTATATAAATACTTCTTACTCCAGATGATATAGTTGATGTGCTTTTTTATCTTCTTATTTTCACTGTTTCTTCCTCCATCGCTTTATATAAAACTCCAACTTGTAATAGTTAACTTTTGCATTATATTCTCGACTGGTTTGTCATCTACTAGTTTACAGTGTCCCAGGTCGTTTGAAGTCAGAAATTTTGTATTTTCAATGGATCTTCTTTCCTCTTCTTGTAGCCTTGATGCGTTTTCACCTGCCATTTGCTTTCATGCCAACGTGTTCATGTATTTTCCAATCCGGTATTATTCTTACCATCCTACTTTTCGGCATCCTGTTTCGATTCTACTTGCTTTTTAATGAATCTTACTAAATACCTGCACCTCCAGTTATTTTATGAATTTCTGAGTTTATTCTTTTTCTCCATTTTCTCCAGTTTCTGTTACTTCGCCTCGTACAATTCTCCTCCCGTACAGCTTTTTCTCATTTTTTCAGTGACTAATTTCGACAAAAAATCAGAAATTCTTTTATTCGGCAAACAACTAAGTTGAGAAACATACTTCCTTCGATGTGTTGATCATCATGTGTAGTCTGACTAACTAAAAACTGTTTGCTGAATTTTTGGAAGTACCATAACAGTTGTTGCAGTAGTCTCAGGCCCAACTTAAAAAAAATTGCGGGTGGAAGGTTATATCGACGAATTAGTTAATAATAAAATAGTTGATGCGACGAGAATTCTCGTTGGTGTTGAGTCAAATCAGACAGCTGCAAGTTCAGGGCTGATGCAACACCATTATACGATAAAGAAATAGTACGATCAGTATCTATGTTAATAAAAATTTTTGAAAATTTTATTCATGCAGTCAACAGATACGTGAATAAAGGAGATTCTATTCACCCTCGCCAAAGAAGTGCATATTTGCACCGAAATATCGTCTCCGGCAAATTCCTCGAATGCAATTGCTCGAAATCAATTGCTCGAAATCAATTGCTCGAAAATCAAATTGCTCGAATGTAACTTTTCTCGAAATACAAGTTCCTCGAATCGCAATTTCTCGAAAATGTTTTGCTCGAATTTATGTGGTCTTAACATCTGGAAATTTATTTCGGCATTAAAGAGGGAGCAGAGTTTGAACGAATTACGGATAGAACAATATGTCAGCGGTCAACAACACACCATAAGTCGAAAAATATATCGTGATAGTGCACAGAGCCGTTTAAGATCTTCTATATATATATAAAAATCAATCGCCGTGTGTTAGTAACGCAAAAACCCGAGAACGACTCGAAATACAAGTTCCCCGAACCGCAATTTCTCGAAAATGTTTTGCTCGACTTTATGTGGTCTTAAATAATGCGTCAATACTAAAATCTTCAAAATCTTTTGTAGTAAGTGGTCAAAGACAGTATTATGTTCTTGTAACAGGAAAGTGATTATCATTGGAATGTAATTACGGATATTCATAATCAGGATAATGGGTTTGTTGTTATTTCAAATAATGTTAAATAGGTTTTTGTTGGGACACGAAAGTGATTATCATCGGAATGTAATACATACCTATACCTATTTTTTATTAATATAGGGTATAATTTGTAATTTGTGTTTTTTTTATATTTGATATTAACTGATTCGAGTTAAGGCTATTTCACAACTTTATTTTTTCGAGCAATAGATAATCGAGAAATTGCTGTTCGAGGAACTTGCAATTCGAGCAAAGTCACATTCGAGCAATTGACTTTCGAGCAACTGATTTCGAGCAATTCGCTTTCTAGCAATTGCATTCGAGCAATTTACCTAGAACCCCGAAATATGACTGAATGAAGTTATACTGTAAAATTAGGTATTCGAAGTTGTATTTTTACTTTACAAATGTAGAGATAATATAATATATTTGATGGGGATACTGTATTTAGATGTGTATTTTGTGGATTTATATACCACAATGTGCATGTAACGTGAACATTTTCTGGCATCCTAGCTATTATCAAAAATTGACAATGAAGTACATCAGAAGCCAATATTCAACATAGTGTTGATTTTCAATTTCCTGTATGTCTTTGAAGAGTATCTCGTATTATTATTATTATACCTTTTTGTATTTGGTTCAAGTATTATTGTAACTGCTGAACGCCCTTGCTTGTCGATTAAAGTTTTTTTATATTACTTAATCTAATGTTTTATAATTTTGATAGACAGCCGTATTGTACACATTTGTTTTTGTAGCTAGTTAGTAAAATGTGTTTGGAAACACTGTTTTGTTTGGAAATTTATGATTCCGTCTCGCAAGCAGTAAGTACTGTACATGTGTACATACTTATGCACAATAGACTTACCAGGCAAGGTTACACAAAGTAATGTATTATAATATATTCTTTGTTATGCCAGAGTTTAAATTCAATGGCACATAAATCACCAATATTTAATTTTAATAACAACGTTTCAGACTTTACGTGAATTTTTTGACAAGCCTCAATAATTTAAATTAATAGGCAACAACTCAATGTGCTTGTTTTGAATGACAGCAATATCTCTTCTTTACACTCGCACGAAAATGCGCTGCTATAATAAAACGCAGAAACAAGCGTAGTACAATTCCAATTTTACTCCAGTTCTGGTTTTGCTTTTAAGTTAATTTTATCGGGGGCCTTGGATCTCCGAATTATGTAAATAATGAAAACAAGCAAGCGTCCTCATTAACCTGCCGGGCTCATTATAATTTTCGACGCACTGTTCGAGAATCCGGTACTTAATTTAATCCGCAAACACCTACGCCTACTTTTGATACCAGCGCTAGTCATAATATTAATAAATATTTGCTCGTTCTTCGAATTCGTACCAGCTGTCAGTGGTTGGTCGAAAGACTTTTTTTCTCTGCTTCTCCCTTAGTTTGCCGTAAATATTTACACATTTATTTGATTTTCACACGTCTGAGATACGAATAACCTCCAAGGTCCTTCGTTTCATATAATGGACACAGAAGTGATATGCGAAAAATATTTATCTTCTTCACCTACAGAAGAAAGTTTTGATATTTATATGGTATTAAGGTACGCCATAGCGACCTTAGGGCCAAAATTTTCGTGTTGGATAAACAGGAAGTTTGGTTTAGAATGAAGCCCACGTAAATTTTCTGTGCGACTAGCTATAAAATCTTCTACGCGACCAACAATTTGTTGAAGTTGAGATCATTTTAGAATAAATGTGTGAAATGTGTATATTTATTCTACGAAAGGGTTTGGGAGTACATTTACAATATCAATATAAATAATAAGATAAATTGACATTTGTGCCAGTTGACTTAGTAACCCTAATCAGATAATTTATGTGTTTATGCACCATGTTGCTTATGGCATGGCATGAACAATTATCAGCACTTAAATGACAGAAATTTTTATTAATAGTAATAGCGTTCATTGTGTTAGTAGCAAATTATGCTATAAGAAAAGAAAATTGAAAAATAACTATATAAAGCACTTAGGCCATTGAAATGTCGACGAGCTTTCTTCAATGTAGTCGGTGTAAGAAACACGTTGCCGCCAGTGTTGTTAATAGTGACAAAACGCTATATAAGCAGCCGCTAAAGAGAAACTAGTTCGAATAATCAATTTTTAAAACGGCGGTTAAAAATACGATGACCTGGAAATTCTATAACTATAATTCGTATTAGAATTAGAATGCCATTTCTGATATGGATTTTTGTCTTGCATGCAATAAATGTTCTCCAGAATAACTCTTATCATTTCAGCTTCAGATACTTATGTTAAATTGTTAATATATTTTCTCACTATATTAATTCTTTAATGTATTAGGTACATGGAACGTGAGAAGCCTGTATATGGCAGGCAAGGCTCATAATATAGCCCAAGAAATGAATAGACTTAATGTAGACATTATGGGAATATCAGAGACAAGATGGCCGGGGTGTGGAAAATGTAGTATAGGAAAAAATACGATATATTACTCAGGTAACAACAGTGCAGACCACCAAAACGGTGTCGCCATTATGGTTAACAAAGACACGAATAAAACAATAATTAATTTCGTACCACTATCAGATCGTGTGGTGCTAATACAGTTAAAAGCAACGCCAAAAAATATCAACATCATCCAGATATACGCCCCCACGGCGGATAAACCAGATGCAGAAGTCGAACAACTATATGCGCAAATAAAAGAACTAAAAAAAACGCATAAAAGGAGATGAAGTCGTCATTATTATACAATACAAAGAAGAATACGGGAAGCAAAAGAACAATGTTTAAATGAGAAATGTAACGAAATAGAGGAACTAGAAACAAAACACGATTTTTTTAACATACATAAAAAGATTAAAGATATTACAGGCTTCCCAAAAAATACAACAATAATAAGATCATGAATAAAAACAATCAATTAATAACAAATAAAGAAGAACTACACCAAGTCTGGATGGAAAAACACATGTTCGAAGATGAGAGAACAGAATCTCAACATGTAAGTAAGTTGGACAGAGCATGGACCATACTGAAGGCGGAAATCACAAAAGCACTACGAAACGCAAAAAATGATAAAGCTGTCGGACCAGACCAGATTTATAATGAATTGCTGAAAAGAAAACATTGAATTAGTCACCCACCTATTTAACTCAGTTTATCAAACTGGAATATTACCAAAAGATTGGTTGAAATCAATTTTCATCACTATACCGAAAAAATCAAATGCAAACAAATACGATGGATTCCGTCTCATAAGGCTTATAGTTATAAGTAATGTACTTAAACTATTTTTATTTCATTTTGGAACCATAATCTTGTTTATTGGCCCTCGATAGAGGGCGTGAAATGGCTTTTATAGCCCTAGGGCCTATAAAGTTGCTAAGCAGTATAACAAGCACCAACAATGTAGTATAGCAACACCAACAATCTGCATAGAAACCATAGCATACCAGAAATGCACAGCGCCAGCACAACGACGACGCAATAGTGTGTAGCCAAAATACTGAATCCTTGAATTTTATCCATTTTGAGGACTAAAATGAAATAAAACGTTGTATCTACCACGTGCCTAATCACGATTATAGATCTCGGGAAATTTAAAGCTCTCCGCTTCGCGTCGAGCTTTAAACATTCCCTCGTGCTATAATCTATTGATTACGCCCTTAATACATAAACAACTATTAAAAACCCTACATTGTAGGATATACAAGAAATGTGAACATGATATAAGTGATTCACAATTTGGGTTCCGGAAGGGATTTGGAACCAGAGAGGCGCCATTTAGCTTAGCAGTACTATTGCAAAAATGTAGAGATCAGCAGAAAGATGTCTTCATGTGTTTCATTGATTATTAAAAGGCGTTCGACCGCGTTAAACATTTATTTATTTAATTTTTTTTTTAAACATAGCGAATTAATAAGAATACTACCGGAAAAGGGCCTGGACTACGAAGACATAAATGTCATCAAAAATCTTTACTGGAACCAGAATGCCACAGTAAGGTTGAATAATGAATACACCGAAGTTATTCCAATTAAAAGGGGCGTTAGACAAGGTTGTGTCCTCTCACCTTTATTGTTTAACATCTACTCAGAAGATATCTTTAGAAGAGCCTTCGAAAACACAGAAGATGGCATAAAAGTAAATGGTGAGTTAATTAACAATATCCGGTATGCGGACGACACGTCAGTGATTGCAGAGGGCTTACAGCGCTTGATGGATGCAATAACTGGAGAAGGAGACGCAGTCGGATTAAAAATAAACACTAAGAAGACAAAATTCATGATATTCAGCAAAATACCAATAGCACAAAACCAATTGACAATATATAACCAACAAATCATGAAGGTAACAAAATTCAAATACCTTGGTTGCTGGTTGACGGAAGATTGCGACCCGGATCTGGAGGTAAAAACAAGAATAGAATTGGCAAGAGCGTCCTTCCTAAGAATGAAACGGTTACTTACGAACCGCAGCCTGCAACATGCAATAAGATACAGATTTGTGCAATGTTATATATTATTATGCAGTGGAAAGGTGTGTATGCTTATTTAATTCAAGTATTGAAACTTTTACTTTCTTATAAAATTAAATTGAATTTATTTCAAATTTATATGAGTACTCTTTTTGATCAGGGTGTGGTTCGCCAAAATCTAGTTAGTTGTTTGTTGCTGCAATTTCTGAATGTCACTTGCTGTCAACTATTATTTTCAAGCAGTGTTTAATGACACCCCTCAATCAATATGACCACTTACTTTGCACTGACACTTCCAAACTCCAACAAAAATGCGACACCTTTTGCAGCCCTATAGACAGCTCCGACCTCCAACTATTGACAGCATCTCCAGCACGCCTAAGTATTTATTGTATCTCCACCATCTAACAATGTATCCATATCTAATTGACAAATTGTATCCTCCACCAGTGATCCCGTTCCAAGTTCATACAATCCGCAACAGACCAAAACTCCTGTATGGCCTCGGACCATCGCCCCTCGCAGCTCACACAATGGTACCTTCCCTGCAACGTACTGGACCTCTGCTACACACCCAATTGGTTCTGATTTCTTCAATCCCAGTTTTAATTGTATTTGATATTCCAAAAATCTTGCCTTGGACTATATTTATTTCATTTGCAATGTACAACCAACATACCCCTTTACGTTTTATTAAAATTCTTCGTTATTTTAATGGTTTTTATTATGTATTTACACAATTACAAAATTTTTATATCCATTTTATATCAAATTTTTCGTAGTAGTTTTTAAGTTGTTATTCTAATAATTATCCCAATTTTTTATTGCTATCCTAGACTACCATTATTCCTGCCTGCTACATGTTATAAATCAATTTGAATGGTGCTCACTTTATAAATTATTACAAATAGAATTTTATTCTGTCATATGCAACATTCAACTTTGTATTTATTGTTAATTTTTGTTACCATCATCAAGTCGTACTCATTTTGAAATAACTTTCTTTTAAAATGTACTTTGAATCTTTGAGTTTCAATTATTATTCAATTAAATAAGCAATCATTATCATAATTTTCCACATCTTATCGTTTCAGTATAATTACTGTATTGAACTTTTCATTTTTGATTCATGTAAATAAATAACTGTATTTAATGTAATACATGGCCTCTATATACCATAGCAATATACTCAGTGCCAGTCGAGGCCTGGACACTCAAGGCAAATACGGAAAAGAAATTAAACGCGTTCGAACTCTGGATATTCAGAAGAATGCTGCGCATATCGTGGACAGAACACATTACAAACGAAGAGGTGCTGAGAGGAATGCACAGAGAAAAGCAACTGCTAACAATTATAAGAAAAAGGAAAATAGCATACCTGGGACACTTATACCGAAATGATAAATACAGCATCTTACAGCTTATTATGGAAGGTAAAATCGACGGAAAAAGGGTACGAGGTCGAAAAATATGCTCCTGGCTCAAAAATATCAGAGACTGGACACATATGAGTACCCATACATTGATCAGAACAGCTAAAGACAGAAAATTTTGTCGAAGTTGTTGCCAACATTCATTAATGAATACGGCACTTTGAGAAGAAGAAGAAGAATGTATTAGGGTATGCTGTTTTTAATGTTACCTTTTTACCATTAATTTCGCTACCGTAGTACAAGGTTTTCCTATTATCTATATTAATTCACATTCAGGGCGAGAACACGCCATTATTGACCTATTTTTGGGTCTTGAAGTTGTTTTTCTCCACCTTGGGAGACAAAGTACAATAAACAATGTTCACCGTGGTAACTAATAAATTGCTAAGTCACCAAACATGTTTTATCACCATCAGACATTACTATTTTTTTCTACGATCGTGTCAAAATAAAAATTTTTTGCACTGTTCCTAGTGTCAAAAGCGAAGTTTGTAGCACTCTTAATATTAGCGCCCAAAATACGTCTTATTCGCAGGTTGCCGTTGGAGGCGTGTTTTAATAATTTATTAAAACACGCTTTGCCGTAAATTTTAATGTCAACATAACCTAGAATATCTTAACACAATGTGATGGAAAATATGTCACCGAACTAAGTTTTTATATTTCTATCACGATCATAGAAAAAATAGAGTCTGATACACTTGTATAACAGCCATTAAAGCACTAGCAACGTTAAAAGCACTCCGCTAGCGCGTCGTGCTCTTAAACTCGTCGCACGTGCTTTAAACGCGTACTTATACACTTGTATCATAATATACTATAATTTCGACGTTTAAAAAGTTGTATTGTCAGTTTGACAGTTAACAACATTTTCGAAAATTTTTGTATATTTTAGCTATTAAGCCGTTTTGGTAGTGCAAAAAGTAGTATATTATACATCTCAAGCCCAAGCTACAGCTTTTTAAAACTTCAAAATTGTTTATGTGGTATAGTTATTTGTATACCTAGGCCCTGAAATGACTGTTTGGCGGGCGAGACGAAGTCGAGTCCACCACATTATTCCGAGAAAACCAATCATCATGGTGGTATACGTAACATTTTGTGTGCAGGAGCAATATATATTATACACAAAAATATATAATTAACGGTGTGTCAACTAAAAATCTGCAGAAGAAATAAATGTTAATACATATTTATTACAAATCATAGGGGCAATATTTTATTATAGCTAAATTTAGGCTAAGGTGAAATAACAAAATCAGCGCCATAATCAGCATTCTGTGTCACTTTAGCATTCAGTCTTGACATTAATTCAAAATGTGCATTTTTAAATTGGCGAATCTTTAACTTAATTCTCTTCCGCAAATCAGTCAAGACCGCTTTCCGTACCTAGGTGATATGCGCAACTCCATCATCAATTGCTAAGTCGCATCATACTGCGAGCAGAGCATATGATTGAGTCATACTTTAACGTATAATTCGGATGCCGGCTGCAAGGCGGGTGAATGAGCAAATAATCAGCTACGCACGAAGCAGAACCGATTTGAGGTGAATAGACAGAGTGTGCGAAAGATATGTTCGCAATCTTGGTAATGTTAATGTTTGACGTTTTATTAGTTGTATTCTCTACAAACTGTAAATGCGAGTAGAATTCAGTTTTTAGCCCGTAGCCATTCAACTGTATATTAATCTTTTATATTTACAGCTTACGTTATTTGTGGATTACTCTTTGTATTTGATTTATTTGTGTGTATGTAAACAAACATATGTAGTATATTTCATTTATGTTAGCAGCCTTGGCTCTTGTTCCTAGCATGGTTGAAGTATAAATTTTTAGAATTAAAGGTGTGTACGGGACAATCTAAGGGTAAAACTTTGGGCATGCCATAGCCACATTCAGGTAACAAACGGTTCTGGTTCATCAACGTCTGAGCTAGCTAGCAGCTTAAGAGCAATCAAAATTCAAATAAAAGCGGAGCGTAGAAACGTCTCGCTTCATCATCCATAATAACACTAACATATCACTGATTGATAGGCTTCAGATGCGTGTCTCTTAACTTTCTCAGTAATATTTTTTGCGCCACCATTTGCTTTTCCGGATACTTAGGCGCTGAGTTTCTTTTTCATTTAGGCACACCTTGTTCTCTTAAAAATCCTGAAGATCAGTGCTGAAACTATGAAACTGTAATACGAAAGAAGAGTAACAGGCAGGGATCAGATGCGTCGGTTCTAAATTACTTCAATACCTGTAGCGATCACAAGTTTGAGAGGGCGAATGTAGTGATAGATACCCATCTAGACAGGAAAACGAAAGTTGTGAAACTGAATATGAAATAATGAGGGTACAATAATACCACTCAGCAGAAACTAGAACCCATAGAAGAACTGGAAATCCCGGAACTAAACAAGCTATTCAAACGATACCGGACAGTATACTTGCAACTGTGCATAAACGCAGTTGCCAAAAACGAAGTAGTTGCCCGAATATCAGAGCTGAAACTTGTAGCGGAAACGTGACAGGCAGAGATCTAACATGTCGCATGTCGGTTTTGACTTACTTGACTTATGTCCTATTAGTCCCTCGTGGGACATGGGGTGTTGGTTAAGTTTTTCCATTCCGTTCGGTTCCTTGCTATGGAACTGAGCTGTGCAATGGACTTGTTGGTTTCTTTCTGTAGCGTTCTTCTCCACGTCTCCCTGGGGTGCCCTTGCTTCCTTGAGCCCTGAGGGTTCCATTGTAAAACTTTCTTGCATATCGCCTTTGGGTCTTTTCTTAAGGTGTGTCCTAACCATCCCAATTTCCTTCTTCTAATTTCCAACACTATATCCTCTTGGCTCGCTCCCCTCCACAGTTCCACATTACTCACAACTTCAGGCCACCATATTTTAAGTATAAATCGTAAGCACCTATTTATAAACACTCTCAACTTTTGTTTAATAATGTTAGTCATTGACCAGCTTTCAGACCCGTATAAAAGTACCGGTTTTACCATTGAGTTAAACACTTTAAGTTTAGTTTTTGTCGGTTTTAAATCGTTTTAATTCCGGTAGCATTACAGACTTGTTAGCACAAAGATGGTTATAGGTATCCATCTGGAGAAGAAGGAGATAACCGAGAAAGTGGTTCGCCGTCCTATCAGAATGAAGGAACAAGGGTATATTAATATGATGCAGAAAAAACTAGAACCGATAAAGGAAGTGAAAAGCCTGGAACTAAACGAGTTATTCAAATATAGCGAATATACTATATACAGCTCGCAGTGAAGAAAATCGCTTCGCAAAGATGTAGAAATAACCCGGCGAACAGTGCGGAACTAAACTGTTATCCTAACGAAAATTGACAGTTATCAGACGTGTAGGTTCTAAATCTTTTAATGCCGATGCCGGTAGCATTATATACTTGGCAGGGCGAAGATAGTCATAGATTCTTAGTTGGAGAAGTAGAAGATAGGCGAAAAGGTGGTTCTTACCAGAATGTACCCTTGACATTAATACGATTCAGTGACAACCAGAACCCCTACAGGAATTGAAAAATTTGGAATTACACGACTGGAAAAACCCCCAAAGATGGAGGAACGGTCCGACGATCAGTATAGAAACTAGCAAACTGTTATCCTAAATGAAAGTGCCACGCAGGGATGAGATGTATAGTTTCTAAATAACTTAAATGCCGGTAGCGTTCACATATTTGTCAGAGCGAAGATAGTGATAGAATGCCACATAGAAATAAGGAAGAAGGTTGAGACAATGGTTTGTCCTATCAGGATGAGGAATAGAATTTCACTCTGCGGCAACTAGAACCCGTAGATGAACTCAAAATACTAGAACGAAGCGAGATTTGTATGATAATGGGTAGTATGCACGTCGCGGTGACGAAATGCGGTTCCCAAAGCGGAGAAATGGCTCGATGATCAGTGCTGAAAACTGATAGCTGGAAGAAGACTGACATGCATGAATCGGACGTGTAGGTTCTAAATGGCTTACAGTTTTTTCAGAACGAAGATAGTGATAGACACTCATCTGAAGAGGAAGAAGATAGTCGATAAAGTACCTTCTTATCAGAATGATGGAACAGAGGTATATTAACATGATTCAGCGAAAACTATAACCGGTAGAAGAATTGAAAAGGCTGAAACTAAACGAGCTATTAAAATGATACCGGATAATATAAGTACATGGGGCGGTGAAGAAACGCGGTTCCAGCGATGAATAGTTGCCCGAAGAGCAGTGCTCAAGCAAGCAAACTGTAATCTGAAAGAAGAATGACAGGCAGGGATCAGTTCTATCGTTGCTAAATCACTTTAATGGCGGTAGCACTCACACATGTGAGGGCGAAAATATTGATAGATTGCCATCTAGAGAGAAGGAAGAAGGTTGAGACAATTATTCGTCCTCCTATCAGAATTAAGCAGTATAATACGCTCGGCGCAACTAGAACCCATAGACTTTTGGTACCCGATAAAATACATGCCGCGGTGGAGAAACGCAGTTCCCAATGACGGAGAGACGACCCGAAGATTAATGCTGAAACTAGCAGAGTGACAGCCGAGAAAAGAGTGACAGGCATGGATCAGACGTGTCAGTTCTAAATCGCCTGCAGAGTTGTCAGAGCGAAGATGTTGATAGATACTCATCTGGAAAGGAAAAAGAGAGTCAAAAAAGCCCTTGCTATCAAAATTAAGAAACAAGGATACGTTAATATGATTCAGCTAGAACTATCACTCATAGAAAAATTGAAAAGCGTGGAACTAAACAAGCTATTCTTACAATACCGGATAGTATGCCGCGGTGGATAAACGGGGTTCCCAAAGATGGAGAGATGGTCCGAAAGCCAGTACAACAGCTGCGAAGTGGAAGCATTAAGCAATGTAAATATGAAAGTTTTAACAAACAAATAAACTACGGGAAATATAAAACTATAGTGGAGATATTATCTCCAAGGAAAAAAAACAGATAGGAGCTGCCTGAAAATACAATAGAACTTAGGAGCAGCACTGAAGCAAATGGAGATCTGCAAAACCCTTCTCGAAGGCTATTTTGATATAGAAATTCTGAATATTAATGAAGATACATTGGAAACAACAATACTTGTACTGATGAATATGTGTCTAGGAGGCGGGAATATATATGACTGATGACAAAACGTGGTTTTATTTAAAACTACCAACCAATCAGCCTATTCCGAATATGTTTACTATCGCATTGAACAAGCAGAATTCAGAAAAGGGTGCTGTATACCTATTCAAACTATAAGAACGGTAAGTGAGAAATACATTGAGTAAAATAGTTCGTGGCGTTCGTGAACTATCAAAAGATGTTTGACACGTCCAACCCTGATAATAGAGTTTGCAAGGAGGAGCGAACTATTATTGGGGATTAACTTATGAGAGTAGGAAACGAGCCATAAATGACGTAGACGACGTTGTAGAGAAAATTTCAAGGCTACAACGCGAGATGATACTAAGTTGATCAACACAGTCGTGCAATGGAAACAAATGCCTTCCAATGCGATACCTTTCATATGATTTTTGAAGTGTCGCTTAAGGTAATTTGTGTGTTTTCCTAGAAATTATGAAAGAATAAGGTCTGTAATAGAAATTACTGCTTGAGTAAGTAGTCTTGTAATGCAGGTTCTGTGTGGTTATATTATGTAGCCCTATTATGTAGCTGAATTGGACACTGTTACAAGGTTGATATTGCTGCATAGATTTGTAGATAGCTTTGTTTTGTATCATTGTTCATTGTTACTGTCGGATTGGTGCCCAATCGGTAACGCAATATAGTATACTATGTATCTGGAAATAGTGGACATCTGGCGAGATGGTCACTAATCCTTGACATGAAAATTACTATCAGTGATTCAGGAAGCGCACCTGGATAATCTGGGATGCTAATTTTCCACAATGCCTTGCGAATTTGGTCGCTGCGGGGTCTGCAAGGCTGCAACCGTAATTGGAATTCGCACTGACGTGACTTGGTGCTCACTAGTCTGATTAGCATTGAAGTAACAAACGCCAGATGCGGTATTGCAGGTTTTACATGTAGATTACCGGCGGTGCACCTGAATATCATGCCTTATCTAGATATTCTACTAGACGCTACGTGGGAGCAGCGTGGGGGACGCAAAACCCCCTCTACATACTATCATCCCGTACTGCTAATTTAGTAATGCTTGCTTATTTTTATTTAGATGCCCGACTACTTTATTTGGCTAGTTTGCTTTTATGCGAGCCATATGGAACGGCCCCCGACTTACCTTCACGGGGTCGTAATGTGACCCCGAACTTCTACACCAAAGGTGGGGTACTTATGCATGGGAACGGATTTGAATCCAGGAAAAAATAAATTAGCCCCGAACTAAAACTGTCAGCATATGATTTTCTTATTCTTCTATGTCGATTCCTGAGTGTTATTAACTACTACATTTTTGGTGCAGTGATCTCGCTTATCAAGTTTTTATGCAGTTGGGAAACTAGTTGCTAATTGTGTATAACGTCTGTGTTAATATACAGTGTAATTTTTTTTAAACTCAATTGCAGCAGACCCTGGCTAGTCTGGATCAGTTGGCAATACTGAAATGTATTGGTGACACTGTACGTCTATGTCACCAACAATACATTTCAGTATTGCCAACTGATTCAGGCTATCCAGGGCCTGCTGCAATTGAGTTTTTAAAAAATCACTGGGTATTTAAAGGATGGAGTATAAAAAGCTCGCAATGAAGTAATTTCGACTGATTATTAATTTGGCTGAGTTGAACTTCATTACAATTGTAATTGTTTATACACAATGAAATGACACAGCAGTCAGTCGTGCCCAATATTACATTATAACGCATCAATTTTGAAATTGCAAGGCTCAGCTGACCCAGTTCATGGTGATGCTAGCGACATTTAAGTCTGCTCACGCACGGTATCGTTTGCCGTTTGTGAAATATCAAACTTAAGAGCAGAGAATCGAGCTGAATTTATTATAGCCATCAATCCACATGTTAATGTTAATTCTGACCATTTAATAATATTCAGCGATCTTGTTCATTCACATTTCTCCAGATGGCATAGATTTGTAGTTACTCTTAATCCAAACTATTTCTATTGAGTAACTCGGCAGCGGACAGCGATCAATTACCGGCAATTTTCGAGATTTCTCAAGGAAAACCTGCCTCCGTGATTAACGAGCAACGTAATGGCCATTTAAGTTGTTTCATTAGCCTTTATTATTGCCTAAAATTATTGACTTGATTGTTAGAAATAGTAACAAACCGAACAAACGGGCGCGACAAATATTTATATCATTTCCGCTGCTCGTGTAATGCTACAAATTATCAAAAAAGGTGCTGGGAATTTGGAAGGAGATAGCTATTTGCGCAACAAGAAGGAAGAGGAAGTTTGTCCATATCAGGCCAGATATTTTTCATTGGGATATAGCCGTCCGTGTACGCTGAGTAAGCAACACTTTCTATTATCGTTTGAAAAAGAAAATATTTAAAAAAATGTTAATTTAATATTTGTTTGTTTGTTTATTTCTTATGGACAAGGTCTAGGAATGCGGAGTGGAGTACTATTTCCATCATTGCAACGTTTAAAATAGTTTTATTGTTTGTATTCGAAAGTTGGAGTTCAAACTAAAGTATTGAGATATGAGACACCTTAACATACTACCAAAGATCGTAATAGATGATCAACCCAGTCAGTGGAATCCACGGAACGGTGGTGGCGTAAAATACCTGGGAGTCTACATTATGGATTAATATTGAAGCTATAGTTAAACAGAAAATTAAACATTGTAACAGGTATATACCATATTCAAAGGAAAATCGCCTTTAACACTATAAATGTTCTCTATTAATATATAAATCTCTGTTCGACCCGTGTTAGCCTATCCCTGCTCGACCATTAAAAACTGTAAATATTCGAAAAGAAAATCCTCCAAATTGCAACAAACTCACCTTGGTTTATATGAAATGATCAGCTTCACAACGAACTCGAAATTCCAACAATTGAGTATTATTGTACTCACTTTACTAAATGTAACAAAGCCAAAAATGCACACAGCTAGCTTCAGTGGGACACAGGCGGGGTATTAGTCTGAAAGCGTAGGAGTCATTTCGGTAGGGCGTAGAAAGTATGTATTAACGCTTAGGGAGACGCTACAGAATTGAAAGTTTTCTCCTAAAAAGGTGGTTGGCGTCTCCTAACTCAGAAGAAGACGACCAAGGCGTCGGGATGAAGTTGAAGTCTGGATAACTGCACGAACTTACCTCGCTTCTGCCTGATGGTGTTTAATTCGCTCATAAATTCAGCCGCGTACGGTTGTAAGTACACACAATGGTACAATTGGAATGTTACATTAAGCATACAATAATACAGGAGAAATAATCAGCGGACATACGAAGCAGACCCTCAATTTATTACTACAAAGGAAAAAAATGCCCCAACTGTGACTCCACGTGTTACATGCTGTGATTTATGAATCTTACTAGGCTGGTCGCAATCCAGTCGAGGTATTAACAATGTTCATACCCTTCCCTTATGGGAAAATGTTTAAGACCTGTGTCCGTGAGGCGACCACTTGTGTAAACACACAAAAGAGCAAAAGAGCTACAATGGGAGGTAAATAACGTGCAAGAAATAAATGACATGCAAAAGTTATACAGAAAATGGGTAATAAGAACGTAATGCAGTTGTAACAATACCGATATCATGGTAAAACGAGTTTGCAGCTTGAAGTAGCAAAGTTTCAGCTCCCAAAGGTTTACCTACCTACTGCGGTAGAAGATAGCCCTTTCTGACCTGAGGTAAAAGCGGTCCCACAAGAAGTCGCCTGGATGGCAGAAATGCTGGAGTGTGACCTGCAGCAAGACTGACTCACGAAGAAAAGTGCTGTGATGGCAGGGATGCTGAAACCTGGCGATAAAAGTTACCCACGAAGATAGTAACTCAGCGAAGTCGAATAAGCCCCAAGGCAACGTACTCAAACTCCGATGGAACGTAATAGGCGACAACGGTATCCTCCAACGGGTGTAGGTAGCTTATAAGTAGTGAATATCTAAAAATCGACAAGCTTTCGCGGCAAAAATGGTCACTTCAACTACTATCGCATTGCGTAAAACTATGTAATACAGATTGGCCCACTAATACACGCCTGACCCTTTTTTCTGTTCCCAGCCTATCCTGGCATTGACGGCAAAAATTGCCGGTCTGTGTTTCACGCGTTGTCCCAATTCATGGGGTGAGTTTACCAACACTGAAGTAGATTCACTGAAAACTGAAATTCAAAGGGAAACAAGATCCTTTTGATAAACCTTTTTATCCTAGGTGGAAACAGTGTTATTAACTATTGGAGCTGTTTCAGGAAGTTGCATGCAGTACACCTTCTTTCAAATGGTTCTGAGGATCAAAGAGAACCTTTCATGCTACTTACTCTGTAAACAAATTTGAATTATTATATACTAACGAGTGTTCATTAGAATTTGTGGTCTAGTCGGCTTTGGAACTGATGAAGTCATGTCGTGCATTAAATCATATGCCTGATAACTGACACTGGTGACAGTGTAAGTCTATGTCAAATTCGATGTTAGCAGGTTAGGTTTTGCGTCAGTTTTGACACAGACAGTTATCAGCCATATGATTTAATGACATGACTTCATCAATTCCAAAGCCGACTAGACCACAAATTCTAATGAACACCCGTTATATGTGCTAGCTCTACAGACCTTCGCGACTTTTTGCTTTCTCTTCAGTATCCTTAGCCATTTCTTCTTATCCATTGCGTCTGTTTGCCAGTCTTCCACTCCGGTTGCTGTCAGATCCATTTTTATCGCATCCAACAATTTTTTTCTCGGTCGTCCTCACCTCTTCCCACCTTCTCCTCCAACTAGTACTCTTTTAACCCATCTGCTCGTAAGCATCTTACTATAAGTCCTAACCATCTGGATCTTTGTGGTCTAACTACTTGTGTAGTACTTGGATTTTATACATGCTTGGTACCTCTCTATTTGTTCTTCTTTTCAATTAATGTTGGTTTATCTTAACTACTCAAAAGATTTATCTCATATCCTCATTTCTTCTTTTCTGTTTACTATATAATTACAATCGCTTGATAAGCACTCTTGCTAGCATTCCAGCCACTTTGCTTCTTATACCCAACCTGTTGTCCATTTCCTCTTCTTCTTCCCTTTTAATCGTCAGTATTACTCCTAGGTAATCAAATTGCTCTGCTTTTTTATTGTGTGTATTTCTGGAGTAAGGGTGGAATACCCAGTAGCATATGCAGCACAACCATTGCTCTCCGCTAATGGTACGCTTTAAGGGCCATAGCTTCTCCCTGCCAACGATCCCGGGTGGTGTAGCTTGAACAAGCATCCACGTTCGGTCAGCAGAGTTAAGCAACGCTTTCTCTGGCCAGAACTTGGATGGGAGTTCCACGGCTGCTTCTCCCGGTACCCCGTGGTACGGCTGCCACGGAAAAAAGTTGGCCCCGGTTGTCATAATAACATCATGACAGTCGTTAGTGGGGTTGAAAGTCCCCATAAAATGTACCGTGACGCCTATAATTGGCCTAACGGCTGTTGGCGGAGTGCGGAAGGAAATAAAGATCGTAGTGCGTAGTGAAGAGCCACATCCTACTCGGTGTAGGGCTGTTTCGTAAAACACGGGAAATGTAGAGTAAACCGATAATAAATCCCTTCAATTGGCAGAAGTGGATCTCGACGCTAAAAGGTGGCAGCTCTACCACCAGAATCGGGTGTGGTTGGCCGATAACCAGTATTGCATTTTACAATTTGCACCTTCAATTTAAAAAATATCAAAGAAACCTATACAAAGAAGAGCTGCATGGATCAGGTGATGTCGGGCAGCATGAAAACGGTTATACGAATTGAAAAATTGATTGTCCCTATGATACAGGAACCCAGGAAATACGCCCAAGTCTCCAAGGAAAAGAAAAGGAAAAACCGAAATCAGCATGATGGTGCTAGACTGGAAGCCCCAGGGAAGAGGAAAACAAAGCAGACCTCAAACAACCTGACGGCGAATCGTGCTAAAGGAAGCCAAAAGCAACGAAAAGACGTGGAATGAAATAAAAACCCTGGCTTGAAACCGAGTTCGATGGCAAATCTTTGTAGACGTCTTATGCTCCAGCTCCAGACATTGACGTCTATGATTGTAGGTCATACCCTCTGTGCGTCGGCTACTTTCCCTCAGCATTACCGCCAGCACCAAGTTAAAGAGTGTTGTGGATAGATGCTTTTCTTTCCTCACCCCTTTTCCCACTTTAAAGCTATTCGACACATTTCCTAATATGATTTTCTTGGTTGTGTTCCTTTTTCATTGTTCTATACAGCTATTTCTATGTATCGAGTCATAGGCTTGTTTATAATGTATGAAGAGTATGTGAAGGGTTAAATTTTGTTCGTATGTATTATGTTAAAGTTGTTTCCTAATAAAGATTTCTTCTTTTAAACCCTCTTTTGTACGCCCGTACTATTTCTACTACTAACTCAAGCGGTTCCTAAGAATCATTGCTAATACTTTGTGGATTACATTCAGGAGTGCAATTTGTCGAGTTATTGCAGTACGCCCTATCCCTGTTTTTTGTGTATAGAGCGTTGTTCCATTTCTTCCGCATTATTTTTTCTTCCCAGATCTTTACTCACCAAATGATTCGTCGCCTTGGTTTAGAATTTCTACTAGTAGATCATTTCGTCCGCTATCTCGCCAACGTTTTGATGGTCTTCCTGGAAATCTGTGCCCGCGTGGTAGTACATTTATGCATATCTTTGCAATGCGGTGATTGTCCATTCTTTGTACGTGTTCTAGCCCATGTCTTCTTTATCCGCGGCCCCATCTTATGATGTCTTCCAGCTTGCATGTTTCTCTAATATCGGACTTCCTTACTCTGTCGTACAGATGTCTTTTGTTTGTTTTGGTATCGGCTCTTGTTTCAATAGCATATTAGTGGCCGTATAAATGCATTATATATTCTGGTTTTAGTTTCTATAGTCATGTTTTTGTTGTTCCAGATTACGTCTCGCCTGCTGTCCGATATTGATGCTGCCTTGTTAGTTGGTTTTTGTACTTCCGGGTATATATCACTGTGACTTGATATTTCAAGTAGCTGGCGGGGTCAGGGGAGAGAATTAGGAGAAGGGAAGTACTGGACTCAAGTGATTTGAAATTCCTGCGGAGTCTCCTTTTATACTCTTCGAGCACCTCGTTATTGGTGCTGCGCTCCAGGTAATTTTGAGTGGGGCCGGCGCCGTGCTTGCTTGTACGAGACTTTGCGCACCGCTGGTGGACATCTTCTTATCTCCTATTCGAGCGTTAGGACGATGTAAGTGGTGATAGACGGAAATTAGCCGTGGACAAATGTGCAAAGATTAAATGTGAAAAATACACATTTCTGTGTTGGAGTTAACATCACAATACTCTCTTCAATTTTTTCTCGCAGTAGCAGACCCACTCCGGAATAAGATATTTCTTTCTTTGTTTTTTCGCTGTAAATCGTGATGTAGTTATTGTATTATTTGATAGTTCCCTGTCCTTTCTTATTAGTTTAGGATACTACACATACAGGCTGTCCCTAAAAAGCAGGTCAATCCGTTAACCACATATTCCTTGCGCAAAAATATGATGATTAAACTCAACTTACCTATATACAAAGTTGCTTAGTTTAACCGCTAGAGGGCTTTAAAAACGATTAACTTTTTTAAAAAAATTTCAAATAAGTCGAAAAATCTTTGATAGATTCATTTTTTGACCCGTTTGTACCAGGAAACCACAGCTTTTTGAAGAATAAACCCTAATTTCGATAATTACAGGGTGTTTAAAAACTTCGTCACAATAAATTACTATCCATATTTTTTAATCCCCTGTATAATCACTACCAATTTTTTTTTCTGAATAGTTACTTTAATTTAGAAGCTATTTTATCTCTTGCAAAATTTTAGTTGGGTAAACGGTTTAGCCACAAAAAAAAACTAGGCTTGTAGGGATTTAAAAAATATTTTTTGTGGCTAAACCGTTTATCCTACTAAAATTTTGTAAGAGAGGAAATAGCTTCTAAATTAAAGTAACTATTCAGAAAAAAGAATTGGTAGTGATTATACAGGAGGTTCAAATTTTTAAAAAATTAATCGTTTTTAAAGCCATCTAGCGGCTAAACTAAGCAACTTTGTATATAGGTAAGTTGAGTTAAATCATCATATTTTTGCTCAAGGAATATGTGATTAACGGATTGACCTCCTTTTTAGGAACACCCTGTATATCGATCTTCAATGTTATGCGCTCTAGTATAATTTCGTGGTCCCTACGATTCCAGGATCTTACAATCCAGCATGCAATTCCCATTATGTCGGTCTTTTGCCAACTCGTTTTCCTTATTCTCGCCTTGTTTGTCATCATTTGGGTCCGTCCGTTTCCTGAGGCTCTTTTACCATTTCAATGAGCAATATCAGCTTTCATCCGTAGCAGGTTGGCTCCTGGTCTTCAAATACCGGGACCTTTTCGACTATACTTCGTTGCCTTTGTTTCATGACAATATCTTCTCTCTGTATTTCTATATAATCCTTCAACAGTATTTGTTGTACACGTTTGTTTTGATATACTTCCTACCTTTTCATATTCTTCTTACTCTTTCATATTGTTCTTACCCTTTCATATTCTATCTTGCTTTCTTTTGTGTACCCCTTGCTTTATTTCTGCACTGGAAATTCTGCCTACACTCGCCATCGAATTAATTAACCGCTTGTCTTTGCTTGGGCTTTCTCAGAGCATTTCACTGCTTTGTAAAATACGTTATAAATACCTTGATATAAGTTCAGTTTATTCGGTATCGATGCCATCAAATGCAATGGTACAAACTAGGGTACCTTGATGTCGTATTTCTGCTCAAACACGTCAAATTGACATCAAGGCACCCTAATACAAACTAAATTCAAAAAATTACCGCAGATTCATATTTGTGAAGGTCAAAATTATTAAAATTTATACAAAAACTAATGTAGGTCTACTGGTAACCTGAAACGGGCTGGAATGCAGCCGTTTTTGAGACCGGCACAGACTTTCGTAGTTTCATCGTTTTATGTGATATTTATAAAAATCAAGGCGAAAACTTTAGTTATTTTTTAGTAGCATCTGACAGGAATTTGACATAAAACATAATCGTGGAATTCTCATTTGCAATGCAAACTTGGGAGAAATAATTTATGCAGCAGATGCAAGCTTAAAACGATTTGTTTGTATTTGTAAAAATCTAATTTGTCACGTATTTTATATCTAGATAAAAATATATGTGAAATTCGTAAATATGTAGATTGATATGAAGTGATACATTTGGTTTCTGTGTCATCTAATTTTACATAGATGCAGTATCACACTCTTCAAGGTTATATTAGCTAGAGTCGAATAAGAGAATCCTATTTAAATGTTACAAAAACGTAATTATAACAAAAACTTCACTACAAAAACTAAAATGGTTTAGTTATTCCTGGAACCAGGATATAGGTAAGTAGTTTTTAAATGTAAAAATCAAAATTTCCATAAATCTGAATACCGAACCCGACGGACACTTCCTGCTTTAATCCAACCTATTGTCTTCAAATGCGTTGATAATTTTTAGAAATTCAATTCAGGTGTTTCGAATTTTAAATAAATAATTATTGCAAAGTCAAGGCAATTTTGTTCCCCATATACTTTTACTAACTTTGCTTGTATACATTTATTGTAGTTACAGTACAACGCTTATTTTATAGGTACATATATTTACTCTGTACTGTGATTATATTGTATTAAAAGCATGAGTTGACTATGACTTATACATATTTTCATGTGGTGGTAATAATGCCAGTATCTATAAATAAATTGATTTTATATTTGAGGCTGCGTAGGCAATAATGGTTCCTCAATTATCTAGTGACGTGTTTATATTCATAATGTACTTCTAATTTAATCATTAATTAGTTATTAGAGACGATTACTAATTCATAAATTGTGAATTATGAACTAACGATGTGGAATTTTATCATAGGTGCCTACACAAATTGTTTTTATTCTTCTCCTTTTAAGCACAGTTCCTAAAGAACAGGTAGAAACCACGCTTGAATGCTAAAGGCATTAAATATTGCTCTTGATATTTGTTATTAGTCTTAGACAAAAACTATAGACAACACACTTTAAATAACGAGATTTAACTGCTCTTATAGTGGCTTTTTGCACTTCCGCCTAAGCGAAAATAATTTTAACAAGCTTTGCGAAAGCATGACAGCAATTCATATTACTGCATATCGAAAGCTATGTAGGTAACTGGTTTTGTTCGGGTAAAATAGATCGTAACATTTGTCATTGTAGGAGATCTGAGGCGGAAAATTAGGTATGTTGTGTGTTTTCCTAGTTTAGATTTGCAATCCATATCAAGCTCTAGTTTTACCCCGGTCTTTAGCTGCTCCAAAATGTGAAAGCAGTCGTGTGCATGACATACCTGTACACTGTTGGCGTATAGTATATGTTATCTTTAAATTGTTAATTTACCTATTTGGACACACATACGAGGGAGATTCATGAATAATTATTGTAGCTAACGTAGTAGGATGACTTTTTAGTAAATATTAAATCAACGAAAGAAACTAAATCTGAATTTGTACTAGGTGGTTAAAAACTGGTCAAAGGAATTGGAAATCGAGAGAAGAACTATAGATGAAACCTGGACTCAACACTTTGATTTGGAACTTAAACACCAAATTAAAAAGATGTTGAATCTACTTTTGAAGCTGCGAGTTTGCCGACGTGGGGAAGGACGTTGAACTGTGAGGTTTTCGGTCTGTGTTGAGCCTGAAGGAAGTGCCGTTTCAACTAAGATAACCATCGACCCCGTTCCAGCTGGGGCTATCTTCGGATCACTATGGGGACCCATGTAAGCGAGAAGGAACTTACAGAACCACAGAAAGGTGGTCAACATTGTTTTAAAAGCAATGCAAGTTGGTATTCATAGGAAGCTGAGCAATTAAATCAATTACCGGTGAATTATTGATGCAATATAATGGGGTGTTTCACCGTAGTGAGGTTTAAAATGAAAATGCGTCTAAAGTGGAGATCTGTAATACCGACACGTGATGTATTGTACGTGCAAATTACCTACACATTTTGTATGTGCTTTTACGTAGTTTCTGTTGTGAAATAAGTTTTGGGGTATATTTCTGTATTCCTGGTTATACTGCAGCATTATACAGAAATGAGGCAAGGCCCAATACACCACGCATTTCCCATCACTTGGAGATCTTCTATGGTAGGACATTACACGCTATCAAAGGCATTCAACACCGTAGTGGCTCCTAACCGATAACAAAAGCATATTTCCTCATACTGGCCGATTTGACTTTCGCAAGCAAACGCTTGTTCTTATTTCAGTTTAAGACCTGAACTATCCCGATGAGCTACTAGCACCCAATAAGCTTGTTTATGTAGTAAGCGATTTACCGGCAACAATTGTAATATCCAAAATGTTTTCTTTACGTTAGGTACTCCGTTCATACCGTCGGCGTCCTCACAAGTAATTTAAATAGATGGGTATTCTGGGAATAAGTGAGTTTCTTTGAACTAAATCTAGATAATAGGGTGATCCTTTCAATATTTCGTTGACTATAGCAATGGCAACTCCCATGCGATCTTCTCTACACGACGTCGATTTTAAATAACTTCTGAAGAAGTATCCGGTGTGATTACTTAAACGCCATGACCAAATTTTTGGTAAACACAATACCACCTGGAAGCTCGTCATGCAATGGACAAAGATTGTGAAAATTTACATTTTAATATTCAGATTGTTTCCTTCGAAGGTGTAGAACGATTTCATCACAATTACATCTAATATAAAGAAGTTTTAAAAGTTAAAAGCTTTATTAGCAAGGTTTGTATATAGGGTGTTTCTAAAATAAGGAGGCATACTTTGGAAACGTATTCTATGATCAGAAATAAATGAAAAAGATATAATATACCCGCGTCCGTAAATTAATCCTTTCTAAGATATTAAGTTTTAAAATAGGTACGTAATTTAAAAAAAACGCACACTTTATATGAATTTTATGCTAACAAACTAAATTCCTAATACAAATAAACAACAAAAACCTATTGATCTTCAAAAAATCACATGCGCTTTTTCAGGAAAAGAAAAATGCGTTACTGAAACTGAATTTGACTTATATCAAATTTCAATAGTACACTCACTTGATCAACAACTTCACTAACTAATTTTCATAACATAATCCACATTTTCGAGCAACATAAACCAGAGTTCGTATTACTTTATAGTATATTACGTTACAAGATCGGTAAGTGCCTTAGAACAGGCCGAAACAAGGTAGAAGAACGAGGCCCGAGGGACCGAGTTATGCTGTTTTTTGCGGACTGTTCCAGTAAGTCACTTAAAGATTGAGTGTCGTATAAAATTTTTTGTGCTATGAACTAATAAAAATCAAAATATCCTTGCATATTACAAATATTGTTTGCCTAAATAAAGTGGTGATTGGTGGTTCTATAGAAACTAAATACAAAATACTGTTCTATAACAGCACTAAGACCGTTATATGTATTCATAACGAGCTTGTTATTGTTGTCACACCGACTAACAAGGATACGGGAAGTTGACCTTATCGTCACAGATAACGAACCCGAAAACAACTAAAAATGGGTTATTGACCCACATTAAAGCTTTAAAGCTAATTATCTTATAAAGTATGCCTTTACGGTCACGGGATTGTTCGAACTTTGTGATTTATTTTTAATCATAGAATGCATCTGCAAAGTATGTCCCCTTATTTTTGAAACACCCTGTGTAAGCCAACTATCATGGTACTGGACATGCAATGCTTATAGGGCAAATATATTCTGCATTGCTAAACGATGTAAGAAAAAACTCTTGAAGATGCAGCATTATCAGTTAATCATCAAGTACATTATATTCTGGACAAAGTTGAAATCGTAGCGTCATTATTACTTCTTTCAATGTAACGCTTGCAGTGTTGTCTAATTAAATTAGTAGCTATAGTCGAAGAAACGTGAATTGAGCGACTCCCATTATTTTATAAAATATCTATACTTGTGGCTACTATAATAGTTTCTATTCAAAGGGAGCGAGCAGTAGATAGAAGCTAAAGATGGAAAGAATACTTACTACTAAGGATGATCAACGTGTTTGCCAACCATGGGCTTGAGTTTTATAGCAAAAATAACTCGTGCAGGATTGTGACTTAAATCCATCGCGTAGCTTATTAAAGTAAATGCAATTTAAACGTTATCAACCCCAATTAAGTTTATCTCTGTTTATCTAGGATAGGGCTGTCCAACTTCAAGGGGCCCAAGGGCCACTAAAAAATTTGAAGGTTGTGAGGGCCGCATCATAAAATGTGTCGTATGCGACTTCGTGAGTGATTTGTAATAAATATAAAACGTGTATATTTAATACTAATTTTTGTTTATTCAATAAGCTTAGGTTACATTACAAAAATCATTGAAACGTAAAAGAGATATACAGGGTGTAAAGATTTACCCTTCAGGATAAGCTCGAATCGGAGAAATACATTCACTCAAATATATATTCGATTAGGTAAAACACCAGATAATTACCAAAACAAATATAATGTTTTTAGCTAATTACAATGATTAATTAAAAATAACTCTAAGTTGAACATTATTTAAAATTAACATGTTCTTCTGGAATGGTGTCTGGTTTCGTGGGTCGAGCTGCAACCCAACGCACCGGCGAGTGTTGCGGGTCCCTATTGGTAGTCCGCCGGTACGTACGCCGATTCTTCGGGAAATGGGCTGAGTAGGTCTCTTGTTCCTGCAAACTTGACCTTCCACTCAGCAGTAATCTTAAGCTGTAATTTTCCGGTGAATTTAGCGATTTTAAGGGTTACCTGGGGCGGGCGTTAGTGCCTAAATCCTAGTGCAGAGGATGCTGATACCTTACGACGGCTTGGCGTCGTTCTTGGAGCGAACGCGGTATCAAATCCTGCAGATGGAAGGTATTCGCCTTGAGCCAGAAAATGATGTTGACATTCCCCTGGTAGGGAATTTGCGGACTGCGGAATCGAACGTCGAAGTCCAGGAATTCGCCTTTTAATGACCAAAAAGTGGCCCTGCAGGTGAGTTTATAAAGGGCGGCTACAAGACTCTAGCCGCTCACAAGCGGGATAGAGGCTACGATTCCTACAGGTTACAGGTTTAATTGTTAGTAAAATGAGGTTATGAGGAGTATTTCACCTCTCGGGGCGCCAGGATTTGCGTTTAAAAATTAGGCGGTCGGAAATGGCTTTTAAGCAGTTTGTCCTGCATAACAGTACAGCGTATTAAGACAGGGTTAAAGCCTCAGGGATTCGATTTTCCAAAAAAGTTCAACAATCAAGGTAAAATCGAATTCTAGCCGTCTTGTCCTTGCGGAAAATTTGAACTTTTCGGGCTGACAGTACAACACGTCATCTCCCTTGAAGCCTGGTCTAGTAAGGGTTCGAGGCCTACTTCGTTAGACAGTTCAGCGTGTCAGACCAGAGGGTCCAGGTAGAAAAAGAAAGGACAGGATCAGGACTGGTGGACTCAAGGGGGATTTAGATCCGCGGGCCGCAAAAATATCTTGGCGGGCCGCATGCGGCCCGCGGGCCACATGTTGGGCAGCCCTGATCTAGATTATATGAATCCCGGGTGAAAAGTGCAAAGAGGTATATTGCAGCCCCTGACACAAATTAATGGATGCAGTAGAAAAGTAATATTCTCAAATCAATAATGTTTACAAGTTTAACTTTATAAGAGGATTTTCAAGCAACTTACGTAATTGGTAATAACTCAAAGCATGTAAACATTTGTGTCTGCTCATTGTCTGGGAAGTCACGGAAACCAAACAATTACAAGTTTACCAAAGTCCAGTGGATCAGGCAATGGGCAGCACTGTATAAAAGGGTTTCGCGTTAGCGTTACCGTGGTTGTTTCTACCAATTTGTACTTGTATGTATATGTGTTGGAATATTAAATTAGCTAATTAATTTAGTCAGCACGGTCATTTATGTAGTGTACGTGAACCAACAATTATAGTGTGTTCTTTTGTGCACTTCCCAACATATTAAATTTTTTTTGTAATAGAATTCAGGTCCGCCATAAAGAGCTAGAAACTAGATGTATTGCATCTACGCAAAATATCAATAATGTACGAGGTGAGACAGGAAAATAACCGGACTGATGCTGTAATGTTTTTTATTGAAAAACTGTAAAGACACTATTGGAAACGTCTACAGCATATCCTTTGTAGACAGGTGTTGAGGAGCTCGGGCGATTTTGCGTTTACCACTTCCAGCATCGCAAAACGGAGCCATTTAAGAGGAACTTAATTTTCGTGATAAGTAGAAGTTGCAGGGTGCAATATCTGGTGTATAAAGTGGATTTTGCAGCACAATAATATTGTGTTTGGTCAACAAATGCTTCAGCAACACCGCGTTTTGGGCAGCGCGTTGTCTTGATGTAGCACCCAGTTACCTTTTTCCAGAGTTCTGCTAAAAGTTTTAACAGCCTCTCTCTCAATATTTACTATTTTAGTAATGTCTCTAACACTCAAACGATGATTATTTCAAACGATATTCCTGATTTTTCGACAGCTTAATCCGTAGAGCTACGACGTCCAGGACACGGATCATCCTGAACGTCTTCCCACATGGGTGCGACTTAAACAGTAATTACAGTAAGCTTCCTGAAGCAGTTTGTAAGTTTTCGTGGCCGATGTATCAAGTTTAAAATTTTACGTTTATGCGCTGCGCCATTAGTTCACTCAAAACCGACGTGATGTAATGACACGGTCTCATTCAACTGGGAGATGCAGACTAACTAACAAACTACTTAGAGCGGTAACACCATACTCAAAGGAGCTAAGGTTAATCCCCGAGCTAGATCATCCACCAGGTGATGAGAAACAAATCAGTCTGGTTACTGTTCTGTCATACCCTCATACACTGCAAGTGTTGTCCACCGAAATATTTTAGGTTCATTCCACTCCCTTTTCTGCTAGTGTCTTTAATGGATTATATTTGCTTAGAAGAAGGCGACCAAGAGGAGATTTCAATTCAGTTACAGTAATAATCGACGACGATGTTGCACATACCTGACATACCTGTATGTAATATTAATTTAATCAACAATAAAATTGATACCTATCAGAACCGTCTTATGCGGGGGTGCAAGGAGTGCACAGCACCCTGGCTTAGGGAGCGGCAGCTAGACTTTCTGCACATTCAAATTCGGAATTTAGAATTCTCTTCCGCATCTTCAGTCGATGTTTTGAAATACACACTGTATTAATAATCTACATAGGGTACGAGGAAAGGCTTAGAGCACTAATTGTCATTTGTTTATGTAGTCACCAGCTAAGTCTACACATTTCTTGAATACGAAACCACTCAACAATAAAAATTGGGGGGCTTTAATTCGTTTTGTACTTCTCTCAACTATGTACCTCTTATCGATCTATTGAGATGGTATGAGGCCCACGACTTGGCTCTGTTTGCAGTGCAAGATAATTGACCGATTCAATAAGGACAGAGTTGGGATGTTTTATCTAATTGCATATTTTAAAACTAAAGTAAAACAGTAAATGCATTGATAATGAGAGGCGAGAAAGATTAAATTAGTTGGAGAAAGGTACGCAAAGGCGAAGCAAATTTCAAAGGGTTTAGATTGGCTTGTGACTAAATCAATATAATTCGAATAAGGTTTGCGCACATGTAAAGCCAGACAATTTATAAAATGTATTTGACACAAAAGGTTGTTGGCTGCATTATAAACGTAGCGTAGTTTGTTAAGTCACAAGCAAAAGATAGTGAAATTAGTAAGCAAAGCAGAAAGGTAAATTAAACAGGATAATATAATAGAAATATTGCAAAAGAGCAATTCTAGAAGGCAACAGAAGAGAAAAGATAATGACGCGAACATGGTCAACTCAAAAATCAGTGCATTTAAAAAAATAAAGTGTAATAGTGCAAAGCAGAGCAATGACAAAATAAAAATAAAAACGTTTGTGTGCGCAGCGTTACCGAACGATTTAGTTATAAGATTAAAGACAATAATTTAGTTTTTAAAAAATTGTAAATATAATTTAAGTACTCAAATTTACTTCCATTTGTAACCTTTCTTTGCCAAAATTATTTTTTAACATAAGAGAATCATAGTAACCTAGCAACCTGATGCTGTTTTGTTGAAAAAACAAGAAGAACAATTGAATTAATTTTTAAGTGAAGTTTGTTAGATTTGTGCTCCACTTTTAAATATATTTTATACCATTAAACGAGCATATTACGAGTAAAAAGGAATTGCATTTTGGTTGTGCACATCTTAGAGTACATGTGACAGTGTTTGTCAAGGTTTCCGCAGCACTAAAATATAAAATTCTCCAATCGCTTCTCCGAGGACATGGGCTGCCGTTCAGCTGGGGTTTCCGAAAATCGTTCCCGGCAAAAGTAAGAATCCAAAGCCAGAGGCCTGCACTGTATTACGTCGGGGAGGACTGCAAGAACGTCACGGACAGCATCTGCAGCGAGGGGACCGTCTCCAGCAGAATATCCGAGCAGCATTCACAACGGGCAGCTTAGATGTCTGCAACCGAGGTAGCATATAGCCTAAAAATTTAAGTGTAGAGTGTCGGAAACGCATTGAAATCCGAGGTCAAATCTTTCCGGAGTGGATTAGCATTTTCCCGAGGCCCCATTTGCTTCGTCTTTTCCAAAAATCGAGTAGCCTCGGATTGTGCGAATTCGGCTGAGAACCTAAGCGAAGAAAACAAATGCACGTTTTGGCGTCCCTTGTACGTTACGAAACAAGCAAGGCGAGGTGTTCCTACGTCATCACTGAAACAAAACAGTGCTTTTGTTGCAAGCGCGAAAATTTGAATAATTTCCTGATGCGTTTCTCACAGTAATTTCACTTTTAAAACATTGAAATACGCTGTCACCACTAGCGACATTTTGTGTCATTTGTCAAATCAAGGATTTTTTTTGATCTACCAAGAACCGCGCATTCGAACTACTGAGTTCACGAATAAAATAAAGTCGGTTTATGACCCCAACCCAATGAGATTTGAGTTTCATACTTGCCTTGTAGTTAGCCAAATCAGTTTTGCAGATTGGATAAAATATAAAAGGGGCATACAACCATTTATTTGTGTAATCATTTATTACATTTCGCTTTTCACCAGCCACAATTTGACTTATTGGATTTTATTTAAAATTCACAAACAGGTAATCATTACATTTAATAGGCACCAAATATTAGGAGCCGAGCAATCATTACAATATATATCTAAATATGAAATTGGAAAATAATGACAAATACTTAATCGAGATAGATTATTACCCATAGTGGGTAGAAATCAAAATAAAGCTTATATAGTGTGTTGGAAGGAGAAAATATGATATCGTTAAGGACTTTGTTTTAATTATTAAGATAACAAATTTGAAAATGAAAAACTGTAATTCATTTGTGTATTATGAAATAAACCCTATTTTAAAAAGTAAAATGTTTGGAAAATAAAAAGGGTTACAATTAAGACAAAATTTGCGTGGTGGAATAAAAATGAAATTTTAAAATAAGAAGATGATTCTACCAAAATGAAGGAAGACAAAGAAAATGGTGAGAAGATTTAACTACAGCAGTGCTAATATATAGAAGAATTTAAATAGAAAGAAATATTGAATTAAGTTTATTGGTGAATTAGATATGACATTGCATATCGATTGAGTTGGATTGCAGCGATCTGTTGGCACGGAAGGAGAGTTCCGAGGAGATCGTTGGCAGAGGGAACATGTTTGAAGGATTTGGCAATTGAGGTCTGGTATCTTGTCTTTGTGCGGGGTCCTTGGTGCTGGTCGATAGAATACTTTGGGACAGTGGTTTTGTATACGGTATTGGAGATAAGTGACAACGACTAGGGTCTGTTTGGATCCATGCTGTGAGGAAGCTTCTGTTTCTGATTTTAGTCAGTTTTGACATTTTGATTGTCAGTAGAGCCCTTCACTGTGTTTATTAGGTGTAGCAGTTGTGATCGGTAGCAGAGTGGGACAAGTTGGTTACTGCCGAGGACATTGATAAGTTCAAATAAAAGGTAAATGAGGTTGGGTATTTAAAATAAGCACTGAAGGAAAATAACGATTAAAAGTAAAGTAATTATTAAGGAATTACTTAGTGTTTGATATTGTTTTATAACAAATGTAACGATCAGGTACTTGTCATTGAATTTTCAAACTTGTTTGAAGTACCATTTGACAGAAGTTATTTTGAGTTGTCAAAATTAAAATCGGAACATCAAATTTCAGAATAAGCAATCTAGATAAAAGGAATCCACACCTGATTTTCATGGGTTAGCCAAAAGAATAATTTTTAATATTCAAATAAAATAAGCAGGGCAATTTAAAGATAATTATAAACATATACTCATAGGTAAAACAAAGAAAGAGCCTAAACTATTTCAACACTTTAAAACCAAGCAGGCAGGCAGTGTAGAAACTGTCATAGTCGTACAACATTACAATATGTTTGCAGCTATGTAGATGGAAGATTCCCTCTCATACTTATAAGTGGGAATCTACAATGCGTCTTACAGAAACAACAGCTGATTATTTGACCTGTAATAGCAGACATTTTCCTTGAAGACGTCCGATTCGTATCATAATAAACAGTCGCAAGCAAAAATGCGTCCCATTTCGAGCGCACATGTACCGTAGCGATGCAGAAATTGCATTTTTGCGCTAATGACACATAGAACTGTTTAGCAAGTGCTGGGACGCGTAAAAATCTAGTAAACAAGTAGCCAGTGGTACCCAGGAGTAGGTGCGCCAGGTCGCGCTCCGCAGCGCGTGTCAAGCCACGCTATGGATTGCTCGCCATCCACTAGGTCACGGCCAGCTCGACAGTTTCACTATTCTTTCTTCGTGGGATCACTTTCACCGGCGGGAGAAATGCACGAAAATTACTGTTGTGTCGCTGGAAGGTCAAAGAAAACTGGATCTGGTTATCGTGGCTCGCTCAGGCTTTTTGTGGTAATTGATCTCTGATTACTTAATCGGGTGTTGAAGATTGGGTTGTGGTAAATACGCGAGTTTCGTCATTTATAGCCTGACAGGTTAAATTAGTCCTATTTAATGGAATAACGTCTGGACAGTTACTATGTCAAGCAATATGTAAAAAACTATGTACATACAAATACAACTACCGTATATCTAGATCTACAAAGTATCTCACATACTTTTGGAGACTGATTAAGCGTTCAAGTTATCTTTTCAATGCAGAGGAAGCAGTAATATGAGGTGATATTTTTTACCTCAAGTTATTTATTTTGCTGTAGTATTAATTTGTACCATTTTTATTTTGTTTGAAAATTTTACAGTCCCCCATATAATAGTATTTTCATAATTATAAGCCTTCGGTGAAGTCACCAACATAAATATATTACGTTTAAATTAGTTCTAAGAATCGTTAGGGGTTGCTTTTAAAAACCTCGTACTGGGCAGTTGGTGAGTGGCCGTACTTGTGGTTAGATGTGAAGTTTGATACCACACAGCGTGGAATTCCAATGCGATAGCTCTGATATAATGTTTAAAGTGTTACCTGTGGTAATTTATGTGGATTGTGAAGATTGTGTGTGGTTCTGTTATTCAGCTGGAATCCGATTCTGTTTCATTGTTGATATTGCTGCATTTATTTGTAGAGAGATTTGTTGCTGGGTCGTCGTTCGTTGTTCTTGTTGGTTGAATTCGTGCCTAATTGGTACCGCGATATAGTATAATATGGGAATAGTGGACATACAGAAAAATGATCACCAACTCGTGACCTGATAAGCAATTATAAGTGATTCAGGAGAAGAACGATTTGACGACGTAATGCGTAACAACAACTAGCAACACACACAATAATCTAAAGCAAAATTGAGGCAAAACATGAACCCGGATGACAAAGAACATCCGGTTTGAAGAATTTATGGCAGTACTATAGGGGCAGGAATATACTCGTAGAATTATGCTACTGATCGCCAACGTTCCTGAAAGATTTGGTATTTGATGAAAATGAAAAAGGCAGGTGTTTTTGGGATTTGTTTTACCTACATTGTACCAAATAAAGATTACATCTTTAACTTTGGGCCACGTTACATTTTGTTGCGAAGCTCTGAAACATGAAACTTGTATATGGTCTTCAGACGCAATTTAGAAAAAAAAGAGGAGTCTTACTAATCTACCAAACAAACCGTACATATAAGCAAATATCTTCATCTTCTATTTGCTGTCCACTGCAGGACATAAACCTCTTCTAATCTCTTTCATGCATTTCTGTCTTGAGCTGTTTGCTTCTCCTTACGTCATCCAGTCATATTTTTGGGGGTCTTCCTATGCTCATCTTTGTTTCCCTATCGGACCATCGGACCTTCGACCATTTGTTGTTGCCTTGTCTGGCTACATGACTAATCCATTGCCACTTAAAGGTGTGCGACACGCTCTGTGACTTTGCTTCTTCGTCTAATAGTCTGATTTCGCACTTTGTCTCTCAGTCACGGCCGTAACTAGGTATAGACCTAGTAGGCCACGGCATGCGGCAAGGGGCGCCAAAATAGCACTGAAAAAATAATTCCTCTCATACTAATAAAACAAAATAAACAAGTGGGCGATTTTACAAACAAATTAATTTGTAATATTAACGATTTTAGTCTAGATAATGCTATAATAATGCATTGTTAAAACTGACTAATACAGTAGTGACGACAAACTACCTTACATTTTAAACAACTGTTGCAACAGGTTCACTGATTGCACAGATTACATATAAATTACATTCACTGCTCTGGGCTCATCGCTGGTACAGTGGCCCTTTGCGACAATCAGCAGAACATCACAGACTGATTTTGAGAGTTTACTTGTTCCACTAATATAGCATTTTTCTCTATAATCACTTTCCGCTACAATTTGTCCAATTTAAGACACTTCTGCAACCGTACACGACAGAAAAAATTATAAAAAAAGGGATGATCTAAAGCGGCATGATGCAAGGCTCATACTAGGTACTGACAGAAAAAGTTTCACGTTTTAAGTATTATATGTATTGATTACTACAAGACACGTGGCAGTGTGGCTACGAGTACAGAACCTTATTCTACGTTCATATGTTCCTACGCATAATACTATGTATTTGTTCATATTGTATTATTATAACATATGGACATGTCTTTACTATCTTTTGAGAACACCACATAGGTGGTCTTATTCCAATTAAAATAATTTTTGCAGTTTTAAAATTGATTAGTACTGTTACGATTTGCGTTCTTTAATTAAATTAACTATGTAGGAATATACTGTACTTTAGTTAGCTGTAAGCCATCTGTATAATATTTTAAGGTAAAATTCGTAGGAAAATGTCATATTTAAATTACAACAAGCGGATGTTTAGAAACGTGCCTTTCGCTTGGGAAGCTGGAGATATTCCAATCTCACGAATAAGATTAGAGTAAGTTTATGCAGCGTTTACTTCATAAACCGAAATATTGAGTGATGTATATGACCGGTACGTGATTAGAAGAAGCAACGGTTGCAACTCGATCATAAAAACTATTTGCAGCTGGGACCAAATGCTTTAGTAGAATTTTAAATCTTTATAGCGGTAATTTACTAAGGGTCCGAACAGGCCACATTTCACCGTGGGAAATCCTCAAGCTTGTAAAAATTCATAGAACTATTATGAACGGTCACGTCCGCGTAATGCCAAATGTCCAAAATTTAGACCAGCTCTGATAGGTTATTGGGAACTTTGTAAACGCCCACCGAGCTTTCTTGGTCAGAATTGACTTAGAATTAAGTTAGTTAATAAGAAGATGTAAATACGTAAACTTAAGGTTTCTGTAAACGGCAGAAAAATAAATGCAAGTATTTGTATCTACTAAAGTGTTCTTATTAATCTCAGCAGCTTTGGTCTTCGTGTCCGAGTGTGTTTCAATTAAAAGGATTGCCAGTTGCCCCGACTTTAGGCGTCTCGCAATAGTGGTGATCAAGCGGTGTAATTTATAACTTATTTAAATCGCACGACAGAAGATTTCTTTTGTTTCGAAGTCGGTCCAAGTGCAAGCGTTGAAATATACAAGGGGAAGCACGTGAACAGGACGGGAAAAAGCATCTAATAAACTGAGGCGGTACAACGGAAGCGGTCATTCCGGGAACGGCGTAGAGGACTGGGGACGGCGTCACGTAAAAGTGGCAACGTTGGAAAACCAGCGAGCGTCGAGGAGAAGACGGTAATGAATCCGTGGAAGCAGCCAGACAACGGGAACGTTCATTGCGGGGAGCGGCGTAGGTAAAATCCAGGAGCGTCGAGGAGTGAATGCAGGAAATTCCGTGGTCCAACGGGAGCGGTCAATCCGGGAACGGCGTAGAGGACTGGGGACGGCGTCACGTAAGAGTGGAAACGTTGGAAAACCAGCAAACGTCGAGGAGGTGACGGCAAGGAATCCGTGGAGGCGGCCAGACAACAGGAGGGCAGTCATTCGAAGGGGCGGCGAGGCAGCATTCTGGGAACAACGTCAGGTAAAACTGACAACGAAGAAAAACCAGTGTAGTGCAGGGAAAGCCAGTAAAAGTGTCGAAGTGAGTGACGGCGGAAACTCCAGAAAAAAAGACAGGGAAGCGGCTTCAGAACAGGGAGGCGGCGCGTCCAGATCTGTGGGAATAAGACGACAGCACAGCGGGGAAAGCAGAAAATTCCAGTTGTGGGTAAGTAATACTTGTTGTTTGTTTCGGAATTATATGGTCTTATTATGCGATTTAGTAAGGTTGTGTATATATTTTTTTGAAATAATAGGATCAGGTATTGCTCGTAGTTGTCAGTAATAGTAAATTTTCGACGGGTTGTGAACTAGTTACGTTTTTACAGCAGCGATAGGTAATTTACGAGTTACGCAAAATTCCTGGTTTACAGAATTTAAATTTTTATCAAGTGTTTCATTTAAAAACAAACAATGGTTTCCGAATACAGTATTTTTTCGGTGAACGAATTAAAATATGTTGCTAATCTGTTGGAATTACCGGAGAAAAAGAAAAAGGCAGAGATCATAGAAGAATTGATTAAGGCTCAACATTCGGTAGAGGACATTAAGGTAGAATTAGGTGCCTGGGAGGAAAACCCTCGGAAGGACAAGTGGGAAGAATTAGCTAGCAGGGAACGAGAATTAGCTGAAAGGGAACGAAAAGAAAAATTAGAATTAGCTGAAAGAGAACGAAGAGAAAGGTTAGAATTAGCTGAAAGGAGAGAACGGTTAGAATTAGCTGAAAGGAGAGAACGGTTAGAATTAGCGGAAAGGGAGCGAGAAGAAAGATTGGAGGTAGCTAGATTAGATGCTCAAGTGAAAATTGCTCAGGCCCAAGCTCAAACGGCAAATGAAAATAATGTACATGATGTCAATGCAATTAGGAATATGTCCTTGAATATGACAAAACAATTGCAACCTTTCAAGGATGACGGTGACATGGGATTGTATTTAACAAATTTCGAGCGGGTTTGTGTGCCATTGAACTTCTCCAAGGAATCGTGGCCAATTCGATTGACGAGTGTGTTGTCACCAACAGCGAATGAGGTCGTGGCTCGATTAACAGAAGAGGACAGCAAAGATTACGACAAAGTCAGGGCTAGTCTGCTCAAGAAATATCAGCTAACAGCAGAAGTGTTTAGAACGAAATTTCGGTACGGGAAACGGAAAACTGACCAGAGTTATGCGGAATTTGCATACCAACTAAAAACCAATTTCCAGGAATGGATCAAGAGCGAAGAAGCGGAAGGAAACTTCGACAAGCTAACTCAACTGATGTGCTTGGAGAAATTTTATAGTTCGTTGCCAGGGGAGATGAAATTTTGGGTGGAGGACAGAAACAAGTCCAAGAAGATGGAGGAAGCTGCAGAGCATGCAGACACATACGTCACCAAAAGAGGACCAGGTACGGAACGGCAATATAATGGAAACTTCAAGACATCGAAAAATAAGTTCGAAACTAAGCCGACGTCGAACTTGAAAAATGACTTAGGGAAAAGTCAGGTGCAAACGGAAAGTGTTGTCAAGGAAAACTTGGACAAACGCAGTTTCGACAGACGAAGGCCGGGGAAGTGCTTTGGATGTGGTGCAGTAGGTCACTATAAAGGTTCACCGGAATGTCCCAAAACACAAGTCGTTTTAGCAACGATAGGTTAGAGCAAGAACGAGGAAGGTCTGCTAGAACCTTATACCATAATAGCGAAAGTAAATGGAGTGGAAGCAAAATTACTACGAGATAGCGGAGCCAGCTATGATATCGTGCACACAAATTTAATCAAAGGAGCCGATTATACAGGGAAATATGTATATGTGCAAGGACTCCTGAATGAAGAATGTGTGGCGTTACCAGTTGCGAAGGTAAAATTAAATTTGCCAGAAATTCAGGTGGAAACTGAAGCAGCTGTAGCGAATCGTTTGCCTCGAGATTATACGTATCTGCTATCGAATAGAACGTGGGAGATGCTGCCGAAGGAAAAGGATGTGGTAATTCAACAAGTGCTCGCATTAACGAGAGCGCAGGCGAAGGCTATAATGGAAAAGGAAAAGGTTCACGATGAAAATAAAGAAACGAATGCCGAAGTAAAGAGTTCAGAAGACGGAAAAGATTCCGACGAACAGGGAGAAGAAGCGGAAAAGGAGATTGGGTATAAATCACCGAACCTGGAAAAGGACGAACAATTTTCAATACCTAAATCGGATGTCGATTACTCGGACATAACACAACTTACACCGACAACCTTAAGAATGCTGCAATTAGAAGATCCAAAATTAAAGGAGTATTTTGAGATGGCAGAATCAAAGAAGGAAAACAATGGAGCAAAATTCTACATTGCTTATGGAATACTGCACAGGAGAATTACGGACAAATTGGGTCGGAGCTTTGAGCAAGTGATGGTGCCAGAAAAATTACAAAGCAAGTTGCTAGATATCGCACATGATAACATGTGGATGGGACACTTGGGTTGTAACAAAACCATTGACAGGATCAAGCAGAATTATTGGTGGAATCAGATGGGACGAGACGTGAAAAACAAGATCAAGTGCTGTGACGTTTGCATGCGCGTAGGGAAGCCCACTGATAGGAAAAAAGCTCCAATGTGTAGAGTGCCAGTAATCACCGAACCGTATAAGCGAGTAAATGTGGATATTGTAGGACCTTTAGCGAAAACCGAGAAGGGAAACAGATATCTACTAACGCTAATTTGTAGTGCCACAAAATTTCCTGACGCGATCCCATTAAAAGTAGCAGATTCTGAAGCGGTGGTAAAAGGGTTATTAAATATATTTTCGCGAGTAGGATTTCCATCCGAAATCCAGATGGATTTGGGCACTGTATTTACCAGCAATCTAACGACCGAATTTCTTGACCGATGTGGTATAAAAATCATACACAGTTCAGCATATCATCCGCAATCAAACGCAGTAGAACGATTCCACGGGGTATACAAGCGAATCCTAAGAGCGTTGTGTTACGAAAACGGAAATGAGTGGGATGAATATATCGATCAAGCGCTTTTCGCTTTGAGATGTGCACCGCACGCGGCACACGGATTTAGTCCCGCAGAATTGGTTTATGGACGTCAGATTAGATCTCCATTAAACATGATCAAGGAGTTGTGGGTTGGAAAGGAAACCAACGAACCGGTAGTAGTGTACATATTAAAGTTACTCGATAGGCTAAGGCAAATGCAGGAAATCGCGAAAACGGCGACTTTGGAAGCACAAACCAAATCAAAAGGTTATTATGATCTGAAGGCGAAGGCTTCATATTACGAGGTTGGCGAGAAGGTTATGTTGTATCAACAAGCCAGGACCAACAAATTGCAGATGCAATGGACTGGACCCAAAGAAATTGTGGAGAAAATTTCCGATACGAATTATATAATTAAAGAAATATCGGGAAAACGTAAACAAACTCTTGTCCACGTCAATTTGTTGAAACCTTATTTTGAAAAGGCTGAAGTTATTGCGATAGTAATCAAACAACCTGGGGAAGAAGGAGCAGAACTCGATCTTCCAGAACTGGAAATAGAAGACACCGAAATCTTAAGTGCTTCGGAAGTGTTGAAACAAGCCAAAGGGGTAGGAAAACTCACGGAAATCCAAATGAAAAGCTTGGAGGAATTAATCCAAGAATTTCCAGGGTTATTTTCAAATCGACCCGGAAGAACCAACTTAGTGGAACACGATATTGCTCTCAAGGAGGAAAAAATTATCCGAACTCGAGCGTATTCACACTCACCGAGGGTACGCGAGATTATCGACAAAGAAATCGATAAAATGTTAAAATTGGGAGTAATTAGGCCCAGTAACAGCGAGTATTCATCGCCTATGATGATTGTGGAGGCTGAAGGGAAGGATCCAAGGCTTGTGATCGACTACAGAGCGTTAAATGCTATTACGGTGCCACAGCAACATCCTGTTCCTAATATAGAAGCATGTGTGGAAAAATGCAGCAAGGCCAGATACCTGAGTTTAATCGATGTAGTAAGAGCCTACTGGCAAATAGGGATGACTGAAAGAGCAAGTAAATATGCTGCTTTCATAACGCATCGTGGAGTTTTCGAACCAGTGACGTTAGCGTTCGGGCTGCAATCTGCTCCATTTTCGTTTCAGCGGCTAATGGACACCATATTGGAGGGAATGGACGATTTCGCAGAACCATTTTTGGACGACGTGGCGGTACATTCGATGACTTGGGAGGAGCATTTAGGACATCTACGTGCGGTATTCAAGGCAATGCATCAAGCAGGCCTAACGATAAAGGCTAAGAAGTGTGAGTGGGGAAAAGCCGAGGTGATATATCTGGGACATAAAATAGGTCAGGGATTTAGACAACCGTCGGAGGTAAAGGTAGCTGCCATACAGGAGTTTCAACGTCCCCAAAGCAAACGGGATATTCGATAATTTCTCGGGATCACTGGGTATTATAATCATTACGTCCCGAACTATGCAGACATAGCTAGTCCACTTACAGACGCATTACGGAAAAATGCGAAAACCAGAGTAGAATGGGATGATCAGAAAGAAGTTGCCTTCCAAAGATTGAAGGACGAATTAATGAGCGGTAAGGTGTTGAGAGCTCCAGATTATTCCCGTGAATTTACAGTACAAACCGATTGTTCGAAGCGAGGAATGGGGGTGACTTTATCGCAACGAGATGCTAATCAAGAAGAGCATCCGGTGCTGTATCTGAGCAAAAAACTCACGGATAGGGAGCAAGCTTATAGCGCAAGTGAACTCGAATGTGCAGCTTTAGTCTGGGCAGTCAGAAAATTAAAGCCTTATTTGTTTCTGAGCCATTTTACCGTAGAAACGGATCACTGTCCTTTGACCTGGTTACGGCAGATGAGCAATAAGAATGGCAGATTACTGCGGTGGTCATTAATTTTACAAATGTTAAATTTCACTGTTCTCTATAAACCGGGAAAGAAATGCGGAAACGTGGATTCCTTATCTAGGTATTTTGTTTAGTTAAGTCACCGAGAACCAAAGTAGTACTGACAATTACACCAGATAACTGATGTTAATTCACGTAGGTTAGTTAAATTAGGGTAAGCATAATGAGACCATATAGTTCTGAGATTTATCACTGGTATTGCTTAAGTGCGAAAGAAGAACGTCTTGTGGTGTAAAAATCGATAGATTTAAACCCCAAAGACTATCTTAATCCGGGGGCAACTGTTACGATTTGCGTTCTTTAATTAAATGAACTATGTAGGAATATACTGTACTTTAGTTAGCTGTAAGCCATCTGTATAATATTTTAAGGTAAAATTCGTAGGAAAATGTCATATTTAAATTACAACAAGCGGATGTTTAGAAACGTGCCTTTCGCTTGGGAAGCTGGGGATATTCCAATCTCACGAATAAGATTAGAGTAAGTTTATGCAGCGTTTACTTCATAAACCGAAATATTGAGTGATTTATATGACCGGTACGTGATTAGAAGAAGCAACGGTTGCAACTCGATCATAAAAACTATTTGCAGCTGGGACCAAATGCTTTAGTAGAATTTTAAATCTTTATAGCGGTAATTTACTAAGGGTCCGAACAGGCCACATTTCACCGTGGGAAATCCTCAAGCTTGTAAAAATTCATAGAACTATTATGAACGGTCACGTCCGCGTAACGCCAAATGTCCAAAATTTAGACCAGCTCTGATAGGTTATTGGGAACTTTGTAAACGCCCACCGAGCTTTCTTGGTCAGAATGGACTTAGAATTAAGTTAGTTAATAAGATGTAAATACGTAAACTTAAGGTTTCTGTAAACGGCAGAAAAATAAATGCAAGTATTTGTATCTACTTAAGTGTTCTTATTAATCTCAGTAGCTTTGGTCTTCGTGTCCGAGTGTGTTTCAATTAAAAGGATTGCCAGTTACCCCGACTTTAGGCGTCTCGCAATAGTACATAAAAAAGTTACCGAAGAAAATGTTGTCAACGTCTTTAATACAGAAAGCTTGCTGCAAGAAAAAAACTTGCTAGATCGAATTATCGTAAAAGGGCCTTTAAAATTATCTAGAAAATAAGTAAAAAATAGCTCAATGCTGCTAATAATACTGAAACACTTAGTAATGCAAATTATATGAATTTGGAAATCTAAAAAAACATTGCAGACAGTGGGATTCGAACTCGTGTTCACTGAATACTTATGATTATCGTTGTGTTTTAAATGACCCAGCGGCGTTCTGATTTTGGGCGAAATGCGCCCTGTCGGTGCCGATGAAATGGTGACGCAGAGACGCAGGTACACCACATGTTTATATATAGGGATTTGTAAAATGTTCTACTGGCTACATAATAATATGTACTTTTTACTTCCCTCTTTTAAAATACGAAGGAAATATTTCAGGGTCTTTAGATGACGAAAAACAGGTCTTCTTAATTTCGTGTGTCTGCCTGTTAGCGGTATAACTCAAAAACTTAATTTTTGAAGGAAGATGATATTTTGCATGCAGATTATATGCCTTCATGGCATGAAACCGAGTAGATTTGGTTAAATATATACAGGGTGAGCACTTTAAAAAATAAAATTCTTTCAATGTTTGGTTTAACTCCAGAACTATTGCTTAAATGAAAGTAATATTTTGCACATAACTCAGATTTTTACCCTTGAAGAAAATGGGCATATTATGGACCCAACATAGGGTGAGCACCATAAAAATACATTTTTATTTATTTTTGCTTTACATTAGAAATAGATGACAGTAATAATTTGCACTTAGTTCAGGCTTCACACTTGGCGAAAATGGGTCGCAACAGTTACAAGGTAAATGTAAAGAGTCAAAAAGGGGCAAGAGTAAGCGTGTTCAGTTCAATATAGCCGCGATCCGAGAGATCCTGGTTGGTCGGTCCACTGTTTTATTGTTTCAATATTATTATTTTCCTTTGCTTTTCAAAATTGTTTAGTGTTACAACGTCCACTTGCAAGAGAAGTTCTTAGTAAAGCTTTTTACAGATTTTTTAAATTAGATTTGCGTTTTATAATCTTGTTTTCTGCTCCTATTTTATTTGTGTTGTATTTTATTATGTTGATATTTAGCTGTTTATTTTTAAAGTTTTTGAATTAAAAATGTCGCATTTATTTTTGAATACTTACCTGTGTGTTTTGAATACATTACATCATATATCCGGAGATAAATGTAGAAGTCATACAGTAACTTTAGTATTTTTTTGCCACCTCTATCGTTAGTGCACTGAGGTGCGCAAGAATGTTGGCTTGCCTACAATAAAGGTGTGTCTAGTTACGGCTCTGCGTCGTCAGATTGATCCCTAGCATAGTTCGTTGTATTGCTCTTTGCGTTGGCGTTGGTCCAAGTCCGTTGCATTTCTTTCCGTTAATGTGGCGGTGTGTAGACCGTACATTGAGACTGGCAGTATGCAAGGCTTCGTGTATCTTCCGTTTCAGACTTATTGGGATTTTTGAATATTATTGGAACTTTCAATAAGCCAACCAAGTCAACTCTTCTGAAGATATCCGCCATTTGATTTTTCTTGCCAAGCTGTATTGTGTGTCCAGGATGTATACCTTGGACAAACATTATGGCGTGCATTGATTGAGGTTCTCTATAGTTTGGCTTCGTAATTTCTAGATGAGGACAGTCCCCGGAAATCGACTCATTATTTTCATTTTGCTGACATTCCTTTCAAGTCCCACTGTTGATGATACGATTTACACCTCCTACACTTGCCCTAAGTTCGTTTACGTCGCGAATAAGTACAATATTTTCGGCAAGTAGATTATGTGTGCTTGCTGTACCGGGATTTTAAGCAGATGTATCTATGCCAACATTTAAACTAAAATGGCTCTGTCTCAATATATTTATTAAGAATGGGCAGTAGCGTATTATGGCAGGGGCCTGAGAAGCCCGGGCTTCCGGCGCAAAATTTCAGAAGGCGCCAAAATGGAACGATTGACAAAACATGTGTTTCCTATTTGTCATAAAATATTAATTCCCAAGCATATATCGAGTGAAAAGAGCAACCCAAAATAATCACAGCCAATAATTGCAGGACTTTTCGAATAAAAGTAAAATTTTAAGGGGCTTCTGGCGGCGCCACTGAGAATAGAAGGAAGTCATTCTTCGATATTAAGTTTTTACACGGGTCATGTAAGCATGAATATGAAATGCAACTGCGACCGCATCTTTGTACAAAGTGGTAGAAATAAATATCAGCTTTTAAAAATTCTAACGTATTCAGTTCGATCATCCGGAAGCTGAATTATCGAATTGTAAATAGAACACTAAACAATTCAAATCACTTTTTCCAATCGCATCTTTAGTTTATGTTTAGTCACTAAATAAAATAATAATACTTTTAGCAAACCTAATTCGTTAAGCCAATTGATTAGAAATATGCATATGGGTAGTATGACGTCAGCCAACATCTTCTCTACTCATATATTGATGTTATGTACGACGGTATTGATAATTATATTCAACACTTTTTATTGAATTTATATCTAGATACTTAATACAAATGTATTTCCATGCATTATGCTTAATACCAAAGGAAATAATATTTTGAATCTAGATGACAAATTCAAAATAGTACGGCACAAAGTTCGTCAAACGTTTTGCGAAGATGAACATATTGGAAGCATTTAAAAAACTATCACACTGGATAAACATAGCATTACGTTCATGCTGTGATTCTGAACATGGTTTAAAATATTGTTTATCAAACTCACACTTTTTGTATAAACTGCGACTGCTGATGTATAGGACTGTTCTGTTTTTGGAAAATGTTAACTATTGCAGTTTCTTCCTGCACTAGTCTTAAAATAAAATGCCTAAAGCATAGAATAGAAGAGCTTGGTAACTCAACGTGCCAACCACGCTAGAGGAAAAACTTTTCTCAGAAGAGTTAAACTACCGTTCTCTTTTGTTTCACTCCTGACGAAGCCCTGAAAGTGTACGAGACGTCGACCCCTTCTATCTCAATAATGATGCGGTCCAATACTAGAAGTCGTTCATTACACAATATGCCCAACCGTAGAAGATCGCCGGTAGCTTGTACTAACAGTTTCAGAGAACAAATAATATTCGACGCTTCTGTGCAGCTGTCACATTATCTGTTGTTTGTGACTTTTGTCTAAATAAACGAACCTAACTTCCTATGTATATGTAAACGTTAATTGATGTATTTTCATACATTACAACAACGATTATAATAACATTATTTTCAACGCTAATTAGTTCACTGCGTATTCATCTCATTTTTAAACGAAAAGCAATGGCAGTATAAATACTGTTCTACATTTTTCACGTTTTTTGTATTTGATCGAGTAGCATAACTGCCCGGTCAAAACATTATCACATTTTAACGATAACGCCCACTTAGGTGTGATGCCAGTTGTGAACGGTGTGAATGGTTCGAACTTCTGATCCCGAATGATTGTAGGCAGAGCCGAACGACTGGTTCGTAGGTCCTTTTGGAATTGAATGTTTTGATCTAAATCAATTTCAATTTCAATCTTCAAAGTTTTTATTCAGCCAAGAGTAGATAATACTAATCTATCCTAGCTGAAAAGCCGCTATAAGGGTAGCCTCCCTTCTTCAGCTGATTGAATCTCCAATTCTCTGTCTTTATAAAGGACCTTGACGTCTGGTCTCGTTCTCGTCGATTCCATTTGCTACCAGAGTAGGATATTTTTGGTCCATTTCTCCGCGGATTTGCTGATTTGGGCAAAATTGTCTTATTATACTAATGGTAGCAATGAGTACTGTATTCCATCGTCAATCTGGTTCAATTCCACATATTTGGATATCAAGCACGACTAGTTTATGTTTGATATAGCCGGGATGCTTTGTGGCGCCCTGGGTGAGAGAATTTCAGGAGTTTTTCTGTTTTTTACGCCGTGCTCGGGGGTTTCGCTCGTGTCAGCGTTGGGAAGTCGGGATGGTCCATCGTCTTCCTTGCAGTTTGCTGCGCGTATCGATACCTCACACGTGGTGGTTCGATCTAGGGCAAAGCTAATTATTAAAATATAAAGTTAGAAATTTTGTATTCTGTAATTTCAACGGTTCCATTTGGGCAATCGGCGAACCGTTGGCGAGCGCCGTTTATGGCACCCCGGGCCTTTTATGATCCTGCCGGAATCTTACAGAGTTTATGGGTGCGGGTCTTTGCATACTATTTAAGAAATATCCGAATTGTAGTATTAGAGCCAGCAATAAAATTAGGCGCGGTGGCAAGGCGTGTTATCTGACAGATGGGAAATTCTTAAATGGACCGATCTTTATGAATTTAATACAGAATGGCTCATGGTCGGATGTCAGCATCATATCACATTTATTGCACAAATTGATCTCGGACTAGATTCAGGAGTCACGTAAAGTTCATCTTTCATATAACACAACCATCCAGTATTTCTCAATAGTCCTGTGACCCAAATGTCCAGGCAGACAGCAATGACCAACCCTGGTCGCAATATAGTCATAAATTCTGGAATATGAAAGAAGCACATGCAATTTTATTATCGGAAGTCATCCCAAACTTGCCTGTCACAATATTGCGAAGGATCGGCTGGACAATGCTATTGTATCCGAAAGAATAGCCGGCGCTTCTTCCATTCAAACACTTGTTATATAAACTCGAGTAGCCTAGTTTTCGAGATCAGTTTTGTCCCAGATCAGTCTTGATCACATCATTTGCGCTTGCACGACGCAGACGCATTTTTGCTAAGTTGTGTGGATGTGTACATGTGTGTATTTGTTTATTTGTTTAAAATAAAAATAAAGGAAGGTTATTGTTTTCCACAAACGTGTGTATTTTACTAAACTAAATTCTACAGTAAAAATTTAATAGGCATAAACTAAATTGGCAAATAGTAACCAAACTATATTCCTACACAAGCACTAGCATGTAAACGTATTCCTCTAGAGTTTGCCAGTGTTTTAACCGACGCTGTAAAAATTGTAAATTTTATAAAATCGCGTGCTGCAAACTCTCCTCTATTTCAAGCGCTTTGTGGAGCTTTGGAAGCTTTCACATTTCTTTACTACTTCATACAGAAGTTAGATGGCTTCTCGTGGCAAAATTTTGGCCCGCTTGCTGGAATTGAAGTCTGAAGTTCAAGCCTTTTTTTCTTGACCATCTGTTTCATTTCTCCTGTTGTATAATTTAATATTCTTTGGTTGCGCAAATTTACATACTTAGCTGACATTTTTTCTAAATTAAATGATTTAAATATGTCTTTACAAGGCCCAGGTGTCACCATTTTCAGTGTGCATGATAGAATAGAAGCCATGCTAAAAAAGTTCTTGAATTCAATCTCTGGGGATGAATGAGTATGAACGTTTTGGTTCTCTCATCAGCATTTTATCATAAAATGATATTCAACTTAACGAAAATATTAAAAGGAATATTACTGACCCACTCAAATATCTTAAATTAACTTTCAATCACTATTTTCTTAATAGACCTAATATACCTGGATCGAACAATGGGACACGTAGTCCTTTTTAAGGAGATATAAGGTCATATACTTGAATAACTTTACTGGAAAAAGAAAAGCTTATTGGTTTATCACCTGACAGTTCCCTAAAAGCTGTTTTTAAAGATCACTCTTTAATTGACTTTTGGCTCAGTGTAAGAAATGAATACCCTGTTTTGTCAGAAAAAGCCACTACAGATTTACTACCTTTTTATACAACAGATCTGTGTGAGAAAGGATTTTCAACATACACTTACTTGAAAAATAAATACAGAAACAGGCCAAATCACTTTAGTTCTAGTATTGTTTGTCAGTAAATGTTTTTCGTTATGACCTATTATTCAATATGGAATTTAAATTTTAATAACATCCCAATTTTATTATTTACTATATAGTAATGTCTACATAGGGGGCTCCCTAATTTATTTCCGTTTTCAGAAGGGGTTCACAAGGAAAAAAGGTTGGGGATCGCTGCTCTAGACTGTACATTCCTAAGGTCGATAAAAAAAGTTGTGAAGAGAACTTTACCTTCCCTAATGCAGTAGATAAACGTGGGATTGTGAAAAATCAGATTATAAAAGTTTTAGCTCATTCTACCGAGAAGAGTTTTAGGTTTGATTCTTAACAGATCAATATGATATATTTCATGTGGATTCCAATCGAGACGTGCAACGGAACTTATCGCGCTTCCGCGGATCACTGTGCTAAACCTCATGCTATCGCGGGATCCATACCTTCGATTATCACATAATCGACCAGTATAAGCAATGCTGTAATTTCCAAAAAGTTAACCTAATTCACTACTTACGTATAAGCATGGTCGCGCTCGCAGCTCGCCTCGCATTATTGCAACTTAACATGCAGGATCGCTTACGCCAGGAACTAACTACGCAAAACAACCCACTTTCACTAAACACGTCTAGCAAGGGCTCTCCTTATTTTTGAATTCCATTCCCGAAACAAGGGACAGTGAGCCAACGTCTAATGTATTCGTCAAGCTTATATTACATTCCAGGGCTCAAAATATTCCAGAAATGGTAAACGTAGAAATTGAAACTTAAAAATAATGCACCCCAAATCCATCAACTTTTTCATCTCTAACAAAAGTAATTATTTTTCCCTGACTTTGTTTTGAAAATAAACTAAATAACTACTTAAATCAATTATTGGAAATTAAGGTACAGTTAGTACAACTACGCAAGCGTAGAATGACTTTTGAGGAAAATCTAATATTAAGCCCAATATTGTGAAAAAATCAGGAATTCTAGAATTAAGCGCGAAATTTCACGAAATTTAAGAAATTCCCAGACTCTCGGTAACTAGGAATAAAAACTTAAAAATTACCTGACTTTTCCAGAATTTTTAGAAAAAGGGAAATTATCATATAGTACCGATACAAGAATGCATTTGAAATGTTCAGAAAGTGGTAATTACTATGCTGCCTATTGGAGAATTATTATTATTTTTATCACTAATTACAAAAACTATAATGCCAAAATAGATGCTACCGTATTATAAAATACAATTATCTTTTAAGACAGGTAATCGCCTGGTTACTTCTAAGTTATCTAATGTGTAATTACGATAGATATGTGATCCTTAATCCTGTACATAAAATGATAATAATTAATCGTGCCGACATAATTGTTCGGGTCTTTTTCGGGTGTCTTTCGTTCGTTTTTTTTTCTTTGGGGGTTTTCGTCCTAGGTTATATTTATTATTACAAAATGCCTTGTACAAGAGCATTATAAATAATGGTAATAATAATTAATCATCCGCAGAGCCTACATAATTATTTTCGGGTGTCTTAGTCCTGATTTTTTTCGCCTGGAGATTTTCTGTGCGGGTTTCTTTGTCCGGGGATTTTTCGTCCCAGATTATATTTATTATTACAAAACGCCTGGTATAAGAGCATTGTAAATAATAATAGTAATAAATAATCATTCACAGACCCTATATAATTATAATTCTTTTTCGGGTGTCTTTAGTCCGGGTTTTTTTTTTTCGTCTGGAGATTTTATGTGCGGGTTTCTTTGTCCGGAGGTTTTTCGTTCCAGGTTATATATATTATTAGTAGCTTCAGCGTACTTATGCGAACGTTTTGTCCGTCCGTCCGTCCGTCCGTCCGCCTGTCTGTCTGTCTGTCTGGATCGCCTGTAACTTTCGAACGGCTACAGATATCGAAATTTTGAAAGGGGGCAAAGTTGTTGCTAAGGTCCCGAGCACCTTCATGCGCTATTTGGTTTTGACGAAAGGTGACGATTTTCCACTTTGCAAAATTTCCAAGCATTGTAGCACAGTGGCGGCTTGTCCACTTGGCGCCATCTACAGAAGTTCGGTGGTCACGTTTTGAACTACACATTCTGGGTGCACTATAATACTTAATGTTTTCGCAGTGCTGAAGCTACTCTTTAGACCTGTACTTGAGCAGTTTATTACAAAATGCCTTGTACAAGAGCATTGTAAATAATAATAATAATTAATTAATCGTCCACAGACTCCACAAAGTTATTAATGTTTTTTCTGGTGATTTTAGTCCAGGTTTTTTGTCCGGAGGTTTTATGTACGGAGTTTTTTGTTTTTTTTATACAAGACTATATTTATTATTACAAATGCTTTGTACGCGAGCCTTAATAATAATAATAATATATATAATCGTCCACAGACCCCACATAATTAATTCTTCTTCGTTAGTCCGGTTTTTTTCGTCTGGAGATTTTATGTATGGGTTTTTTTTTGTCCGGGGGTTTTTAGTCATACATTCTAAAGAGTGTCTAAAAATACAACCGATCAAGGGTGTTTTGACTAAAATTTTGTTTACGTTCCGTAGGGCGTAGTTTGTAGCACTTGGAGCTGTTGAAGCGTCAAGTTTAACGTACAATTTTTGATTATCATAAGTGTCATAATTCAATTGTTGTGAGGTTATGTTTATTATCTACAGACTGAAAATATCTTTTGCCGTTTAACCGCGGTTCGTTCAAAATGGGGACATTCAGGGACGCAGCACAACGGGTCAAAAATCGGGACGGTCCCGACAGAATCGGGACGGTCCCGACAGAATCGGGACGGGTGGTAACCGTGATTGCACTATCCCGTCTCATTTAATATGACGCTTTTATTAAATTTAAGAGTGACAAATTTACTTTCTCAGATTAAGAATGAAATTACATAAATCTCTCCCTTCGCTCTGCAAAAACTCTTTTCTAATACGAAAAAGGATAAAATTGATGTTGGGTATAACATCAAATAGTTTATTTACTTAGATTCCTTCATACATAATACTTTTAAACTAAGATGCAAATATTTATAAAATTCACAAAATGTGGAAACTTTTAACATATATTCCATAATACAAAAGATGGCGTGAATAAAAATAAACAGTAAAGTGTATACCATGATATTTTAGTTGTATACAATTTTTATTAACAATCTATCTTTATTTTCTTAGTAAACTATTTGTTGTAATCGCTGAAAGGTTACTTTATTATTTTATTAAAAATCAAGGTACGACCTAAATAACAGTGGCTTCGCGAGTTTCAGCGAAGAACAGATGGTTGCATAAAATGTATGCCACTTTTTTTGCGATAAACGATAGCTGATATTTTTAATTAATGCCATTTGCAGCACTAACAGACTCAGTAAATAAATAAAATTGCATAAAAAACTTTTTTTATAATTTCCACTACCTCTGTAGATGTGATCATTTCAGCCAGATATAGGACTACAAATTGCTATTGTAAACGTTAAGGATTTATATGTATATGAATATGCTACTTCACAAGATTACGTGCTAACATGTTGATTAACACAATGGCTACACGTCATTATAGAATTGATTCTTGACTACAATCCCCTTTGCATCCGGAAAACATCCAGTAGTGCGTTTCCTGGGGGAATAAAGCGCATTCGAGGTGCATTTTTAAACAATTACGTATCCCTTATAATTACGTACGTGTTTAAAAAGCAAAGATACTCATTGTTTTGTAATACAAATCATAGTACGCAGTAGGAGGGTTCCGATTATGATAAAGCGCTTTTCCGGTCAGCACGGAAGCGTGGCAGTCGCTTCCTGCTTTGTTTCCGTCTGTTCGAAACCCGTTTTAATCACCTGAACTAATTTCTGCTCGTGCATTTTGTAATAATTACTGGCAAGCAAATTCTTAACTGTTAATGCCCAGCATACGTGCGCGTACTCTTTGTTGATGGAGATTGTTGCTGTTCGGAGGCAGGGAATGAAGCACTAAAATATTTACACAAGGCTATCCTAGTGCTCAACAGTGCTTTATGTGCTTGCATTCGTGAGTTATTAACGTTCTGGCATTGTTACCGAATGTTTTTTGCTTAAGCACGTTTTTCGCGACTATTTTTACGGAGCGAAACAATACGTGGTTTAGTAAGTTCCCTGACTGCTTACACAATCATAAACACCAAAGGTAGCTATTATGTTTCCTTACGACGTAGGTATACTCGTTCCGTGAAAAATAACTAATAAAATCGTTACTAAAACTTTTTACAGCCCCATTCCGCGTTTCGCAGTTTGATATATGCGTCATTTAAGGTTTTAGGGTCAATTGTCTCGCATTTTTCTCGTTTTTCATTGCTGCTACATGGAGCAACGTTTTGCAGAAAATACTTCGGTATTATTGCTAGAATGGCTGCTGCTTATCAAATAATTTTTCAGAGCCTTTCGATCTTTGAAGCAACCTACCCCGTTCGCCCTAAAACAAAATCTTCTTTTCTAGAAGAAATGTATAGATTACGTTCTGAATATACTACTGTTGAAGAGAAGTGCACACAATAATGACCAAGACTTGAGTGGCTACACTAAGGTCGCCACATCGAAAACCAAGATTTACGGGACATTTATCAAGCAATAGTTGAAAAATCGATTACTAAAGAATTTAAGTTAAATCTTGTGTTAACCAGGGGTTGCTTGAGGCTTCAGGCTTCGCTTTGCTGGCTCCCATTGAATATTAAAATATCCTTGTCTTTTGACCTACTTCTTGCCGCTCTACACATGCTGCGGTCTGTAAACTGTCAAAAAGCTGAGGAGCCGCTTCGAACTAGCACCAATGCGTCCAAAAGGCTTATCGTACAGTAGGTTTATAACTAATCATTGTATGCGCGTATTTTTAAAATGATTGTTTGTGTAGGGTACATATTTTCAGTGCCCAGAGCTAATTAATTTTTTTCTGGATTTAGATCGGTTTTCATGCATAAATGTACAAGGGCTGGCGACTTACCAAAAATTCCATAACGCCCTTTTGGTCTAAGGGTTGTATGACCTACATGACACCGGGGGAGAGCTAAGCAGTCGGTGGGCCCTATCATGTGGCATGTACCCACAATCAATTGTTCACGAAGACAAATTCCAAAGCCAAACATGCAAGTAACAATCAATACACATTACAACATTTAGCAGTACGTTATCATAATATACAGGGGCTTTTGTGGCCCCCCGCTGTGTTCCCACATAGCATCTAGGAGAGTGCCTCGTTCAGGAATATTCTTCAGTGTACCTTCGATGATATACCTGTGATAATACTGTAGCATGGATGCTTACAGCAGCTGGTACCTATTATCCGAGCGCTAACTAGATCAATGGGTCTAACCCATGTCAATATGATCCGCAAAAGGCTCAGATCACAAGGCATTTGTAGGAAATGAGCATCCCGGACTATTCAGATGCGCAGCCTGCATCACTGATAATTGCTTATCAGGTCGAGGATTATTGATATTCGCGCCGGATAATCTCTAACCTCAAGCACATAGTGCACTAAAGCGGTTTCAGCTGGACTCCAACCTAACAATAAACAAATGTACAACGATCCAACAACGAAGCTATCTACAATCAGCAGCAATACCAATAAGAAACCAGTGTTCAACTCGGCTGTACAGAGTAACTACATACAGCTTCTATGGCAAGGCTACGCAAGCATTAGTTATTGTTTCATTCATTTTATTAATTCCACGTAATATTAATTACCCCAAGTCACACTTCAGAAAGCCACAAAAGAGCTTGCACCGTCGGCCCTTGGGTTTTGCGTCCGCCCACCCACAATATCGGTCGCCGACTACTTGCTTAATAATCCCCCCATTTTAAAAACAACCCTGGGTCTCCAAATTAGCTTTGGACTCGTTTCGATTCTGTGCTAAATTTATAACGTAGACTAAAGCCCACTACGAATACAAATAAAATGATATATTTTCAAGCAACTCAAAGAACACAAGTAAATATTACAACATTTGTTAGAATAAAACAGAAGCACTTCAACTGAACTGATTTTATTATTATGAACACATCTGCAGCTAATAAGTGACCACCCAAATGGCCCCCAAGGGAAATAAAAATGTTTCTTTCAGAATACAAAATGTTTGAATGACTACTTTTGGTAGGTAGAGCCATAGCTCCTTGGTTTCTTATAGCGAGCCGCCACTGCATTAAACTATGGCAGTACTTACACAATTTATTTCAGGGGAAAAATAAAATGAAAGTTATTGTGAAAAAAATTATTATTCATTACCATAACGTACAATTTATACTTTGCATTTCTACTGTGCAAATCAACCTTAGATAAATGGATATCTGAATAACATTTCAAAGAGCTTTATATTTTTTAATCAAAGGTCTTAAGTAGTTAATAAGTACTTAATAAGAAAATACACTAATATGGTACATATGGTAAAAAGTTTCTAAATTAAATACAGAAACTAACCTAAACGATAGCGTGGGCTCTTTCAGGAAAGATTTCCCGGACTTTTCCGGAAATCTCATCTGGCAACCCTAGGCCACACTAGTTACACTCGGGGTAGTCACGAAAAAAAATTGAGAACCACTACTATAGAACACTTGTTGGAACAGCTATTGCGGTTCGGCACTATTTTATTTTTTCCTGGACTACGGAATTAGAATTGGTTTCCATGCATAAATTTCAGCCTGGTGACTTACCTACATTCAGGTCTAGCACTTCTGGGTCACATATACGAGCCCGGGAAAGCAAGTCGGTGATCAGCCTGTTCTATGTGGCATGTGTTGACACTAGGGTGACCACCTTTTAATTTATATAAACCCTGAGATCTTTCGTGAGCAAAAAAGGTGTTTCCAAAGAGAAATACAGAATGTTTATAGAAAACAAAAGGCAAGCAAATAAAAACAACGTTTTCATTCCTTACTATTAATGGTTAGCAAATATAATACAGGGTGTAATTCAAATACATGCTCATATCGTACGTCACAAATTGGCCAAAAATGTTTATATAAGCATAGTTTAAATTCTTAACCTTTACGGAGATACTAATGGGGGGGGGGGGGGTTGAAATGGTTTTATTTTTTCCGTGCGGCTTTAAGAGCTTAAAATTAGCAACTCCTGAAATATTTTTATTAAAAATTCTTAACGTAAAATTTTGGTTAAAATGACTTGGAAAACCTGTTTTACATGGAAAACTTTTAGCCCGTTTTAGTTTTTTCTTAAAATCAATAGTTTTTTACAAAAGAAATACATTATGGGTTGCCAATTTCAACACCATAAAGCCATATACATTTTTTTAAATCTTGAGTAAGCCTTCTATTGGTAGAAAATATCTCCCTGTCATAGGTGCAGTTACAAGATCCAATTTTCTTTTTTTTTACTTAACTGTCGAAGGAATGCGTGTTTTCGTTATTGTTTATTATTGAATTCGCACTTCTATTAATAGTTTTTTGTCACAAATACTGCGGAAATATCAGCAACGGTTTTTGTAGTTGAAATAAAGTCATTAACAATAATTTGAATATCCTTTCCCAATTTGCAGTAAAATGACAAAAATCCTATTTCATCCCTCCCCCCCATATTTTCCTAAAGGTTGAAAATTGAACCTATGTTTAAATGAACCTTTTTTGTCAATTTGTGACGTAAAATCCGCCCTTAAAATAATGCCAAACATTTCAGTTACACCATATACATAGAGGGTCTCGAAAAGATGCGGGGGTGGAAGATATTTCTAAAACTATGAGAGTTCTTGTATAAAAGTTGTAGGTACTAAAATAGTGCACATTAATGAAATGTCTTTATTGTACAGTGTTGCTCACAAAAGTGTGGCGAACCAAACCTACTCTTTTTTTAAATAGAATGCGCTAGAGTTAGGTATAATATAAAGCTGTATTGGGATTCTCAACCAGGGGTAGGCGTACACGGGGGTTCCAAGGGGTGCGCCTGGTTGTTTATACAAAATGGCGGACTTCATTTGTTTTGTTTCAAAAAAATATTATTTATATTATAGAAAACTAGCAGTCCAGTGAGACAAATGTCTCATTTAATAAAACAAAAAAGACCGTTTTGCAAATAGAACGCGTATTCACCACACGTACGTATATGCCGTCATTGTTGGTAGGAAACTACCAGTCGCATTCGCCTTGATAAAAATTGCCTAGAATCTAACCTAAAAAGTTAGGATTAGGATAATTAAGATAGTAATTAGTGTTAGAGACTGAAATTCGGTTCCTGACCTGACATGACCATTCCAAACATATAACTTTAATAACTTTTTTCTCTATCTCTTACGGTTTGGCTGCTGAAACAGCGTCCCAGACAGACAAGTCTATTCTATATATGGACTAGCAACCCAGTGAGACAAATGTCTCATTTAAAAAAACAAAAAAGACCGTTTTGCAAATAGAACGCGTATTCACCACACGTACGTATATGAAGTCATTGTTGGTAGCAAACTACCAGTCGCATTCGCCTTGATAAAATTTGCCTAGAATCTAACCTAAAAAGTTCGGATTAGGATAATTAAGATAATAATTAGTGTTAGAGACTGAAATTCGGTTCCTGACCTGACATGACCATTCCAAACATATAACTTTCATAACTTTTTTCTCTATCTCTTACGGTTTGGCTGCTGAAACAGCGTCCCAGACAGACAAGTCTATTCTATATATGGACTAGCAACCCAGTGACACAAATGTCTCATTTAAAAAAACAAAAAAGACCGTTTTGCAAATAGAACGCGTATTCACCACACGTACGTATATGAAGTCATTGTTGGTAGCAAACTACCAGTCGCATTCGCCTTGATAAAATTTGCCTAGAATCTAACCTAAAAAGTTCGGATTAGGATAATTACGATAATAATTAGTGTTAGAGACTGAAATTCGGTTCCTGACCTGACATGACCATTCCAAACATATAACTTTAATAACTTTTTTCTCTGTCTCTTACGGTTTGACTGCTGAAACAGCGTCCCGGACGGACAAGTCTATTAGATAAAGGATTATATGTGGATAACCAACCCCTTTTCTACAACGCAAAGCAATTCTGTCGTATCCACAAAAGAAGAAAAGAGACTAATCGATGTTTCTTGTGATATGACATACAAAGAAAAATATAACCGATAAAGCAGTGAGAAGGCTTTTGTCATTTCTAATTAAGTACGGACTTATGCGAGTGTGGCTTTGCCAAATATATTGCTACACATAAGCCGTAATCCAATACACTTCAGTGGGCATTAAGTGTTAGTTTACTTCGTGACAACCACATTTTGAAAAAAATGCTGATAACTTGACAATTGTCTCATTAAATTTAGTGCTGTTATCCAAATATTTTCTAATTTGATTTACCAAAAAATATATACATACTATTAATTTCCTAAATTATTAGTTTGAGGTATTGATTTATCTATTTCATGAATATTTTTCTATTGTGTTTGTTTTGTTTAAATGCGAATATTGTTAGTATTTTTGTGATGTAAATTACTAAAAATATAAATAGTATATGCATTCCTCAATCATTGATGAAGATCTTTTAATTTGTAATAATAAAGCTTATGTTAATATTATGCACACAATAGTCTTCGGGGGTACTTGAAAAACAGCTAATATGCCAAGGGATGCGTCAAGAAAAAGGGTTCAGAACCGCTGTTCTCAATAAGTTAACGGTTTTGGAAATAACGATTATATTAAAAAAAGACTCGACGTTACCTAAAAATTGTTTTTTGAGAATTACTTTACGAGTGAGAAACAGTGCTTTTTGGCGTTAATGCTGTATAGAGTGCAAGAAATTATCAAATTTAATAATTTTGGATTTTTTCCTTTATATTTTTTAAAATCGCTTTTATTTGTTTATTTATTTATACGGAATAAAACAGGCTTGAATGCCCAATTCCATTATTCCTACAATCATATAAAAAAAATAAATATAATTTTGACGACACAAAATGAAACTTACATTCAACTGAACTTTTAACAATTTCTACTCATAGTCACACATCTGGATTCTGCTTAACTGTATCTGTTAATTTCCTCTTAAACATATTTTCATTAATTTCAAATATATCTAGAGATTCATTTTTTGCAACCACTTTATCATAACACAAACACATTCTTATTACAGGCGATCTTTTTCTTACATTTGTTCTATAGTTTACATAAAACAGTATTCGTGTTTGCGACCTATAGGCGGGAACATCGGATGTCAGTGCAATCTATTTTATCATTTAACAGCTTATACAGAAACACGACCGTTGTGATGACCATTCTTTGGTTCAATTTAAGCATTTTAAATTCAAGTCTAATACCCTGATACGAATCAAAATTCGGATATACACCTTGTTTTTTTAAATATAAATATTTTAAAAATTTATTTTGAACTTTCTCCAATGCTTTGGAATGAATTCTAGCACCTGGATCCCACACAGTAACCGCAAATTCTAGCTTTGATCTGACTAAAGAATAATACAAGCTAATAAGGGTATCGGTGCTGTTAAATTCATTGCAAGTTCTCATAATAAAACCCAAAGTTCGCATACAGCTATTAACTATGTTTTCAATATGAATATCAAATTTCAGATTTTGTGTAAAATACACTCCTAAATCCCGTATTGATGTAACCCTTTCTAGTGTTGTATTATTCATTACATAGTCATTTTGGATTGGCTGTCTACTTAAAAAATAACTCATTATTTTACATTTATCAATATTAAAATATAGTTTATTAGACAAACTCCAATTAACAATAGCATCCAAATCCTGCTGAAAATAAACCACATCATCCGCTTTGGATATTTTTAAAAATAATTTCAAATCATCAGCAAAAAGTTGATAGTTACAATATTGAACCACTTCAGCAAGATCGTTGACAAATATAAGAAATAATAGCGGTCCCAAATTACTGCCTTGTGGCACACCTGAAGACATTCTAAAACATCCCGATTTTATTCCGTGCAAATATACCCTTTGCGTTCTCCCTTAATGAGTTTTCTTTTGATATCTTAAATCATATTGCTAAATTCGACGGTTTAGTATATTATATGCAAGTTAAAACATAAAAAACAATTTTAACCTCTCTAGAGTTGCGGTTTTAAAAGGATAATAAATAAACACATTTAAAATGGTAATTTAAACACTTGAATACTTCGAACACAATCAACAACGAGGTTTGAAAAGAATAATTTAACCATTCTTGACTCAAGAGATAAGAATCACGAAAGAAGGAGAAATACAAAAGAAAATTTCCTCTAGTATCAAATGAAAATAGATTAAAAATAAAACGAATACTCAAAAATTCTGTACCTGATTATATGAAATTTCCTAATACCTATTTCTCCTTGTTGCTCAATACGATTGAACCTAGGAAGAATTTAAATTAGCAGTTTTGCTTTTTAATTATTAAAGGGTTGCATTCGAAATAAAATCTTATTCTTTAAGAAAAAGGTAAATAGCCAGAGACGTGATACGCACGCGCCGCGCGCGAAGTTTGCGGCTATTATATGAAACGATTTTTATTTTCATGAATATAACTGACGGTTAAGTTAATTTTATACATTATTAGAAAATTAGTGCAACCCGGAGAAATTATTACAAAACCCGGAGCCCTGAGACGCGGTGTAGAAACCCTGAGACTCCGGGTGAAACCCTGAGTGGTGGTCACCCTAGTTGACACCCTGGTCAGCATAAGCACAAAGCAATCAAATTTTAAAGCCAGGCATGTAAACAAAAGCAGGCAAGCATTGGTATTACATTTAGCAATAATCTGTGGCCCTAAACGTTTACTGGCTTTTTGTGTGGCTAAAAAATGGGATTCCCAAGTGTATTCTAGCGTGGTTTTGCCAAGCGTAACCTCACATTCTTCCGGTAAACCATGAAAATGCCTCCTCAATTGATGTTATATGAAACGCAGTTTGTATATGTACTTATCTTAAATTATTATGAGTTAATTGGCTCTCCTAAATTTTACTTTCGAGACAAACGTATGGCCTAACTGTCACTATTTACAATAATCAATAAGTCTTACCGCAAGGAAATCTGTTTGTGTTGTCGATTTTCCTTTAGCAAATTAACTTTCTTAGTAGTAAAAATGTTCAACGCCTAAGCGAATATCATAGCAGTATATATGTACGCTGTTTCTATAATTAGGTTTTATCTGTTGGAAGGTGGTGATGAATAAATAAATAAATCACTACCTGATCGTCAGCGAAGCTCAAAGTGTATGTGTTCGTTCTTGACTGCACCTTTCTCAGATCTATGGATGCCCAATTTCTTGTCTTCATGACCTCTTATGGAATGTATATGTGGTCTGTGGACAATATTTCTGTGGTAAACCCCTTTTGGTTCTCCAATCTTACCTTCTATTTGATTTTCTAGTTTGTTTTTTATTAATTTTTTCTGTATGCTAATGTTTCTATAGTTTTCGCAGTTTCTTCGGTCTCTCTTTTTCAAAATGTTATATAAGCTGTAGTCCCTCTTTTTGTAGTTCTTTAAACAGCTTTTGAAACATATGATGTATCACTCTGAAGAGTTTTTCTGATTCGCATTTGATTACTTCAGAAGTTATTCCTTTGAGTTCTGCTGACGTGTTATTCTTGTAGGATTTAAGTGCTTGCGTCACCTTTTCTAGGCTTAATGTTGTCTGTCATTCTGTTGGTATGTTCTATATAAATTATTTTCGTGTTTCAGCTTATAAATCTTTATTGAATGTGTTACTTGTTAAAAGCCTATGGTATTAACGTTAGTAGTTTACGTTATATGTGGCGGTGAATAGACGATCAATTGGGAAAACGCAGTCGAAGCGTGTGAAAATTAATATCCGAGTTGCACGGGATTTTAAGAAAGAAAACAGGGTAGAAAAATAATAACAGGTTTTTTGTTATCAAATTGGTGACATAAGAAAAATTTAGCTGTGCATTAAAGGTTTCGTGGTAAAAATGAGGTGAACCTGGGATTTCTCGTTCTTCGTTAATAGTATGTGGATACTAGGGAAGATTGCTTGAGACAGAGTTTGTTAGTGCAGGGTATGTATAGTTGTTTTTGGATCTACCTGATTCTATTTTCGTAAGTAATTGGATATTATCGCAACAAGTTCGAGGCGACGGAAACGTATTAGTTTGAACATCTCTTCATAAGAATTTCACTACGGAGATCGTGCGATTGCTGGCAGTCAAATGACAGGTGACGTTTAGCAACCGTCAGAGTACGAGATAGGAGAGCGGATGCTGATTAAACTCCTCAGAAGCTAGTCTTCGATTCCACAAGCGTAGCGATTACCAAATAAGTAAAGTCAAACTTGTGATATTTCGCATTTCTCAAAAAGTAAGAACAGCTTATAACCCCTTAGTAATACACTAGCTTATATATTTCTGTGAGTTAGTGCCAACATCAAATATAGTAGTTAGAAGTCAAATAGACGTAAGCTTAATAATAATATAATAATAATAATAATGGCCATTTACTGATGGATAGTATCACAAGTAATATTCATCAATACAAAAATTTATAATAAATAAAACCATCAAAAGGGCCAAGTTCAGTTCTCTAATTGATAAGGTTATCAATCGGAACCTGCTCTAACACTTAACCCTTTTAAATTAAAATTAACTTAATAATATAGACCATGGCGTCAAGAGTATAAAGTTTTAAATTAATTTTTGATTGTGCATTCCAAAAGAAAAGATTATCATATGTTGTGTAGAGAAATACATTTATAAAAAAGAAAACTTATTTTTGACCTGTAAGCAAAATGTGAGTTAGCGTGCGTCTGAAAGAATTTATAGAATTAACTAGGATTAGATAGAAATTTGAAGTCGATAATTGTTCCTCTTCTAGGCAACGAGAGTAGACTAATCAAAACCAAAAGTATCAATAAATCTATGTAAATAATTGCCTCTTTCATTCAAACTTTATAGTTTCAAGAGTTGTATTGTGCTGTATATATATATAATGCTCCACAAATGAACTGGACCACCAATTGCATTTATTACTTTACGTCATAAAATATATACAGTGTGTCCAAGATAAGGAGGGCCAGTATGGGGATCTCGGTAATGGTAAGAGATACAAATTTGGTTAAATGGGAAGAAAGTTGCGCAATTAAAGGACTAAAAAAATGACGTCTAGAAATCCTTGATATGATTTTTCGTTTTTGAATTATCTCAAAAAAACCGAATTTTTGGATTTTCTTTTTTATTTTTTTCTGGCGTTAATATTAAAGTTAGAGCAAAACTGATTAAACTTCTTTATAGCAACTTTTAATGGACTTAATGATTACATTATCAATTTTTTTATCCAACGTTTCGTCTTCGAGAAACCATCATCAGCTTCATTTTTTTAAATACGGTCCTGATTTTTTGATCCCAAATTTGCAAAGCCCTTGTTCCTCTAAATTCAACAATGTACCACATATTATGGTTTAATTATGTTTCGAGCTTTTTTCTGATCATTATCAGAAAATTTTTTAGATACGGACCTGCATTTCTCATAATTTTGTAAAAATAAGTTCATACATTAAGTTACGCGTTTTTAGATGCCGTCAAAATATTGAAATGCACATCATAATGTCATAATTCTGATACATTAATTTAATAACCAACCAATAACTATTAACAATAAACAACAAATAAATGAACAAATATAGGCAGAAAGAATGAGAAAACGAGCCTTGAAACAATGTAATAGGTATTTAAGGTTTTGAAATAGAAGAAAAACTTAGAAGATTGGTTCTTGAAGCCTTTCAAAGTATAACGCCAGTATTGCTGAATAATGTTTTAGATTCTACAGTTAGATGTTATTTATGCATAGAGAATGATGGCAACCTTTTTGAATACCTTCTGTAAATTTAATACCTATTAAATGGTTTCGATGTTCGTTTTGTTATTCTTTCTGTCTATCTTTTGTTCATTTCTTTTTTGTTTATTGTTAATAGTTATTGGTTGGTTATTAAATTAATGTATCAGAATTATGACATTATGATATGCATTTTAATATTTTAACGGCATGTAAAAAGGCCTAACTTACTGTATGAACTTATTTTTACAAAATTATGAGAAATGCAGGTCCGTATCTAAAAAATTTTCTGATAATGATCAGAAAAAAGCTCGAAACATAATTAAACCATAATATGTGGCACGTTGTTGAATTCAGAGTAACAAGGGCTTTGCAAATTTGGCATCAAAAAACCAGGACCGTATTTAAAAAAATGAAGTTGATGATGGTTTCTCAAAGACGAAACGTCGGATAAAAAAATTGATAATGTAATCATTAAGTCCACTAAAAGTTGATATAAAGAAGTTTAATCAGTTTTGCTCTAACTTTAATATTAACGCCAGAAAAAAATAAAAAAGAAAATCCAAAAATTCGGTTTTTTTGAGATAATTCAAAAACAAAAAATCATATCAAGGATTTCTAGACGCCATTTTTTTAGTCCTTTAATTGCGCAACTTTCTTCCCATTTAACCAAATTTGTATCTCTTACCATTACCGAGATCCCCATACTGGCCCTCCTTATCTTGGACACACTGTATATGTAAAAGCTTTTGTTTTATAGTATACTTATATTACTTACTTACTTAATCCATCCTCATCTACCTTACGGTGTAGAGGTTATACTCATATTAAGCATATTTAATTGCACTATCCTCAAATATCAACTGAAGAATTAACAAAATCATATTCATAAAATTAAAAAAATACAAAAATAAGAGGAATCACAAAAAAAGGTTAATTAATAGTTCTTTGAATCTTTTTGGAATATTTACAAATGTTTCGCAACGATTTGGCACACTTTGTATGCAATGTGCTATCAAAATTTGGGCAAAATTCAAAATTTTAAAATGATAATATTTTATTATCTCAGAAACGAAGCATTTCCGGACCCATGTTTATTAGGACTTTTTTGTTTGTATTGAAGAGATCTATAAGTGGGTAAAATATCCAACTTTTTTTTCAACACCCTGTATAAGTGTACTTGGGAATAATTAAACTTGTTGGCGCCCAGATTATTTGGACTTTTCCTTACTACAGGAAATACGCCGTCTTCACTGTAGCTAGTGACGGGATCCAAACACACTTTTATAGCGAACAATTTTTGAAGTAAAATATAGAGGCTGGCCTAACGGTAACAGAAAAGCTAATGAATGCTTATTGTTGCTTACCTTTTATGTATTGTTGTTTATATTGCATGTATTGTATAATATCTGTGCGGTTTGGTTTGGGTGCCTGGATTATTTTCCAGGAACCAGAGCTTCTTGTATCACCAGTTGATTGGTCTATATTTCTGCATAATGATGTACTTGTCTGGTCATATTATCAATAAATATCTACTCCTTAAAACTATGTGAACGTTTTTTGAGTAATTTTTGTTGTAGAGTAATTATTATATTATGCTGTTCAAGCTTTACTTAATACATTTTTACTTACTTAATTCGCTTCTTCTTCGCCTAGCAGTATCGAGGGGTAGTTTTCACCCATTCTTTTCGTGTTTTTTTTTTTTTTGGTTTCGGGCTTGTTATTTAACCTTGGTCCCGTTGCTTCCTCTACAGTCACTGATAGTGTCGTTCAATTTGTTTGTTGTTTGTCTTCCGCTAGTACGCTGTCCAGTGCTTTAGCAGACCACACTTTTTTGAGGAGCTTCTTTCTTCCATCTTAATTAGATTTCCCACCCATCTAAGTTGTTTTTAGTCTTTATTCCGTATTCTGTATTTAGGTGTTGTCCCGTCAATTTTGCGCAAAAATTTGATTTCGCACGCCGGAAGTGCATTTTTGTCCAACAGAAAGCACCCACAACTCACTCCTGTATACTAGCGTTATACACTGTCTTCTTAGTTTTCTTGATCATTCTCTTTTACGTATTAATACATTTTTTATTTAAATCATTGTTCTAATCATCAGGTTGTAGTTCTATTCTTGCCATTTCCTTTTCTATGGCGTCCTCCCATTGTTTTTTGAGCAATCCTCGATTATTTTACCACTGGAGACCAGTTCCAAGCCGTACATGTTATCCTGTCCTTGTTCATTAGGCACAAGTGGCCATACCACTTTGACTGTTTTTCGCTTATTATTTCTAAGATGGTGTTGTGCTGCAGCTCTTCGTCTTATTTCCACATTTCCAACATGATCTAATAAAGTTAGACCACAGTATATTCTCCAATAAGTCATATCTGCTGACAGTTTCTGTGACATGTTGTTGTTTATGGATCACATCCCACACACATAAAAACATTGTTTATCTCTATCACAGTTTTATCTTTCTTCGTTTTCTCTGTCAAACTTTTGTTTCACAGGACTGTATGTAGTGTCTTAATCATATATTTTCCTCTGACTGCTTTAAGTTATCATCTTTCCCATCTTCACTAACTGTAACTTCAAGACACTCGTATTGGTTAACATTTTTAATCGTTCCATTTTCTTTTACAATGTTCTTCCGCCTTCCGCTTATATTGTCTGTATTAATCTGTAACCTCCACTTATCAGTTTGTTTGTCCTGTTTGTTTTCCCTATCCAGCGTTTAGCTTTTGTGGTCTTTATGCATATTTTGCTAATCCCTCCTTCTTCTATAGAAAGTCACAGTTTCTGGAGAGGTGGTAGACCTTACGTAGTTCTATAAATGTCACATGAAGTTCTCTTCCTTGTAGCGATTTCTTTAGTGTCGTCTGTTTCACTGTAAAGATGTTGTCTGCACATGATTTTCATAATAACATCATGACAGTCGTTAGTGGGGTTGGAAGTCCCCATAAAATGTACAGCGATGCCTATAATTGGCCTAAAATAAAAAAAATAAAAATAAAAATATTTGAAAACCACTTTGTTCTTCCATCCCTTTGCCTTGCTCTTCAATTTTGGCTTTATGTCCCTTCCGAATAGTCTTCCTACTGTGATGTTATACTTATCCCTCTATCATTTCTCCAGTCGTTTCTACTTTCTTGTTTATAAATGACATTTATATATGACATATATGACAGCTGGAATGTATTCTCCAGCTAAACACTTACACACCCCAGATAATTTCTAACACTTTCGTTGCTACATGCTAAATCAAATCAATAAGCGGCTAATCTGATCCTGGTGCCATGTTAGTCTTTATTTTTTAGTGCTGCTTTAAATTTCTCTAGTGTAATATTCATAGCGTAGGTAAAGGACCTAATTTACGTATCTCTTCATCGATCTAAACTGCTTATTTTATGTTGCTTAGTAAATATTCCTTATTGATCCCAAATAATTGCAGCCTACATCAATCAGTGGACATTGTACCGTAAAAAACTGTAAATTACTGTTAATAATTTCCACACCCGTTTGAATTACAGAAGAACAAACTTATGTTACTGTTTGCGATCTGGAAACGCTATGTACTAATAGAAGCAGAATAATATTCATATGTAGTAAACTTTGTTCATTTTTCCAATTAAAATTAACATTTGTTATTAGAACATTTAGTCATAATATCTTATATAATTTTTAATAAAAAATCAACATCAGCAATAAATTCCTTACAATATAAGCAAATTATGCGGTTTGAGAATTGAGCAAAGGTCTTCTTTAAATATAAAAGCTATACTCCAACGAGGCGAGTATGGAATTCCATATTGATGGGAAGCTGGAAGGATTTACCAAACAGCTACATTCACGAAATAATAACGCTCACATTATATACAAAAACCCTTGGCTTGACTGTATCTGGCCAACTAAAGATCATAGTTTATGGGCACACCTTCGTTTGCCTATATTTCTATAGATCTATTTTTATTTTTCCACATTTGGAACAAACGTTTTGTGGCATTCTACACACGTGATACATTTTCGATTCATGTGATGAGTCTAGATAAGAAATGAGTGTTATAGGACGGCTTTTACACAGTCTTTTATTGTTTATCTGTTCTCCATAACTTAGTGGTATTTTAAGAGATAGTAGAAATGGATTGATGACATGGAAACTAAACTAATCAGGATTGTGATAGTATTGAAGTACCTATGAATTGATTGCCACAAGTGATTGAACCACAAAATAAGCTAGTTAGAAGTTGTAAAAGTCGATAAATTCCTATGCTTTTATCGCGAGTATTTCCCTCGACAATATTTTTATCAGTTCTACATACTTTGATTGTTTTAATGCTGTAGTAATTATATAAATGGAAAATATTTTTTATGATTTGTGTAATTTATGTGGCCAGGACAACATGAGATTAGATATGGCCTGCAGGAAGCGGTTAAAGCTGTACGACAAATTTCCTCACTCGGTCAGTAGCTCCTTCAGTTGTGAGCGGAAATGGCGGTGTCATATTCACACATATCAAACTTAATATCCACCATTTCCCCGTAACGTTCCGTGGTCGTTCCCGCAATTAAAATTATAATTACCTTTCGCGGGAACTACTTAAAAAAATTCCTCTCCTTCAAATTTAGGTTTCGTTACGGTTCAACAGATTGTTATCAATAAAATGAGATAAACTTAGTTATTTTCGTAAAGCTGTCGAGTATCTTGGCGATTGCTCGTTATATAGGATATTTTTGTAACCTTTAGAATTTTATAGCGTTCTTTCAACACTTGTTGATTATTTTATTCCAAGCACCGTTTTCCGCACATCAGCTCTATAAATACGAATTTGAGCTACCGTAGTCAAAATTTCTGGGAGGTGCTTGCACAATATCAAAACTTGGAGAAGCTGGGGCTGGGAATATTTATAGCTGTGTAAACTCTGATAATGCTATCATCAGCGGCGACGATGATAACTCGCAGCGTGATTAGGATTTTCCGAGTATTGCGCTGTTTTTAATGCACCTACCGTCTATTTATTTTATTTTAATTATTTATATACTGTGGTGGCTGCTCTACTTTCAAAACGGCTACTCTTTTTCAGTCTGGAGGTCCGTGGGCTTGGTTTGTACAGACAACGGCTTTTTAGTACAATAATTTTTTTTCAAATCAGTACGTAAGTATGAGTGGAGAACAGAGGAAAAGGCACCACGAGGTAAAAAATCAAACAATTTTCATAAAAGCTATGAGGAAAACAAACAATTCCTATTAAAACAGTACAACAAATACTTTCGACCCACCATACTTCAAACTTCAAAGTAAATAAATTCACTTTCACTGTGTTTTGTTTGCGTCTGTTTAGGAATGCATTTGTAACATCCTGTAGACGAAAGGGATAGTATGAAAGTGAAAATAGAAGAGGATTAAAATCATTGAAAAACAAAAGCAGTGATTAAATCGTCCTCGCTCCATTATATTGACAAACATATTTTGACAAGAAAAAGAAAGTTTTTAGGCGGATACATTCAGATATAATTTGAGAATGTTGTAACTCAAAGGTGTTACTCGCCTGGGGAGAAAGTGGAAACGTTAGTTTTAATGTTCTTATATATTGTTTGTGCATAATAATTTACGACTCCCTTGCTTAGTAAAAAACTTTCCAATTGCAGCGGAGACAATTCGAGGTGCAAAAAGTGAGCTGCAATTAATTGTCGCGCCTTAATAAGAAATGCAAATGTAGCATGCAATCCGAAATTTAGAAAGGTGGAATGCTCATTGAAAGTCGCACTTTTACAAAGGTTCAGATCCTGAATCACCATAATTAGAAGCGATCATTGTTCAGAATTCGTAGGTGTTGGTGCATTGGCAGCCTAATTCGGGCGAGCCAGGAAATAAATCTTCGATATCTCTAGACTGATAGTGACTAATTAGATGCATATTTCATCTGCATGTCGCTAAAAATGGGGATCCTATCGAAAGGGGTCAGTTCGCAGGTCAGGCTAAATGCAAATTCATAAAGAGCTTCATCATAAACACAATTTTTAAGGCTGGCAGAATAAAACTGTTCCTTGTTAACATGGCTATAAATGTGATATCGATATTGGTGAAAACAGTTAGGGCAAAGCGGTCAAATTGATAAAATAAAGAAGCTTTTCATAGTTTTAGAAAGGGCGGCATTCAATAAATTTTTAAATGGAGAACGCAAGCATTATTTCGTGAGTTTTTTATACACTATATGCTCATAGCTAGACGCTTAAAAGTTGTCCTTGTTATCAGTAATCAAGTAGTAGAGAAGATAGAAAATAGAATATTGTGTGCTTTAGTGAGGAAATAACTGGTAATTTTGATATCTAAATTGCCCCAAAAATACTTTTGCTCTTATCGCAGCAATTATAACTAGCTGGTTATTAAAATATTGTAAATTATCAATTAAAACAGCGAAAGGAATTTGCTTTAATAAATAACATTGCCCAATATTACCGATATGCAATACTGTATTGTATTATTCTTTCTCAAAAACATGGTTGCCGCCAGAAGCCCCTTAAAATCTTGCACCCAATTTTACTTAGCGTTAGAAAAATCCAGAAATAATTTGCTGTTATCATTTTAGGTTGCAATTTCCAGTAGGATTTTTTTGCCTAACCTCTACCGTTGCCCCTGGAACCATTTTCGCATTACTTCAGGGGGTGTGGGTGTCACTTAGGTAACCTCAACTAAGTGAAACCAGAACACCCGGGCAGCGGGTCGAACTGTCTCCCTCGATCATTCCATTTTGGCCCGGACTTCTGCCACAATACACCCCTGGTGCTCCGTCAGTGCATAAAGAATCGAGAAATATATCTTTGGCAAGATCGACTTGTTTGATTGTATGATCAGACTAGTGAATCACTTGAGCTACCCTTCGCTTCGCTAATTTAAGAGAGATTCATTAATATAAGTTAAAAAAAGAATGCATCGGCCGGGAATCGAACCCGGGCCGCCCGCCTGGCAGGCGAACAATAAAGGATGTTTTTTTTCAATTTATAGATGTAATTTCCCCGAGATCACGCTGAATGTCTCCAACGCAGTAAACTTTTTCTTCTTGGTTACCTTTCTTCGGTACAGCCATCTTCAACTGTTTGTTGACTGGAGCATGAACAACCAACAATACCAATAAATCGGTGTCATTGCCAATCACGATAGCCTCTTTGTGCTGGGTTCTTCACCATAACCATTTGGCCTCCCCACTTCCCTGAACCCTTTATATAATACACTTGAAGTGAATATCACGAGTCCCTAGGCGTTCATGCTTTTTTTGGCCAAACAGAAAAAGTAAAATGTTTACCCCCTCCATATCTCCGTAATCCTTTACTGGAGCGCAAACATGCATAAGACCATGTTTATTGTAAATTAAATTTAGATTAATTTTGTATAAGATAAAGTTTGCGCTAAACTTCATAGTTAACGAGATATTTGCGAAGAACTGTTGAAACCTACCATTTTACCACCTTTCCACCACCCTCCCGCCGAAACCCGACGCGCAAGGTCTTGCAACTTTTTACCACATACTAAGAGGAGAGTACTGGGTAGAACTTTTTTTTGGATGTTTGGGTTTTGACAATTTTTGTGTTATTTACTGTACTATATCTAAAGTATGATCAAAAATTATTTTCATCAAGTATGGCTATGGAATAGTTTCTAATTTATGAATGCAACTATGTTTATATTTAAATGTCCGTCTTAACATTTGATTTTTAAGTGACTTATAGTTGCATTCATAAATTAGCAACTATTCCATAGCCATACTAGATGAAAAAAATAATTTTTAATCATACTATACTAACTTACAGGAGAACTGAGAATACGTAACAGCGGACAACACGAACTCTGAGGTCTAGATTGAGGCTTTGAGGACCTTCAACAAGTGATCTTAGCCTTCTCCAACCGTAGATCCTAGGTATGTCATCTAGGCGACCCTCAGGAGTTGTCCTCTTCCCATCGTCTATCTGTACTGGGTTCTTAGTCACTGCCCTATACTTGGTCATCTTGAGTTTCAGTCGTAGCTGGTCTCACACGCGGCCAGGACACGATATAGAAATCGCTGCAGTTCTTTTGCACTATCGGCGAGTAGAATGGTGTCATCTGCATATTATTGTTGACCGGCACTCCGCTGATATTAATGCCATCTTCTGCATCATGGAGAGCTTGGCTGAAGATTGTCTCAGAGCACTAGTTGAAGATCAGGAAAGATAATATACATCCCTGTCTTACTGTTCTTCGTATCCCCACCTCTTCTATCCTGAGATTGACGTTGGCTCTCTGCTGCCACCCGAGGTTGGCCATGAAAAGTAAACTGTTGTCGTCTAAGCGCGTGAGATGCAGTATTTCTAGCATCTTCTTGTGCCGGATCTTGTCAAATGCCTTCTTGAAGTCTAGGAAGCAGAGAAAGTCATTACAATGCCTTCTTCAATCCGTTCATGTGTCCTGGCGATGATACGGAGGGGAACATTTAAGGCGTGGCACATGAGACTGTTGTTGCCAATATTAAATAGAATTCAGCTGTGTCCGCTTTTTTATGGTGATTATTTAGAATAGATATATCAACACAAAAACTTCAACTTTTGGTAGGAAGTCTAGAGAGAAAAAGTACACACTATTTCACATTTAACAAGAATACCTGCAAAATGTGCCCCGAAAATGTTGACCTAGTAGCATATCCAACTACTGACTCGTCAGGATAATTTTATTTTTTACCCTGAATAACCTTAATGTGTCACTGAAGGTGGAACCTGATACATCACATCTGTAATCTAAACGCTAAACTAAGATTCGAAGGCGCAAATAGTCACCTTTACCAAGCTGAAACGCTGTTAATTACTAAGTTCCTCGTCGAAAGCCACTTATGCATAAAACAATGTGAAACTGGGAAGAGATGTTATGATTATCAATATTCAATAATGACCTTGTTTGCAAGAGGGGTGTCTCTACGGGTGCTTTCGATAAAACTGAACAAAATATTGGAACAACCTGTCTCCATGACATATTTCAAAGCTATAGGATTCTTTTATTTTCCCTAGTGAGACTGCTGCTTCAATTAGTTTAAATAATCGAAAGTAGAGTTACATACTAATTCAAATTAGGTGCTTGCAATAGCAACTATTTGCAGAGATCTTGTCACGTTTGCTTCACTGAAAATTGTATAGCAATTAAAAAAAACATTTTCAATTTGAACTCCGCTAATCTGTCAGAAAAGACGTTTTTTCCTTCGCACCAGGTGATTCAGGTGGAGGCCTAGTTAAGTGCAAATGCCCCACATCTGAGCGAAGTGTAAGAGTGTCTCGAAAAGGTATAAGAGCACGATGCCCTGACAGTTCCGGCCTCTTGGAACTTGAATTGAGCTCCAACCTGGGGTAACCTTAAGTTTTGGAGGGCTTAACGCCCAGCAACTCGTCCCCATCCTCGCTTTATCCGGCAAAGCGAGCCCCCATCAGTTCAGAACCCAAGGGCACCGGTAATTTAGCCTCATTCAGCGAGGCGGACCCTCGAAGCGACCACGTGAGTTGCTTCAACCTGCGAAACAAGCTCTCGCCAGACATTCTGAATTCAGATTCAACCTGAGAAGTAGAACTAAACAGAACACCTTCCAGACCCGAACCTTCCTTATAAACCTAAACCTCACGTCTGGGCTGTATTGTGTCTGGGTTGACATGTGACGGACCCAGAAGTTTCTCCTACTCTGTGGCTTAGTAAAACTGCCTAGTGTGCACCCTAGTCCAGAGAGCATACCTGATAAACCTCCCTTCTGGTTAGTAGTGCACCTGGGTCGACATGTGACCGCCCCAGAAGCATTTTCTAACCGATTTTCCACGCGACAACCGCCCTCTAAGCGTTGATAATATCGTTCGGGGTGTCAGTTTGAGCAAACTTAGGGTACAACAAAATCTGAGGCAAATGTCAAATTACACCCGTTCCAGTACCTTCTACGAATTGTAAATTATTCTCCGAAGCCTCGCCATGTTGAACTTAACGTGCGTGGGCCTTCAACCTGCGCCCCGAGTCAAATATAGGAGCCCTAAAAAGCGCTTTACCAAAGCTGCGACCCATGAAATCATCTTTCAGGACCCCCACAGCAGTCGGATAGAAGGCGCCTGCTGTCCAGCCCAATCCATATCAGGCTTATAGTGCCAGGGTCACTGATTACTACACTCTTTAGCTCTTGGTTTTTTGAAGCTAGAGGTGAACATTGATTTTAAGCAGTCAATTTCATTGTCTCTCTCAACTTCATGATTGGTTGTTGGGGACCCAATTATTTTCCTGCTCTCCATGATCTCTAGTTCTTTCCTCTGTAAATAGTTCTTCGGTATATTCCTTTCATCCGGCCAACTTTAGTTCTATTTCCAAAACTGTCTTGCCGTTTTTACCTGTTATGTTGCTAGTGTGAATATTATGTTACATTCCGTCAGCTTTTGTCCTTGAATTTGCTGTGTTCTTTGATCCATAAGTTATAAAGTTTCTCCCGCTATTCGTGTCTTTTTATTATCTATTCGGTTTAAGTTTCTTTGCCATCCCATCTTTCGTTGTTCTTCCATGGAGGTGTCACCTTCTTGGGGAGCTTCGATAATCTTCTCTATCATATCGGTGTTAAGCACTGTTAAAACAAGATGAGAAGGTGCAAGCTCTTTATCTATACAGTATTGGTTTTTGATATGCATCTTTTTGAACACATTAATTTAGTCTTCGTAATCTGTTCAAACTGCGCTTTCAGTGTGGTATGACGGTTATCATGTTGTATTCTAACTTCAAGTAAAGAGAATTCGCAAAGGAGCCGGGAGCTAAGTATTGCAAAACCTAAATGGATGAAATTGGTTTACTATTGAGACGGCGATTTATCGATAGCTACCATTATGGGACAGCAAGCGCCAATAATGTGGGATTTCAGATATAAGGATGAGAAAGGATAGACATTTGCAATCGCATCTTTCAATAGCATTAAAAAAAATCTTGCGCGGACCGAGATTCGAACTCGCGAGCTCTGGCTCGGCACTTGAGTATGTTTCCACTACACCATACTGACAGAGTAGTTACGTTACCGCTTAGCATCTATTAGCGGTAATAAGAGTACAAATCGACAACGACATACAAATAAACACGACACATCCCTTCCGAAAGCTTTTAAGCTAATTTTACGCAAACTGGCGCAGAAATAGTCCTGATAGGTTAAATATGTCGTTCTCGAGATACAATGTTTACATCCATTCGGCAGTACATACTTCGCTATTACTAATTTTCCGACTTTCCTTTAACGCCCAAGCGGTTGCTGTCTACAGAAATTATACAGTTTTATGGGACCTTCCATATAATTTTGGTTTGGTTGCGATTGATTGAGCGGTTTTGGCAAATTAGTAAAAATGGTCGAGCCCGAAAGTAATTACATTATTTTAACCAGCCTTTAACTGGTGCCAAGACGTTTGAGGAATCGTCCAAGAACAATGAGTTATACTGGACAGCTCATTCGGGGTGGGTTACTTCCTATTCAAATCATGCCATACCTCAATATGAAGCCTTTCAGCGAATTTGGTAATGTGGTTTTTGTCGATATTAAATTTGTCGCTGTGACTCCACACGTAAGGAACGTGAATTAATCAGTCATTTATATGATTACAGAATTCAAAGAAAATAAATATATAACAAGAACAGAAACATATTGTTATTCTACCTACGCATCGTTTGCTGCGGGCGCAGGTTTCTTCCAATTTGCAAAAGTATTGCCTTTAATATTTTTAATTTATTTGTTACCATGTTTTATAAGATATTAAAAGAATGTTCAGGAGTAGATGTTTAGTAATCAATTAAAATTTTAAATGGCACAGTTATAGGAGAACTATATCAATGAGTATGGTTGTATTAATTAGTAGAAAAAACGGCATTTTGACTGTAGTTTTCATAACACCTGCAATAAGAGACTACATATCAGAGTAATTTCAACATGAAGGCACTGTGGGGTTTCTTGCTTAAATTATCGTGTTTCTTCGTATTCGGTCAACATATTTCTCTTCTACCAACAAATGTATTTGTTAATAGGGCAGCAATAAAGAAAAAAACTCAAAACTGTATTATTAGAGAGTATTTTGGAGGCTCTTATGAAATATAAGCACTAAATATTGCATATAAGATGAAGATTGTGAAAATATGATTACCCTTATGGATCATTCTTCAAGAAAAACATTCATGTCTTCCAAAAATCTTTAGTCTTTATATTTACCAGCATCATATTGCATTTGTTCTTCTTTGTAGATATTTTTGTCTTCTTTTTTTGGTACACTTTCTTTCATTTTTCTTTTCTTATACTTTGACCGGGAATTACATTCATTGGTTGAGAAAAAAAACAAGTAAAGGGAACGAAAATGTAGTATCTTCTAGAGGAAATGGTTTCAGTATTATTGCACGTAACATTGTGCATTTTAAATTTGTAAAAATACCTCTCTCTAGCGTCAAATGTGTGCACAAAAAGGAACGAAAGTTAATCAATCCATGAATATGCGTTTAGGCTATAGCTATTTTTGTAATCGAGATAGATTTCTCAGAATTTGTATAAAGAGTTCACACGTTTAATCTAATTTTACTCGAATTAGAATTGTCTTAGTTGGAATTCAATGTCTTTATACTTACAATAAATCAAAAAAGATTTCTTATCTCAGTTTTGAATACGTTGGTATACTTTTTAGCAAATAAGTAACAGTTTTCTTCTTTCTTCCGTTTCCTTAACATTTGGGGCAATGCCAATATACCGAATAAGTCCAAACTGAGCAAGCAATGATGGAAAAGTATCGAAAACTACAAAATGGGTCATGAAGGAATGATAGAAAAGGTATCTAGCGTTAGAGTAAACAATTCAAACAAACATACGCTGTCAGCAACCCCACAGTCGAGGTAAGACGATTTTCAGAAAAAGATGTACTAGTTCCATGCCCAAAGCCTGTATTTAAAATAAAAACATGAGTTGAGTAGACTAGACTCCCATGTTGGGACACCACAGACTTAAGCTAAAATCACATAAATGGTATATCCGCATATTTTAAAAAATATAGATTTGATGATAGTCAACGCTTCTATAATTTAGAGAAATAATTGTAGCAAGGGCTTTCCAAACAGCTCCCGGACATCGTAATCCCGAGAATGTCGGGACTGCTCATTGTCTTCTTCAAAGGAAGTACGTCATCAGAACCAATAAATGACTGCAGTTCGGCATCCAACCCTTGCTATTTTTCCAACGTCTGGTAGTTAATAGGGTCAACTGGCAATGGAACCGCAAGCATTAAGTTTTGCAAAATAAAAAAAAACTAAAGGTTGTCAAGCTCCATCAACAAACTCTTGTAGAACTGCCCCCATGCATCCACTATTATTTAAATTGGAGCTGCAGGTAATGGATGCGCAGAAAGGGCTGCGTTAGCCAGAACTTTTTTGGAGCACGAAAATGCAAATTTTGTTAATATTGTCAAGAGTTCTACGACGTTCGGAATAAATCGGCTATGAAAGTTTATCATTCTGAGAAAGTGCCGCAATTCTTTTATAGTTTTTGGCTGGCCAATCTGCTATATAGCGTCGACTAGGTGCTGTGGGACTTATTACCGTCTTGGGAATTGGTATGCCCAGGAAAGGGTCTTGTCAAAGACGTATTCAACCTGATTAGCTAACGCATCATGTTCACTTAGTGTGTGTAACAACTGTTTAAGATGCTCTTCGGATCCCGAAGTTGTCAACAGGATGTCTATGAATACATAACAAATATTGAGTCCTCGGGTAACTTCATCGACAAATGTTTGAAAAATCTGAGTTGCATTGCGCAAACCGAAACTCATAAATAGAAATTCGAACAACATGAGCCTGAAGGCAGTCCGTATGGCACACTTGTATATGTCAGGATCTACTGGTACTTCGTTAAAAACTCTCGTTAAGTCCATTGTGTTTAAAATCGTCTATATGTGAAACGGGATAACAATCCAAGAATATCCTAGCATTTAAAAGCGGTAATCACCCCAGTGTTTCCACCGTCATTCTTCTTGGGCGCTAAATGTAGCAGCACAACAGACCATTTGCTTTTAGATGGACGGGCGATTCCTGGTTCCAGCATGAATTGAAATTTCGAGAACTGTGCTATTAAGTCGTAAAATACGGTATCGCTTGAAATTGCGTTGATACTGTATGATGCGCACTGCCACATTGCCTATTAGGCATTTCTTGTTTATGCCAATTAACGAGTCTCTACGTAAAAGTTTCACGTAACTTAAAACTTCTTGATATTCGGCATTACGTTCGCATATGCATTTTATTCTATTTTTTCTACGCATTTGCCTTATTTTCTAGTTTTAGACTAGAAAATGTACGTTCGATTCTTACTGACTCCACAAAATCTAGCTTGGAACAAGGCTGACGGTGACGACAACAACGACAACGATGGAAATTCATCTGTTAATTTCTATACCTTTTATACTGCGTTTCTATAGTACTTGGACGTTAATTCCACCAAGAACAACGTTCTTTAGTTGAGCAAAAATAATCCGAAAATCTAAAAAGCTGTATTGGCATGAAAGTTACTTTACTATTATAGAAGATTTTTAGAATTTTAAAAGAATGGAACTTAATGAGTCTTTGGACTCGCATCAGTTTTTCACAAGGCTCCTTTCAGGAAAATATGAATATTTTTCAGCATTTGGTGGTTGCGACAAAAGTATCAACTAGAGTAATATCTATACTTAATCCAGGTTTAGGACGAGTTCTTAGTTGTATTCCAATGTTAAGCCATTGCTATAAATTTAAACGGGCTTTGAAATAATGAAAATTAATCAGTGTATGAACATATAACTTACATTCATCCTGTATAGGGAATATGTAGTCGTGTAATAAAGAACTCAAATTAATTTAGACTTTTTTAATCGTGTAAGCTCGGTTTTACACACAATAACTCCAGCAAACGCCTTAAATCTTGGTATAAACAAATGGATTTACAAAGATTGAAACTTCAAAACTAGATATAATAGATCACTTACCTTAAGACGGCTCTACTTACTGCTGGGATCACCTGGATACAGTCTTGGAACAGGAAGTTTTATGTAGGCAACTCTGTTTGTTTGTGACTTGAAGAACTCGTCGCAAACTGTTACTGCTTGAGCTCTTAAATGCAGCCTAGTTTTACTTTACTTCACAAATACAATATTTAACATCGACGATAAACAATAAGACACCAACTGTTTTTCGACTCTCTGTTGTTTTAAAATAACACATAAATTAACAAGGTTATGTTTACAATTTTGCTGCAAAAGAACCGCAGTTTCATTTGATACGAAAATCAGAGCCGGGGAAACGGCCGCTTTAATATCAAATTGTTCAGTTTCCATTGTAACGAACAACTGCAATTTGTTACAACAGACTTGATAGGCTAATTCACAAATAAACGAACATCGACACTCACTACGTCGTTACAAACCTAACCTATAAATATTTGCAACTGTTTACATATAATTTATGTAATAAACATGTGCGACTTTCACTCTGATGATACAAGCTGCAAGGTCTTGCGAAACATTAGGGAATATGGATGCACAAACAGCAAAAAGGCCAAATCTGCCTAAGTATCCTCGTTCTCAAGATACTCAAACAACACGAACCACCAAAGAGCATGGCCATCGCGCGGGTTTTTGTTCGAGTTCACAAGATTCAAGGCACATTAAGCCAAAAATGCTGGGTGTTCATCTACAAATAGTACGCGGTGTAAGCCGAAATTCTATGTTAAGAAGAGTAATTCGAGTACCCGCGAAAGCCTCAAACAGTAAATAAACATTTACACATCATTGATGGAATAATATGGAATAAATGGTAAACACACCATAGAACTAACTTTGTTTTTAAATTCTGGGCAGTTTAATCTACTCCCTAGACTAATTTAGGCGATTCGGTGGCAATCAGTTGTATAAGCTAATTTTTGCAGTTTTTCCGCCGGGATAGGCGACCTGAAGTCATCCTATTCTGATATGGTCTAAAGTTGTTATTGTTGTTCTGGGTCCCTGTAGAACCTCAGTCTGAACATACTACAATCATAGTTGGTTACATTATATTTTCGACATGTTGCTGAAACTCAGGATGTTTGCGGAAGTTAGTTGTGCTTCTTAGAGAAGCGAAAGCATGTGCACTTGTACAGCATTGTCAGTATGCACACATTGTATTTTTCGCTAACGTAACACTTTAACACTGTTGCACACATTGTTCCTCTGTGTCGTTTATCATTGCAGATATGTCTTCATGTTTTTTCTACGTTAAATCATGGGTTTTTTCCTATTATTTGACAGACGTCTGGTATGATTGCCTCGATATGGACAACCTTACCATTAATCAACGTTTGAACCATTGCACAACCTACATGAGCCAAGTTTCCTGAATACCTACAGCAATTGAGCTTTTAGTGTAAAATGGACTGTTATAATCAACTAGTGAATATGTGTTTTTTTCTTTTAATAAGCATACAATTACAAAGTAAGTTTGAGTTTAATTTTTACTTGAAGTTGTGTTAAGGGTTTGCACGAATAAATTAATTCATTGCACTTTGCAAGTCATCCTCGTGTTAAAATTAAACTGAATGTATCATGTGTTGCCTACTATCCATGACGGTGTATATTCACGGTATTTAAGAGATAGTATCCTTTTTCTGTCAATTTAAGAATGCATTATGAAGGTTTGTTGGAGGACTAGAAGTCTGATTTATTATATGAAGTTTGCAGAATTTCGTTCTTTACATCTATATCTACGGTATAAGCCTTTCGATACGTTTGGATAAAGCAGACTTGGTAAACTTTTCATGAAATTGGCTTTTTAATGAGCTCACTTGAAGTTAAATTGCTTCCATAGCAAAAACAACAATTTGACGAATGTGTCAGAACTAACCCAGTTGCCTGCAATAGCTCAGCTAATTGCCAGCTTAAGGGCGACCTCGGCATCGCGAAGTCGTGATGCTCGCAATGATTTAATTTGTTTTCTGTCAGCCGGCAATTAAAGTATAATCCGGCAGAGCAATTTGGCAGGTTTTGCCTTTGCAGCAGCACGATAATTAGGCAGCTAGAGCAACCTACCTGCACTACTGACTGAGGTGAGTAAGCACTTTTGGTGACCATGACCGGTTCAGGCCACATACAACCCGAGCTACATTCTGGTAGGAAAACTCAACGGGATTAGAAATAGAACACTAAATTTAGGTGACGTGCGTTTATTTATAATTTTCCTCGGACAATAAGCAGGCCCGCTTTAAAATTAAACGGCCAGCTAATTCACGTTTTCTCCACCAAAGTGCCCGTATTTCAACTGCTTTATTATCGGGCAGCTAATAAACACGTATTAGGGCTGACGTTATATAACGGTAGATAATTAATTTCCAGGGTTCCCATAGGCTCGCCCGTATGGTCGGTTTGTTTAGGGTGTGATAAGCTGGAGGGAGCCCCGTTAATATCATAACCGCATCTAAACATATGTCATGTCGAGGAGCCTATTAGTTGCTAGTCGTTGCTATTCATGGCCACTTGAGAAAATCGTTAGATTTAAATCTAAAGCGAGGGGGGCGTTTTATTTAAAATCCCCTGCTCGAAATCTTTCCAGTTCATGTACTCCAATCAGACACAAAAGATGTCACACCCTTTTGCTTTTTATTGTTGAATTACTCGCTGCCTGCGTAATTAACCCGTCGGGTAAATCAAGTAGGCGCTGGTTATTAGTGACGTTAGGTCTTGTCTTATTTTCGCGTAGAATTACGACTGTTTTGTTAATTAAACTGTAATTTTAGAGGAAGATTTTATTAGAAAATACGACTCATAAACACTGTTCACACAGTGGTCGATGGACGTTGCGCTTTAACGCAACGAAATTGAAGATGTTAAAATCTTGAAAGTAGTCAAGACTAGAGAGAAATAGTAAAAAAAAAACAGTGTACATTATTAGCTCGCATGCCCGCGGCTGTATCTGATTAACTCGTAGCAACACCATCATCAAAATGACTAGAACAATGTTTTTAGATAATAACACTTGAAGATAAACATGATTATTGCAACTATCACAAAATATTATTCCCACTCAGATTAGTTTAAGTTATTTATATGAAAATAGATAGTGTCTCTTCTACAGTGACAAGTAGATAATAAAAAAACGAATGACTGTTATTTAAACTACATTAAAAACCGCAGTTCAGATCTATGGTCTGTCGTACCTCTGAACATATGACAACCATACCAAACATTTCTAGAGCAGTTTATAAACTGCCAATCAGAAAATAACCGCAGTTTGAAAATAGTACAGCCATAAAATTGACGAATTACCAATTCAGATGCATTTTATTTAAATTCGTGGCGTGATTAAGTCAAACGTTTATGTTGCACAAAACGTAGAAAAATCATTTGAAGGAGAAAAGAAACGAGGAAAAGTTGCAAGGGCCAGGAATTAGAAAAAACACAGACAATGAAGAGGAACTAACACAAAAGACGTGGAGGGATCTACGAAGATAATCAATTCAGCAAGAAATGATATTAATGATAAAAAACGAAATATGCGAAAGAAATGAACGCTAAGATTCAAAGTATAAATGGAAAAAGGACAAAGACGCAGACGCAGATAGGTAAATAGATAAGACGTAGAAGAACCTAGAAATAATGGAGAACAAAAATATAAACTTTCTAGAAAACGAGAAACGGAGAAATAAACTAGTTAGTACAGGAATCACAACAGACACTCAGGATGGGAATCGGTGGGAATCAATGAAAATAAACTATAGAGAAATTCACGAAATGTAACCTAAAAGAAGAAGCTAAAAATTGTAACTGTCTATAAAGTTGCGGAAAAGCGATGCGTAATAGAGCTGGAAGTACAGCTAAGACGAATAGTGATTTAACCTATTTGGAAAGACATATTCAAGCTAAAATCAGAGATGATGCAAAACAAAAGCAAGAGAAAGGTGTTCATGTAGTAAAAACGGTGATAGTTAATGGGAAAGTATGGAAATGGCGCGTAAAGGTAAGAAAACTGATAGAAGCGGATGAAATAACAAACATACCAAAAAATTTAGTAAAAATGAGGATGGTTACGTGAAATGTGAAAATTGGAATTGACAAAGAAGAATTAGAACGGGTAATTTTGGACTGCATATGCATAAAAGGGGGATGTAGTTAAAAATCTAACAAAAGAATACTGAATGTACTGTAATGTACATTTTAAAGAAAACACAAGAGCGAGAATGAGAAAATGAGAAAATAAGATGAAATATGTAAAGAAAAAAACATTTATAAATGAAAGGTTATTAATGTTAAAGATGAAGGAAGAAATAAAAAAGGAAGAATATATGTTACTAGTCGCCTATGGTCCAAATGAGGATGAAACCAGGAATAGAAAGATAAGTCTTACGAAGAAACTACTACAACATAAATAAGAGTAATGAGAATATCATCGTAGAAAATTGATGGAAGAATTGGAACCATTTTATGCGCAAGGAGTAGCACAAAATAATGAGAAAGGTAGCCATCAGAAATTAGAAATCTATAATTTTAAATAGTAGGTAGTCAAATATTGCCGAATGTAAGGAAAAAACGAGGAGCGGAGATAAGAAGTGACGACTACTTAGTTACATAATAATAAAGAAGAAAATAAGATACCACAAGGTAAATAACTTAAAAAGAAAACAATAATTCCAAGAAAGACTAAATAAAAAATGAGGCAAGTGAACTTGAATGGAAGAATAGAGGATATATGAAGAAGTTGTTGGTCATCAAAACTCACAAACAGAGAAGTAAACAAAACCCGTTGGGGGAATGAAACAATGCAAGCAGCAACTAATAATAAAATTGAAAATGAACAACACGTTTAAAAATCTTAGGAGTATAAATATGAAGAATGAAAACTGAAAAAAGAACATGTCAAAAAACATATCAAGAATGCGAAGTGCATATAAGAGTAACCGAACGCTGCAGAACAAGCACGCGAAATAAAAAAACTCAAATGCTCAGTAACAATAAAGATGAGAAAGGCGAAATAATCACAGAAAAAGACGGAATAATGGAAAGCTGGAAAACAATAAAGAAAAGGCAGAGAGAGGACAAGAAATAGAGGAAGACCAGGTGGATTAAGTAAGTCTTATAAATATTCAGTAAGACGCATTTTATCCAAATTCGGCGGCCGTTATTAAGTCAAATTTTTGTGTTGCACAAAATTTGGCTGTAACGCTTCTTATCTTGGCGACTGATTATAAGACTTCTCAGCTTTTCGAAAGCCTTAAAAGACTCGTGATTCAAATTTCGTCATAAAAAGCACCATCAGGACGAAAAAACTACATAATCTTCTTTAATGGAATAAAGATAACTTCCAGATTTCTTTTAAATTGTACAGACATTTGTTAAGGTATTAAAAATACCACAAATGTCAACGTTAATAGAAAATAAATGAAAGTGTTTGCTTACTTCGAAACAACATGTTACAGCAAAAATCGACTTTCACGACAATGACACTCGGTACGCTGCAGGGCAAAAATGCTGGCTAGAAGAATTCACCTTAATCATGCCTCAATGGATGTGTAACAAGATAGTTGTCCTACTACATTCGGGGAGATGGGCGTGGTTCTATCTGACTAGGCTGTTAATTAGGGCGAAGTTCCATTGCAATAGGGGTGGTCATACTCGAGACAAGTAAAAATAAAGGGGTTTTAGGGCGCCACGGGCTTGAATTGGGATGGGGACAATATTTGCATTCATATTGATAAATAAAATACTTTATTATTATTATTATTATTATTTATGCAAGACCCTGTATAAGCCCGAAGTCCAGGGCTTGCAATTGCGTCAGCGCTCCTGGGAAGCGCCTTCAGCTGGCTTAGGGACTTCGCTTCAGCGGTTAAACAGCTCCCAGTATTGATGGGGTGAAGCAGCTGCAGGGACATATGGTCAACTTTCTCGATAAACGGCAAGGGTGTGGGGCAAATACGTTTGCGCTCTCTCTTCCACTCAAACAACCGATTCATTCTAACGCCGCCTTCTAGCAGCACCTTTGCGCTAAGCAACGGTCCGCCTTAGGATCAAAAATAGGCTATGCTATATTGACGCATGACGCAAGAAGGCACAGGATTTGAAACGGGCACTACGAGAACGAGCGATTTGAATTCGTAAAGGAAATGCGGGATTTTCACCTGGCCCTAACAAATACCCATTCCATTTTCTATGACTATAAGAAGGACGGCAGATAAAATCATTAAACCTATATAGGTATTCAACAGTTAATACTGGTTTTGTCATTCAACTTCAATTAATCCTCAAACTTGAGAAAACGCGATTTCTTTCAGATTTTAATAACTGGTGTTAAAATGTTGATGCCACAAAATATCTAAAAGTAGAGGGCAAACAAAACTTGTGACGTCAAAATACTGCTCTGTCTTCTATGGCTATAAAATAATTTGCAAGTAAACATAATTAAATTGTTTGTACTTATTCTTAATATTTATTTCTAGCCATTACTTCTTTTAAGTAGGAAGGCTTTGTTGGATAAAAATGTTATTGAAGCTGTTCATTAGTAGACTTGTATGCATGCTGAAACCGATACCATCGTAAAAATCTGCAAATATAATAAATTATAAGCATTAAATGTTTGTTGATGATCGGAGTTATAACCATTTAAAAGACATAAAAATGTTAAAGGGCAAATATTTCTGAATTTTTATATATAGCATATTGACTACTTGGTAATATAAGTCGTTAGAAGTAAGTAATACTTTACAGACTTGAAGGTTTCTTAAATATGTTACTAGGTTTCTGTCACAAGCACCTCATAACGTTTCTTTTATTTTTAAAATGCAACATGATTTAAAATAGTTTCTGCAAAAGTTCACGTTAGAATATATTTGAACAAGAAATGATTATAAAGAATTGTTCATCTCCTCTACTGACGATTCAAAGTACCCATCAAGATTACGATACCGTCTCCTTGAAAAAATAATTATAGAGCTGGAAGGGACGCAAATGAAGGACGCACGTATAGCTAAAATGGGAAAAAGGTTCTCCAAATAATTTGATATAAGCAAGCGTTGAAACATAAGTGTTCACTTGCCCCAACACTTTTTAAAGATTACTTAGAACAAGCTTCAGAAATGTGGAAACTCAAATGCGGGCCAATTGCTATGACGATAAACGCAGACACATTTCATACTTTGTTCTTCGCTGACGATCAGGTTCTCGTCTTTGTCGATGAAGATGACGCCGCATATATGTTAAGACAATTAGTTGAAGAATAGACAAAATGGAGACTGCAACTAAAGATGGACAAGACGGAACTCCTCGTGGTCGGAGAACAAGGAAGAAACCGGTAAATAGATAACAGCACTATTAAAAGCACAGATACATTCAAATATCTGGGAGTAACCTTAGCGAGAAGTGGCAGAAGTATGGATGGAATAATTAATAAGATAGGACAGGAAAATCGTGCTGTGTAATAAGTTGGATCCTATTTTGTGGAATGGCAAAATCGCTAGGAAGACACATATGGCTATATATTGAAATGGTTCAGGCTCTTTCTTTGTTTTACCTATAAGTATGTGTTTATAATTATCTTTTAGTCAATTTAAATTGCCCTGTTTATTTTATTTGAATATTAAAAATTATTCTTTTGGCTAGCTCCTGAAAATCAGGTGTGGATTCCTTTTATCTAGATTGCTTATTCGGAAATTTGATGTTCCGATTTTAATTTTGACAACTCAAAATAACTTCTGTCAAATGGTACATCAAACAACTTTGAAAATTCAATGACAAATACCTAATCGTTACATTTGTTATATAACAATATCAAACAGTAAGTAATTCCTTATTAATTAATTATCTTTTAATATTTATTTTCTTTCGGTGCTTATCCTAAATACCTAAACTCATTTACCTTTTATTTGAACTTATCAATATCTTCGGCAGTAACCAAGACCCTAGTCGTTGTCACTTATCTCCAATACCGTATACAAAACCACTGTCCCAAAGTATTCCATCGACCAGCACCAAGGACCCCGCACAAAGACAAGACACCAGACCTCAATTACCAAATCCTTCAAACATGTTCCCTCTGCCAACGATCTCCTCGGAACTCTCTTTCCGTGCCAACAGCTCGCTGCAATCCAACTCAATCGATGTGCATTGTCAAATGTAATTCCTCAATAAACTTAATGCAATATTTCTTACTATTTAATTTCTTCTATAGAGTAGCACTGATTTAGTTAAGTCTTGTCACCATTTTCTTTGTCTTCCTTCATTTTGGTATAATCATTTTCTTATTTTAAAATGTCATTTTTATTCCACCACGCAAATTTTGTCTTAATTGTAACTTATTTCATAATTTCAAGTTACACAAATTAATTACAGCTTTTCATTTTCAGATTTGTTATCTTAATAATCAAAATAAAGTCTTTAACGATATTATATTTTCTCCTTCCAACACACTACATAAGCTTTATTTTGATTTCTACCGACTATCTCGATTAAGTACTTGCCTTTAATTCGAATCCTTCTGTTTCTCAATTAGCCTTATATTATTCTATTTTTGTTTCTAATTACATACCAATTATTCAAATACCCAATTCATATTCAAATTGATCCCTATGATATCCAACTACTGTAATCCCTTAATTCTATTTTAAAATTTATTTTTATACTCCTGTATTCATATCATCATCAAATACGAGGAGTTACTGGAATATGAGACAAATAAGCTTACGCAAATAGGTTTTACCTTGATTGTAACATATAGCGCACTTCTGAAAGAGGTCAAAATGCCAAACAAATCATTCTACACACATTTTAGCCTATACTAAATTTCTAAATCAGGTATGGCGGTTGTGGACAGGAATCTCGTTAACGTACGAACAGGTGATATTCAAACGAATACGAAAATATGTACAATTGAACGCCTTAAGGTATTTAGCGGCGTCTATGTGGTTAACTTACGGTCAAATTCAAGTTTAAAGTTGTAGAGGCTGTCCAGGATACATACATTCCAGAAACAGCTAAACGCGACATTTTCTAGTATTCATTTTTGTACTCTATTTTCGATTACCAAACGAAACACAAGTTGCAGTTAATGTGAAAAGAATGGTAACGGAAGCGTCCTCATGAACCAAAGTAACGCTAGTGACGCGCCTTGGGAATAACATTTAATAGTCCACCGGTGAAATTATAGGAATTTTGTGAATTACTCTCCGTTAAACACTAGAACCCCCGTATTTACAAAGCGCGCTACTGTTACCTAAAAAACGAAGCGTACAATTTCTATCATTTTATCATTCTGGATTCTATCATTTCTGGTGATGTTTAACACTGCTCTTTCCATCTCTCTTTGTGTTATTCTAATCGTTTCGATGTTCTTTATTGTTACTGCCCATGTCTCTGTTTCATACGCTAGTGTTGACAGAACACACTAGCCAAACACCCCCGGTTTTAAATGTTGATATATTTTGTTATTTCTAAGTATGAAAGACAATCTTCGAAAGACTGACTGCCCTTTCTGTTCTTACAGTGCCCTTTATTTTCTGCTTTTCGCATATTCTGTTGTCCTTGCAATTATTAGCATTCTTTCTATCCTAAAATCCGGTCCGGTCCGGGGTACATTAGTTTGGTTTCGGTTAGGTTTATCTTTAAGTCTACTCTATGAGTCTCCCCATTAAGGTCAGTAGATAATCACTTCTTGTAATTTTTTTGATAAGGTGCCGGTAAAGTCAGGAGAGCTAATATCATAATAATTGTTAAATGGTCATGGTACTTAAACAAGAAAAGCTACTGTTATTTAGACAACGTCTTCTTCACTCTCCGTATTAGGTGCAATTGCCTGTTACGGTTCTCATCTTTGATACCTTACATTATTTTATCAATCGAGTCCGAGGGTCTATGCACAGCAAACTTTATGGTTTTAACTGTGTTATTGTTCTGAAATAGAAACGATTCTACATGCATCTATTCCAAGGCTTAGATTCGACTAACGTTCTGTATTGGGCATTGAAATTTGTTGTTAGATCATGATACTCACTTTTTATGTATTAATGCTTCGGTACCAATCTTGAGAAATAGCTGCGCTCCAAGCAATCGTGCAGTAGATCAGAAGTCTAAGCCGCAATAATACTAAATCTCTTTAGCTAGAAAAGCTACTGTATGAAATTATAGAAGTGTAATTCAACATGTGAATGTCGAGATTGTAGCACAAAATTTTCATTACATAGAATGACAACGTAAATTAGTTTATTGGATGGTTTCGTGTGTCCTTAACATTTCAATTAGTGACAACGATTGCAATAAATGTGTAAAAAATTGGAATTAGCAGGGGGTACACTTGTAACTGGTTTGTAATCGTTTAGTTAATACATATTTTACATTGTCATTTGTATTAATTAAATTAGTTGTTAAAATAATCCATATTACCTTCTAATATCCTAAAATGAAACTTTGTAACTTGTTTATTTGCATAAATTATTCTAACAAACCTGATATTGCTGTGAACAAAAACGAGCTGAAATATTTATTTATTTATTTATTTCGTTTCTAAGTTAAATAATGGTGTAGTTAAATGATGTTAGAGAAAATTTAATTTTGCAAAAATCTAATTGATTTTTTATGAAAACAGCAGTCGATCAAGCTAAATAAACTATATATATTTTCCCATTAAACTGTTTCTCTATCTGCTATACTTTGAGATCCTCATACGGGTACAGTTTAAAAAGGCTCACCGCGACGTATATTAGCGAAATTATATACACCGCAGAAATTTTAAACGCCGTATCACTCCTAATCCCAGATTACCATCGAATATAATTCGCCCTTTCGACATGAATACCGCCAAGTCCGCTCCGTAAAAAGATCGGAAATGTTTATTTATCTGCACCGAGGGGTTGGGGTGCGGATTCGTACCCTCCAAATGCGTGTGACTGGTATTTTAACCCGCATAAGGGTGTTTAGGGATGTTATTAGGGCTGTTCCGACGCGTGACCCGTATGACTCCACATGGCGATAGAATGACGCCACTCGCACGATTTTTTATGCACACGCGTTCATTCAAACTGTATGGGCTTTTAAATTATTGTTCCGAAGCTACGCAAACGTGCGAATTTATCCCCCACCCGCAGTGATTATAGATGGACCTAATTTGTTCCGTTTTTGTAAACGCAAAAAAATGTTTTCAGGTTTTTCATATTTATCACTAACACGGCTAGATAGCCATAGATTGATCAGTTTTTGTTTATCTCGGAATTTAGCGAGTCATTCGTTAATTTATTTTGTTATTTTTGAAATAAGTACTTTAAACTATTACGACATAACGATCTGTCATAATTATGGGGTCAAAGACGTTGCGTTTGGAAAAGTTGACGTTATGCCTGAGAGGCGTGTGACGTTTGTGCATTCTAATACATTATTATTATTATTATTTTATTGAAAGTAAGCGGCAATGCCGATACAATTTCCGTCTGATATAAAGGGTGTTTCTAAAAAAACACTAGCACAACTTCCTGAGGCTAAATTATGACGATCTAGCCCAACTTACCTTAATCTAAAAGAAAAGTTTTCAAAGTTATTAGGTTTTTTGACTTTTTTTTAATATTTATCTTAATAATAGCAGAATCTGTACGAAATTTGGTATTAATATCTTTTTTGCGATGAGAAAACCAGATCTGATCAGAGTTTCGATGTACAGTCATGTTCAAATTAATCTGGGACAATGTTTTTTCATATGTAGGTTGAGTTAAGAATTGAAGAATATCTTCGTGGATTTCCCGCTATCAGAAAGAGTTATATTATACTTTAGCAGGTATTGAAATCTGTAACTTTTTCTCATAGCAGGAAATCCATGGAGATGTTCTTCAATTCATAACTCAACCTACATAAGAAAAAAACATTGCCCCATATTTATTTGAACACGTCTGTACATTGCAGCCACCAGTAGCATTTCGAATACATCTAAAGCTTTTTCCTATTTATTACAGCATTAACAGGGTTAAGTCTATTAAATTTTCGTAGACTAATCATCAAATTGGTAGATTTGTTCTATGCAGTTGTAAGTTTAGTGTTCAAACCGATTTTGATGTTAGAACTGTGCGGCAATCAGTCTTGTGCACTTGAAGCAAACATTAGACGAGTTCAGAACAAAATTCTACTTTGCGTTCATGCTAATGAACATAGACGACATGTATTGGTTCTTCGACTTTTCCGTTTATTCTACCAGCAGTCCATCACATACACAGTTAACAAGGAGTAAGTCGTGATGGTTTCTCTCCTTATGATAAACCTATAAATATAAGAATTTTTATTTATTTGTGATTTGAAAAATGTTCAGGACGGGATGACAACCAAATTGACTGCACGTCGTAGCTAGTATCAGATATAATACGAATAAGGGCGTTTAATTAGGACTCAAAATTTGCTATCGCAAACCGCTGCTATATGCCCACTCGCCATTGTCTCGACTCCAATACAAAAATATAATTCAGTCGTAAATATTTCGAAAATCATTTTTAGATATGACAACTGTGAAAGTGATAATTTATGTTCGTTTGTTGTTGGTATAAGTCATAATTATGCAGTTGAGCTGCTGCCATGCTAATAGAGACTTGTTTTCTGTTATCTTAACGCGAAACGTATTAAATATTTTTGAATCAATACCAAGCTTTAACAATAGCTTTGGTTTGCTTTTAGTTAATCTGAGGCTTGAACAGAAAAAAAACAGTTTTTGATAGTAGACAACAATAACAACTGTATAGTTCGTAATAACATATGCTGAATAATATAGTGAAATCAACATATGTATATGTTTTTTATCCGTTTCAAATTGAAATATTTTCTTAATGTAAAGGTCATACATTGCTGATTGTTTTAATGTGGTTATCCCAGAACTGGTATAAGAAAATAAGATCAATCTTCTCCCATTGATCAACCGTGCTATTAAGTGCATTTGAATTTTAAACACTTTTTTTTCAAAAAAGGCCATTGTTCCGGAGGCAACATTATTAGTAAATTATTTAAATTCTAGTCATTAAATTAAAAAAAGAAATTAATAAAAACCTGTTTTTAGCTTTTGAGCCAAGAAAGGATCTTTGATCTTCTTGCATAAAATTACTTTTAAACGTGCATGTGCCAGAACTATTTGTAAAAATACTGAAATGTATTACTTCAAACTGCTCTGCCTTTATCTATATCTGAGATGGTGCAGGTAAGTTATCTAAATTTTAAGAAAAGGATAGTAAACAGCCTGCGTATGAACTCTATGTTCAGTATGCTTCTCGAAGTTATACCTTTATGTTACCTATTTATTAATTATCACGGAAAATACCTTCGTAAATATTATATATTTCTTAGTTTGACTAAATGTCTTTAAAATCATTAGTTTAACTCTCTACTTCTCGATCTTGAAATCAGCTATTTCTGAAGTTTTATAGTTTCATCTCAGTAAAGCTGAACCCGTCTTCCTCTCAAAGTCTGATATTAATGCTTGCTGTCAGACAACCATTTGGCCGGTGTCTGAATTCCTGCCAAGTTGGCTGTGTAGACCATGTTGATATTTGTCGTATTAATAAAAAAGGATTTGTGGGCCATCTTCAAAGTGTCCTTCCTTAAAATAGATCCGTGGAAGGGAGTTCCTTTAAAATTACGGCGCTTTCCGTCGCCATTCCAGAGAGTTGCTACACTTCTGTATCACATCGATCATGGAGCAGTACCTCATCTCTATCACACCACTCATCGAACGCTGTGGCTCTTTCTGTCGTTCTCCGGTACAAGAAATTTTTTCCCAGGATGGAAAGACAATTACTAAATGAGCGCCTAGTCTGGTTTTTAGAGCGTAACATAATTATGTGATTTTTGCTGTTTTGATTTCGCCTTGATGTATTTATCAATGAAATTTCGTCGAAGTAACACAATCTCTTGCAGTGAATTGTTTGCCAATTATTCAGTACGTAGATGTTTAAGGCATGTGCGATTGTGGATTGCGTCATCACAAGCACGGTTATATGCAGTAAAGCGCAAAGTGCATCTGCACTACTCTTGTTCCAAAAATGCTTTTAACCTGACCCATGCCTAACATTGCACAATTTAAAACTAGTAGATGTTTTTTGCTATTTTAATTGCATTTTTATTTAAAATGTTCCTTATTGTGCACAAAGCCAGAATTAGATCACGATCTTTTCAAACAAAGCATTAAGCGTTTTGAAGAATTAAGGTACATTCCATCCCAGCCAGACTGACATTTCCGAAGCCAATGAAGCTTTTATCCTGTTCAAAGACCTTCTACTCCACATCCAAGCGGTTCAAAAGGTGGCGTTCAACAATTTTTCTGATTGCTCTGTATTTTTCTGGTACCACCTTACATGGACCTTTGGCGATTAAACAACGTTTAAACTACCAGACACAGCTTTTGGATTATTACGGGATGTTAAATCGGCTTTGTACTGTAATAGTTTGCTAGGAAGCCCTTTAGAAGGTTGCAGAACAGTGGAACCCTAGGCAAAAATCTGAAATCAAGTGTTTATACAAGTTTGAGTTATAGTTTAAAAATTAAAAGTGTCATGAAATGTGTATGTATGTACGAAAATAATTCTGCAGTTACCTATTTTTGCTGTAGTGCTTGCCGTTGTCTAATTCGACCATTTTCAAGAAGGTGGGAATTTAGGCATTGCATTATCCTTTAAATTCTGCTCTCAACCTTGATCGTTTACCAGTATATCAGGTAGAAGGTGGACACCCTCTATATATTATTCACGATAAGAAAAACCTTTAAAATGTCGATCATACTTTCGATGACCCCGTATGCATGGTATACTATAACTTGTTCGCATATAACAATGTATGTAGTAAGAGTAATTCCTGTTGATATATTGCTATCAACACAGTTTGAGCCTCTGTGATTATAATATCAATTAATAACATTTTAAGCATATCAAATATTATTTAATAAGATGTTCGAGTAATGTGCTAGATTAATAATAATTTGTAAAACGTATTAAAAATAGTCTTAGCCTTGATTTGAACAAAATGTAATCAGAGTAGGCTTGGAAACAATTTAAATCAATATAAGATCAAAGACAAACAATTGGAAGCCGAACTGAGAGGTGTTGTTAATTTGGCTTCCCCAATAAATAACTGTTAAATTGTGAATAAATATCCCTTTCCCAATTTAGTGAGTTTTAAAATTTTGTATATCCTGTGGGTATGCTCTAGTGGAGCACCTTTGCAGAAGTTTGAAAAAGTGTTTGATCTGTGCATCGAGTGTTAGCTTGTATTTCGGTGGCTGTTTTGGACATCATAGCAGATTAATTGGAGCCTCTGGAGGCTGGAGGTAGGCAGTGACCTTCATAGAAGGCAGTGGAGTCCTAGGTGTGGGCAGCGGCATGAGCTGGGAGCAGTTTTTTTTGTGTCGCAGCGGTCAAGCTACAGGAACCGTTTTGCAACGGCGTTCAGCGGCTTCGATCGGGAGGGCAACGGAGAAAGACGGGGCCAAGCATCGTAGGACTTGCTAGGAACTCGAGTTAAGCCCTAGTTTCGATTCGAAAAACAACAAAAAGGTCAGAAAACTTTACCCTAAAAGATTGAATTTAGTGAATTTCTTGGTTGCTCCGGTTTTATAAGCACTTCTGGCATAAGCGTCCTCTGATTGTTTTTTGTGTCATGTATTTACTTATGGCAATTGTTAGCACCTAGGAAACGATTTAATTTCTTAATCACAGATAATTGTCGTTTAATAGCGGACTGGTTTTACGATTTGTGAGGTTGGATGGCCATATTTAAGTTAATTTTCCCTTTAGTTAAATAATATCCTGTGTGGTAGCTATCCCGTTAATTAAATCACCATTACACAAAGTGTTTACTTGTAAATTATTAAAATTAGTACCACTATAATTGATTTGATAGCAAAAATATATTTTTTATAATTTATACAAATCAAGAAAATATTTGCTAGGATGTAGAGACCTGACCCATATGAAATTGATTAAACTCGTTTATTTTAAATTATACTACTTATTCAAATCAGTTATATTAAACCACAACGATATATTTCTCAGGAAACTGTCTTCTTCTATTTATTGATCATTTCATCGATATACAAGTTAAAAAGACGCCGTTGCCCAGCCCTGTCAATAGTTATTTGTATGCCTTCATAAAGAATTTTAATCACTGGAATCCCTTTAATTTTATTATATCTAGAAGTTTGTTTGGGTTACTCAGTCGTGTAATCTACGAAATCTAAATGAGTTTACAAGTCAAACTAGCGTTTATTTTGCTCTCACTAGTTTCAGAATTAGTACCCCAGAAGTGAAATGATTATTATGCTACGAGGCAACCCGCTCCTTCTCGCCAAAAAGTGCCTTGCGCCTGAGTTTGTTGGCATATCCCACATCCTAGGAACATCCTTTCTTAAACTAGTTTTGTTCTTCCCATATTGAAATTTCTGTTGTATCATTTCCTACTGCATTTCTAAAATGCGCTCTATAATACATGTGCAGTACATGGGCAGAGTGCAGAGTGCAGTTAAGTTTCTGATAATTACAGTTGATAAAACATTAATTACTACTGTACTAATGTTGGACTACGGTTGAGGAAATTTCCGTACTCAATTATTAATGAATCTTTGTAGTACTCCCATTCAAGGTCATTTTTTCGGTAAATTACAGGCTTGTTTTTGCTTGCGATGGGTTACTGTACATAATGCCAGTTCACTTCATTATGTAATCCTGCCGGATATCCTAAGAAAACATATACGCAGAATTTTTCACGTTATTTAACAATCGTGACGTCTCCTAATACCAGGCTTTTCGTCGTGATGGTCCTCCATGTTACTTCACTCTTCAAAACGTATATTACGGATACGCGGTAGTTAACTAGTCTCAGTTGCAAACGCATAACATCGGACAGGAGAAAGTACAATTTATTCCTTACCACTAAATCACGATTACTACGAGGTTTCTCAGCGGCTACCAAATTGGGCGCCTCGTCAGAAAAAAGCTAATTGCCCGGCAGGTTCCTAGTAATAGGAGTGTTGTTTCTGAATCATAGCACAAGTTTAGTAGGTCTTTTCAGATAATAATAACAATAATTACTGCAGCTCGTTGAGGATCTGCCCGTTGACTTACATAACCCGTCCTATAAATCGCTCGTCGGAATACAGCGCGAATTTTCTAATGATTCACGATCACATGCGATGAATAGCAATTAAGCACTGGAATACTCGAGATAGCAACGCTTACTGCTACTACTGAAGTTAATGACAGATAATTTTATTTTTAATTTTCCTACTTGGAAACGCTCGGTGCGTGCACTGTGTCCGATGTGAAGAGCACTAATTTTTTATTTTTTTGAGTGGCGCATTTTACGTCATCCTAAACACAATAACAACCTGTTAACGAGCTGGCTGTTGATTAATTGTCATGGGTAATATATATTAGCCGCTCTTAGCCGCGCTGTGAAAGTCCTTTCCGGGAAAGCTGCATTATTTTAAGAAATATGCTCATATAAAATCCTTATTTTGCAGTTTCAGAGTTGCTTATTCACGTCAATTGTATTTTTATCAAAAAGCATTCTTATATTCTGTGTTATAGGTCGATAAATAACTGTGTATTTTTTCTAATCAACCAATGAAATAATTCTGTGTACTTCTGTTATAACTATACACGGTACTGAAACTCTCAATTAATTTAAAACACATCCCGCTCTTTAAACTTAATATTTTCGTATTAAGGCTGCCAGTGACATCTATGGGAAATCATACTAATAGCGTCTGAACACCGCGCGCACCCTGTAATTTTGCATTCCATTTATGTTTCAATATCTGCCGTTAGGTGGCGCTGGATAACATCACCGAATGAAATTATTAATTACAGAGAGAAGTTGCATTTTGCATTTAATTTCAGATTTGTTAGGAAGCGTGGGTGACGTAAAGAGAAAGAACTCTATTTGTGTAATTTTTCGGAGACAATGCGCATACACAAAGCAGATTAAATTAGTCGTACCTATTTTTTGTAGGTGGAGGTAATATGGTAATGGTTTATGGTTTCGTATGAGTTGTACGTTCAGTTCAAGTAACTGCTTTTTAATTAACACTATTATTTGCCTTAAAAATATTGTCAAAAGACGTGGAAAAATGACTTAATAACGTAAATCCTGAATCATAATAATAATAATAATAATAATAAAGACTAAAGATATTTCTAAATTCAATCGCCTGTGCAATTATCAACTCGTCTTATATTTTAAATTTCTTAGCACCGGCATAATTTTTTAATGTTTTATTTCTATTTTCTTAAGTATACAGGGTGGTATATCTTCCATATATTTACACAACAACCTACTTTTCTCCACCTCTTCATACTATTGATAACTACTTCATTCACTGAATCAAGTCAGTAAATTATGCAACTCAAGTTACAAACATCAGCAATAAGTCGATTACTAATATCATTTTATTTAGACCATGTTATGTGTTACTATACTGTAGTGGTCGCAATTTAAGATTGCTAGTTATTTAGATAAAAAATTGTTTCTAGATATGAGATTATTTTTGGATGAATAAATTAATTAATAATTTAAAAATACAAGAATGAATTTGTGGAGTAAAAGAATAACATAAATATTTGAAATAAGAAAAATACGAGATCGGATACTAATACTGTTAAGTGGTCAATATTTAATCAGAAAGGTTCTGGCGTAGTTGATTTGGTTGAGGTAGTTGTTTGGTAATGCATATAATTATTTGGATCAGAATTTTTATTAATTGATAATTGAAATAAGCTATAGAAGAATGAAAGTGAAACACGTAGGTACTCAAATCATTATTTGAACAAAGTACATTATAAAGTGTCATAATAAAATAAATTATATAGAAATGTATTCAGAAGGTTAGTTGGTAAAAATTTGATATAATATTTATCGCTAGGGAAAATAGGGGGAATTAAAATAACAACTAAATTCTTTCTAAAAATGTAACATGTTTTTATGGTAAAACGAAATTTAAAGACCAAAAACCCTTTAATAAAATGGTATTTATTGTCTGGTTGTTGTGTTGGGTTTGTTTAATTAAAATTAACTAAAGGAAGAAATAAAATTTATTTTAAAATATACTGAAGAATAAAATGGTTAATAAACGGTACAAAGAGGAATTAGAACATCTAATAACGATAAAATAGTATACATGGAATAATAGTGTCTGCAGTACATTTGGATAAACTACATATAAGTCAGTATTAGGTATCCTTTTTAATTTGAAACTTCATATGAGTTGCTGTCAAGTCAGAGCCGGATTAAGGGGGGGGGGGGGCTAAGCGGGCTGCAGCCCCGGGCCACCGAATTTCGGGGACCAGCCCCGGGCCACCGAATTTCGGGGGCCTCGAAAAGATTTAAAGGTTATAATCTAGTACGGTTTCTAATCATTTAAATCCGTTTGTACCCGTTGCGTATATGTTTCTGAAATTAAAAACTTTCCTACCTATAATAAAATCTTTTATCTAATAGACTTGTCTGTCCGGGACGCTGTTTTGTCTGTCCGGGACGCTGTTTCAGCAGCCAAACCGTAAGAGATAGAGAAAAAAGTTATGAAAGTTATATGTTTGGAATGGTCATGTCAGGTCAGGAACCGAATTTCAGTCACGTGACACTTCCGGTTTTCGAGAAAGCACGTGATTTCTCGAAAAGTGTCAGTACGCTGCAGCCAAACGGAGCTGCGACCCTCTGCGCCTTAAAACCTCGATCGGTTAGGCAACCACTTTGACAGCTTCCAGAATGTTCCGATGCGGCGTACTACTTTGACACCTTCCAGGTCTGGGTACAGTTTTTATTTAATACGCGTTCTATTTGAAAAACGGTCTTTTTTGTTTTTTTAAATGAGACATTTGTCTCATTGGGTTGCTAGTATTAATTTAATAAAATAATAAAGTATGTTTGTAGAATATGCCCCTGACTTGGGGAATGGGGCCTCTAAAAAAATTTAGTGCCGGGCCTCACATATCCTTAATCCGGCTCTGTATCAAGTGATTACATCTACAATTAAGCTGAAATTGGATGCATACTACACGTGAATGGGCGTTTGGATCGGGACGAGCTTGTATATGGTGAATTTCTGTAGCTATTTTGAATTTTCCTGTAATAATTGGATTGGATTAAGAGGGAGAACAGTTTTTAGGTAGCTAGTGGCTTAGTAGCTGCTACAAAGAGGACCATTCCGGTAGACTGGGATTGTTTGTAGTAGTTATGTCTGAATTGGAACTGTACAGGAAATGATCAGCATATGCAGCTGAAGTTGAATTGGACCAGGCCTGCAGAGGAGTAATTATTTGGTGTTAAATTGGAGAGCTGATCTTCAGTGCATAGGACATCTCAGCAGGTTGGTTGGAGCTTTTACCGCAGCTGTGGGTCAAGTCATTCCTGCTACACATCCAGTTGCAGAGTTGGGAACATTTATAGAACTACAAATGGAATCAAATAGATACAGCTACAGTTATGAAGGTTGTAATGAGTTTATTTACTTTATTTATTAGTTATGACGGTGCAGTGGCGGCAGCTTGTACGAGAACTGAACCGGAGCATTGAGCTGACGTATTAAGTGGAATTTGTGACAGGTATATGTAAATAAAACCTTAATAAGTTCTTAATAGTGAATGAATTACATATTAGAAAGAACTACTTACTTTAATAGATATATGAAATAACAATAAGGGCCGGTTGCAGAAAGCAATGTTAAGTCTGGTGTTAGCTAACGCGACGTCAAAGTGAACAAAAACGAATCCATTCTCAAATGTTTATGGTAACTAATACATTAGTAAACAAAATTTGATGCGATTTTGTTCACTTTGACGCGACGTTAGCTAACACCAGACTTAACATTGCTTTCTGCAACCGGCCCTAGGTGTAACAGATATAACTTGGTTGACATTTTACTTTCATGAATTATTTGACTTTGACAGTTGGATAATTGTCATAAGATTTCTATATAATTTCATTGTACTAATCAACTATCACAAATAACGAATTGTCAATGCTAGTACCTAAACTGAGTTAAGAATATTTGTTCTCATAGAGCTAGCAAAAGAAAAATAAACTAAAATAAAAAAATTCAATACAAGGGCATATATTTTACATTGATTTATCTAAACGAAAATAATGTCATACAAGCTTATATAGACTTTGATTTATTTGATTTAATTAGATGAGTTAAACTAAATATCACCGTAAGGAAGTATATAGCAAAGAAATTAGACGCAGCACTGTGGAGCTATTACAATAGAGATGATATTGTTTGTAAAATTTAACAAGTGTTTTTGCAAAGCTATTGGTAATACAAGAAGTGTTGCGTTGTTTTTCCATTTTAATAGAATTAGTTCAACTAATAACTCTCTTGTAACAAGATTATCTTTGCTTTATAATTCTTTTTTTGTTTAATTGTAACACGTTAGATATTCGTTTTTATTACCTGCAGACGTTGAAAGCTAAACTTTACGATTGTTAGGTGTATACTGTTTGTGTTCTCGTTTTATATTCCAGCTTTTTATGTTATAATTGTGTTTTTCTTATTATCAATAATGTTGCTATCGTCAGAGAGTTTGTAATTTTTATTTTTTACTTTAGGGTTACTGTAAATTGTGCTTGTTGTGACGCCGTAATAAATAAACTAAATAATAAAAAAAGTACGGAAATAAAAATGAAAATACAGTCAGGGTGTTGCGCGTTATATGCAAATAAAAAATTATTAAGAAATAAACAAATTATGATGGATACAAAAATAAAAATATTAAAAGTATAATGGGACTTGTAATTAAATATGCTGCCGAGGTCATGATCTTTAGAAAGCGAGAGGAAGATGGGCTTCGTATTTTCGAAAGCAAAATAATACAGCTCATATTTGGACCATCGCGGAGTGATGAAGGTGAACTTAAACCAAAAATAAATCATGAGATAGGACATGCGATGACAAGTGAAGGAAGCACCACAAAACTATAACAATACGGAAAACAACTGAAACACGAGCCAGAGGAAGCCATAAAAGTGGATGACTTGGTGAGGTAATAGTTGATTTGCAAGCAATGGGAATAGGTAACTCTGGAGTAGGGTTTCCAAGTCCCGGGACCAAAAGTGTTTTCGGGACTTAGGAGTTAAATTTCAAGTCCCGGGACTAGTCCCAAAGATCCCGAAAATGGTCCCGAAAGGAAAATAGTGTTCAGGTGAAATTTACGAATGCAATTTCCAAATAAAAACAAGTGTTTTAAGTTAAATAAAGTATTTCTGTGCTGATAATCTGCGTTGGGACTCGTCTATAACTTCATTGCTTTCTTCTGGTACTAAAAATGTCTTGTCACTCTTCATCTTTTGCTACTGTTTGAACTGCAAAGTGATTGTGTAATCTTTTCGTCAACCTACCTCTAATTATGAGAATTTTATAGGAACAAACTTTACATTTCGCCAATTGTTTATATCTTCAATATATAAAATTGCTGCTATATTGACTTCAAATCGTTATTTGTTAATGTAGAATGAAGGTAGGTTGCAAATCGGAATTCATTCTAATTGTAACGCTTTAGCAGACAATTAACGAACACATTTCAAACCCAAAAATATAAATTATTTAGCTTTTTCGCACATAATTTTAAAAGTCTACAAATGTCGTTACCTTACTGTTACTATATAGGCACACAACTACGCGTAAAATATATCTAAATCCAACAAAAGAAACAGACAAATACATAAATAGAAGAAGATATGCAAATGTGGCTGAAACAACACACGTTTAGTTCCAACCTACCGAAAACAATACCTCTTCTGCCTACGCAAAACGCAAATAATGCAGAATGTGCAAGAGGTATGAGTAATACGCCGGACGCCAGTCAATACCCGTCCTAATTCTCTGATATCGAGTATACGCACGCATGTTGACATGGTCCTGGGACTTCGCCTGGGCTGGCTGTGGTCTCGGGACTCGGTTTTTGTGGTAGAATCCCGGAACTGTCCCGGGACCGCTTCCCGGGACTGGAAACCCTACTCTGGAGGAAGATAATACTAGAAACAAAACGCTGCAGAGAAGTAAGTAGTGAAAGAAGTAAACACACGCAGTGAACTATAAATAAAGTAACAGTGCAGTGAAGTGGTACAGTTATATGGGGACTGATTCACCCCGATTAATGGATTTATACAGGGTGTCCCAAAATTAGCCTGCCAAACTTTAATAGCGAATTCTAGAACCGGAAATATTAAGAAAACTTTATGTAACCATAGGCCGAAAAACCCTTGGTTTTCCAGATACAGGGTGTTAAAAGAATAGTGCTGAGGATCGTTTTTATTTAATATTTTCGAAACGATAATTATTTCAAACTTTGTACACCTACTAAACTTCTTCTACTTAAAAAGATAAAGTTACTCTTGGCGATGTAAAATGTACATAGACGGGTAAAACTGGGGGAGCCAAGGAAAATATTGCCCCAACTTTTTTGTGTGAAAGTTTTTATCAATTTTGATAAGAAAATGTAGTAGCCTGAAGTCTTTGACAACAAAAAGATACTCTTGTCCCATGGGCCTATTGTGTCCGGATATCAAATAAAATCAGGTTTAAACATTTAGAGTTTTGATATATCCATATTCGAAATCTAATAATAATTGGTAGACCATGGAAAATGTAGTCGTTTAATTTAAATAATTCTGCAACTGATTAAAAAAGACAAAAATTTAACGCAGACGATACATAACAGAAATTTAATAAAAACATATGACACCAAAACTAACGAACTTAAACTTATCATAATAAATGTGATCAAACTAAGAAAATCGTCACAAAACTTAACAAAGAAAACACTAAAAATAACAAACATAAAAGCGAAACAAAAAGGTACTATTATTAATGCAGTAAGTGTTCGAAAACGTTGCCATATTGTGCAATGCAAAGACGAGCCCGGTGAGTTACTCCATGAGAAGCTCTTAAAATTTCTCTGATTTGATTGGCCGCATTATTTATCCTTCGTAATAAATCCTCCCTCGTTTCTATTTCATCGGCCGTGTAAATTGCACTATTCATAACTCCCCATAAATAAAAATCCATAACAGTAAGGTCTGGCGAACGTGGCGGCCAGGCTATGGGACCACGTCGCCCAATCCGCCTTTTTCGGAAATTTTGGTCTAACCAGACTCGAACATTTCCGCCGTAATGTGCTGGCGCTTCATCATGTTGATAAATAGTATTTCCTCGAACATTTAGGTTTACCTCTTCTAAATGCTCTCCAAGCATATTTTGAAGAAAATTTAAATATTTAACAGTAGACAACCTATTGGGCATATCCACGGGACCAAATAGTCTATCGCCAACCATCCCTATCCACATATTCATGGAAAACCTATGCTGAAAATTAGAACGACGCATCACTCGTGGATTTTCGTCAGCCCAGTGGTGCATATTATGAAAGTTAAATGAGCCGTTTCTTGTAAACGTGGCTTCGTCCGTCCACAGTTTGTTGGGCAACTCATTTTCATTGTTAAGTATCCACTGACTGAATCGCAGTCGAGGCAAAAAGTCAGCAGGTATGGTTTCCTGAACTCTTTGATAATGGTATGGATGAGTACCTTGCATTTTCAACATCCGTCCAATCTAAAATAAAAGAAGTTGTTAAAATAAAACTGCTAATTAGGTACCTAATCTCCATGTTATTACTGTTGAACGGGGTTCGTTCGTATTTCGTGATACGGTTCTAATGCTTATTTGAGGGTTCTTTTAGAAATTCTCCAGAACATTTTCCAAATTATGTAGTGCTAGTAGAGGTCCATGATCGGACAAGTTTCTGTGGATATCGGCGAAAACTTTTCCCCCAGGGACTAATCTGTTCGGAAATCGCCTCTGGTACTCGCGTTCAGCAGCTCGCGAATTGCCATTGCAAAAGCCATATGCATATCTGCATGTTCTCTGTTTGTCAGTTGTGCCATTTTAACGTAAACAAGCTATAATAATGTAATAGTAAATAATAATGAGGTAAAAATGCAGCAACATAACACTTTTATCACCAAATGTCAAATTAAACAAAATAAAATCTATATACATTTTCCATGGCCTACCAATTATTATTGTATTTCGCTCACGGATATACTACAAAACAAAATTATTTAAAACCGATTTTTCATGAAAACGGGACACAATAGGCCCATGGGACGAGAGTACCTTTTTGTTGTCAAAAGCTTCGGGCTACTCTATTTTGTTATCAAAATTGATAAAAACTCCCACACAAAACAGTTGGGGCAATATTTTCCTTGGCTCCTCACAGTTTTACCCGTTTATGTGCATTTTACAGCGCCAAGAGTAACTTTATCTTTTTAAGTAGTAGAAGAATTTTAGTAGGTGTACAAAGTTTCAAATAATTATCCTTGAACGTTTCAAAAATATTAAACAAAAACGATCCTCAGCACTACACTTTTAACACCCTGCATCTGGAAAACCAAGGGTTTTTCGGTCTAGGGTTATATAAAGTTTTCTTAATATTTCCGGTTCTAGAATTCTCTATTAAAGTTTGGAAGGCTAATTTTGGGACACCCTGTATGATTTCTGTATGAAACAGCTATACATATTTATTAGGGAATGTTATGCTATTATTACTATAGTACTTTTTCTCATTTTGAGTGTATAAATACTAATGCGGATCATATCAATGTTTTGTCATAAAACTTTCGAAGTAGGTATCTAGCAACTACCGACAACTTGGTACACTACGCACGTCTCAATTTTTATTTTTAAATATTTACTATATCTACAGAAAACATTTTTACACTAAACTCGGCAAAATTAATGTTGGAGATCATTAAAATAAAAAGCCGTCGTAAGAAATTCCGAGCACACCACTAGCGCAACCCCTTGTCGTTTATACAACTTAACCTGCATGACAGCTAAATGGCCTGTTATTACGTTATTAGATTTACAATATTATCCATATCATCAATATTATCATTTGCTGGATGAACCGTGCAATGCGATTTGCAAGAATTTCTATTCAGAATTCAACCGTAATGCACGTACGGTGTGCACAACGTATTATGGCACAGATTGCTACGTCGCTACTTAAATAAAGGTTAACGTATTTTTTTCGTCTGTAGGCAAGCTTATGGCGACAATTTTGTTTTTTTGGACTACCGGGTAATGCTTTTAGTTGATTACACCAATGGTTCTCAACTTGTGAAGCACGCCCCTCTAAAGAGGCGCGAGATATCGACGACAGTTGAGAGCGAGCGTTGCTTCTCTAGTTTATAAAATTTCCTTTTTACTTTCTCGCATACGGTAGTATAGAGAAAGTATTGTAATCGTCAAAAAAATCGACTTCGAGATTTTTACGAATCTTGACGTTTTAGACCTCCTAGAGTCCGAAAAACCCATTTTTCGAATTATGTCTGTGTGTGTGTATGTGTGTGCGTGTGTGTGTGTGTGTGTGTGTGTGAACACGATAACTTAAAAACGAAATAAGCTAGACCCTTGAAATTATGTACATAGTCATTATTCAAAATTTGTAGATTCCTGTCAAATTTTGAGCGAAATCGGTTAACCGGAAGTGGCACTTTACCTAAACAGGTAGCGGTACCTATTCAAGTAAAGTACCAGTTTGCTTTGAGATATTTGAACAAAATTTTGTACATACATTTCTTATGTAGAAAAACTACCAGATATTACATTTCAGCATGATCGGTTAACCGGAAGTGGCATTTTACCTAAACAGGTAGCGGTATCCATACAAGTAAAGTACCAGTTTGCTTCAAGGTATTTGCACGAAATTTTGCATATACATTTATTATTGAGAAAAACTCCCAGATATAAAATTTCAGTATGATAGGTTAACCTAAAGCGGCACTTTACCTAAACAGGTAGTGGTTACCTGAAATAGTTATTTACCTAACAAGTTCGGGAAGTTAATTTTCCCGAATGAGCACTTTGTTTGCAGCACGACCGAAGGGAGTGCTGCATGTAGTGCGAATTCGGGAAAATTCTTCCCGAAAGAGGTAGGTACAATGTTTTTTGTAACGAATAACTCAAAATATTTAAAAAAGTTAAAAAAATATTATTTAGTGTTTTACAACTTTACTGAGTTGGCAGCACAAATTACTAAATTTTTATACGTATCCTAGCACCTGTTAGCTTTTGTTGATGTTTACAGCGCCCCTGGAACACACAATTGCCATAGTTTTTGTGGGAAAGTAAAAAACACCCCGGTGCGGGAAAAGTCATTTTCGGCGCATCGGGAATGACCGGGAAATATGAATTTTGAAATCATGAGTGCAAAAATGTAATTTTATCGCTGTATGTATATACATTGCAATAAACTTTTCAAATTTGCTAGAAAACAAGGCGAATGCGAGAAAGTCTAGGGGAGCACACTCCCGATTTTTTGTTTTTTACATTCAGTATTGACCTTAAGTGACCGACTACAATACCATGTGGTAGTTCCGTAAAAACGCGTTTTCTAGTTATTTCTGGAAAAAAATGCATGCGCTGTATTAAACGGTATTAAATATCTTTTACTTTCTTTGGTGTTTATCACAATTTTAGACTCCAGAAAGATGAATGACCTTGGACTTAAAAAAAAATCACGTGTGGCACAGTGGCGGTGCAAGAGCACCTTGGGCCCCTAAGCAAAAATAAAAACGGCCGCTCTTGTAAAAAGCTTCATATACTTAATGAATTGTATATTTATAATGATAGTATACAAAGTAAACGTTTAACAAAAAAATAAAATAACATCCTGTTATAATCAACAGAAATAGAGTAGTAAATGTCTAACATTTAACACATTTTATAGCTAACATATCTAACAAAATATCAATTAAAAATATAAAATTAAATAGAATCTTCAATCTAGTATATAGGCACAAATACAAAGAAAACTGAT